>SSNP01000092.1:1447224-1571005 GCA_006937955.1 Pachypanchax playfairii | reverse complement strand
TTGTCCAGCATTCTTTTTTGTACAATCAGCTCCAGCGGCTCCAGAGATACTCCCAGCACAGATCCAGCTTTCCTGATCAGTTTGTTGATTCTCTTCAAGTCTCTGGTTCTGATGCTGCTGCCCCAGCAGATGGCTGCAAAGCTGATTGCACTTTCCACAACAGACCTATAGAAGATTTGCAACATCTTGGTGCAGACATTAAAAGATCTCAGCTTCCTTAAGAAGTAGAGTCTGCTCTGACCTTTCTTGTAGATGTATTCTGTGTTGCATTTCCACTCTAGTCTGTTGTCCAGCTGAACTCCAAGGTACTTGTATTCCTCCATCACCTCTACCTCCTCTCCTAGGATGGAAATACTGCTGTGTTGATTCTTTCTCCTCCTGAAGTCAACAATCATCTCCTTAGTTTTGCTGCTATTTAAAACGAGATGATTGTTACCGCACCATTTCACAAACTGACTGACCAGTTCTCTATACTCAGCTTCTTGTCCCTCACTGATGCACCCAACAACTGCAGAGTCATCAGAGTATTTCTGCAGATGACAGGACTCAGAGTTGTACTGGAAGTCAGAGGTGTACATCGTGAAGAGAAATGGTGAGAGTACAGTTCCTTGTGGCGCTCCAGTGCAGCTGACCTCCATCTCAGACTAATTAATTAATCTAGGAGTCTAAGTGAGGAGCAGGAGGCAAGGTGAGAAAACAGGTACAAAGAATCTGAGGCAAACTCATAGAGGACAGACAGGTACAAGGCATGGGCTAGTACAACAAGATACAACTAACTGGTAATCTAGTACACCTTTCACCATACTTAGAAAGGGGTGGAGACAGGTGACCAGAGAGAGGGTATCAGGTAAGCACAGGTGAGAGCAACAGGATGAGGTAAGAAAACAAATGGCATGACTGGCAAAGACACAACAAACTAGTTGTCACAAGTTGAGCAGTTTGTTGGAATCAAGGTTACCTGTTTATCTTACCTGGCTAACAGGTAGCTTCATTCAGGAAGCTACTCTCTGCTGCAGCTTGTCTGACATGTGGAGTCCCTCTATGATTTAAGTTGTTGAGTTATGCAACAATCCCTGCAGCCATATAGAATACAGTGGGGCAAAAAAGTATTTAGTCAGCCACCAATTGTGAAAGTTCTCCCACGTAAAAAGATCAGAGAGGCCTGTAATTTTCATCATAGGTATACCTCAACTATGAGAGACAAAATGAGGGAAAAAAATCCAGAAAATCACATTGTCTGATTTTTAAAGAATTTATTTGCAAATTATGGTGGAAAATAAGTATTTGGTCACCTACAAACAAGTAAGATTTTTGGCTTTCACAGACCTGTAACTTCTTTAAGAGGCTCCTCGGTCCTCCACCCGTTACCTGTATTAATGGCACCTGTGTGAACTCGTTATCAGTATAAAAGACACCTGTCCACAACCTCAAACAGTCACGCTCCAAACTCCACTATGGCCAAGACCAAAGAGCTGTCAAAGGACACCAGAAACAAAATTGTAGACCTTCACCAGGCTGGGAAGACTGAATCTGCAATAGGTAAGCAGCTTGGTGTGAAGAAATCAACTGTGGGAGCAATTATTAGAAAATGGAAGACATACAAGACCACTGATAATCTCCCTCGATCTGGGGCTCCACGCAAGATCTCAACCCGTGGGGTCAAAATGATCACAAGAACGGTGAGCAAAAATCCCAGAACCACACGGAGGGACCTAGTGAATGACCTGCAGAGAGCTGGGACCAAAGTAACAAAGGCTACCATCAGTAACACACTACGCCGCCAGGGACTCAAATCCTGCAGTGCCAGACGTGTCCCCCTGCTGAAGCCAGGACACGTCCAGGCCCATCTGCGGTTTGCTAGAGAGCATTTGGATGATCCAGAAGAGGATTGGGAGAACATCATATGGTCAGATGAAACCAAAATAGAACTTTTTGGTAGAAACTCAACTTGTCGTGTTTGGAGGGGAAAGAATGCTGAGTTGGATCCAAAGAACACCATACCTACTGTAAAGCATGGGGGTGGAAACATCATGCTTTGGGGCTGTTTTTCTGCAAGGGGACCAGGACGACTGATCCGTGTAAAGGAAAGAATGAATGGGGCCATGTATCGTAAGATTTTGAGTGAAAACCTCCTTCCATCAGCAAGGGCATTGAAAATGAGACGTGGCTGGGTCTTTCAGCATGACAATGATCCCAAACACACCGCCCGGGCAACGAAGGAGTGGCTTCGTAAGAAGCATTTCAAGGTCCTGGAGTGGCCTAGCCAGTCTCCAGATCTCAACCCCATAGAAAATCTCTGGAGGGAGTTGAAAGTCCGTGTTGCCCAGCGTCAGCCCCAAAACATCACTGCTCTAGAGGAGATCTGCATGGAGGAATGGGCCAAAATACCAGCAACAGTGTGTGAAAACCTTGTGAAGACTTACAGAAAACGTTTGACCTCTGTCATTGCCAACAAAGGCTATATGACAAAGTATTGAGATTAACTTTTGTTATTGACCAAATACTTATTTTCCACCATAATTTGCAAATAAATTCTTTAAAAATCAGACAATGTGATTTTCTGGATTTTTTTTCCTCATTTTGTCTCTCATAGTTGAGGTATACCTATGATGAAAATTACAGGCCTCTCTGATCTTTTTAAGTGGGAGAACTTACACAATTGGTGGCTGACTAAATACTTTTTTGCCCCACTGTATGTACAGTACTACACTAATGAAGGTTTCTGTCAGTCGTCACCAGAAGGAGTAAGAAGTAGTACTTTAATAATACATTGATATTTCTATCAGCTAAAGAGTAGAAGTAATCAGACAGTAGACTCCAAGTACAATTAAAAAGAAGGGATTTACAGACCCTCCATAACTATTAGTATAAAGTCCATAAGTATTGGACCAAATAGATCTGAATATAACACGTGGTAAGATCTCACCACCAAACAAGATTTAAAGTCTAAGCAAACTGATTTTAAAGAAACTTCTAAGTCTTTATCTTCTCATTATAATATTCAGCAGAGATGACTGAGTGGAACTTAACAGAGACTTAAGGGAATTTTAACTTAAGTTTCCCATTGATTTAATCAGGTTTTACACTATTAGGAAGTATCAGGATCCAAGTTTTACATGTTTCAGAGTTGCTTGAAGAATTTCAACATGTTCTGTCTGCTCTTTATTGTCATCCCTTTCAGCATCAGCTGGATGCATTGCCTGTGGAGTTGCTGTCGTCATTGCCATCATCTCTTTACTGTCTGGTGTGTGTGTGTGTGCCAGTAACTCACACATGCACTGCTGGATCACTAATGGAGGTCTTTCTGTACATAACTGACATCATTCCTATGCTCATGTTTTAGAATGCAGACAAATTATTTATCACACAAGAAGCAGAAGAACTGTGTGTGGGGGTGTAAATTTAGAACATATGAACCTCAATTACTGTAAAAGGTTTTAACAAAACAACATGGTTACACATTTTGAGGGCTCAGTTTTGTGAACAAGAGGCTTGAGAGATGATGGTAAATCTTCTGTTAAAGGCGAAATTCAATGAGGAAACATGGATGTATAAAAACAGCATAAACCCACTAATCAATCATTCGTGTTTAACAAATACATAAATTTATCTGCTACAATGCTGCAAATGAGACAAAAGCTCACTACAGATCAGGTTGTAGTTTGAAATAAACTGCAAGTAAAAGGAAGATGCTGTACAAGCTCACAATACACATACTGGTAAACTGTCTCTGTATGTTAAAGTTACAACAATCAATGTTTTTCAAGACAATAACAACCTAACAAGTTCATTCTTTGTGCCTCTACTCAGGTTAAGATCTGCTTTTATTGTTGTTTTTAATGACTTTAATGACCCTTTAAAGCTTCACAGGTGACTCACTGGCAGATAAACAGTTCAACTGACAAGGAAGTGAAAAGCTCAGTCATTAAGCTGGAACTACTAATACAGTATGTGAGTGCTGGCTGGTACTACAAGGTAAATATGTAGGATAGATGGAGAAGCTCAAACTGTTGATGCTAAAAAAAATAAATAAATAAAGACGAGAAACAGTGCTGGAGAAAAACACATGCAACCTGCTAGTAAAAGTCTTGGAAGTTTTTCTGTTGCCTAGAAACCACATTGATTGGAATTTGAAAAAAAAAAAGTAAAAAAAAAAAAATCAGCTTTAGTGACAATTAGTAAAAACCAAAACTCATGACAGCAGCACATATTGCAGAAAATTTAGACTACAGCTGTTTGGCACTAGAGGGCAGCAAGTTTCTGAATGTGACTGACAGTTGAGTCTTTTCCTCCTGCTTCCTCAGTGACTTGTGAAAAAAACACATTTTAGACTTTACATTGTGAAAATGTTTTCAACTTTGACAACATGAGAACCAGAGTCTGATGAATCTACAGAGACTGCTGGTATAGCAGTTCTTTTAAAACAGCAGAAGGTTTTCATAAAGCTTTAGGCAGGAACATCTGCAGTCCCTCTTTGGAAAACTCAGACTTACAAACACTGCAGCTCTTCTAGTCAGTGCAATACAGTAAACACACACAATGCAACAAACTGAGTCCCACCAGGAGCCAGTCTGGCCTGGAGCAAACATTCTACTCACATCACGGACAAACGTTCAACAAGCAGGATAATGTTGGATTCAGTCTGAAGGAATGTTAATCAGTCTGTATTAAAAATATTAATGTTAAATGTACCAAGTAGAAGATTTTTAAAAAGGAGTGGCATGAGATAATAATTCATTCTTACCCTCTAAACACAAGAAACAACCTATTCCTAATATTGTACCAGACATTTCAGTTTCCCCCAGAGCTAAATGGAATAACTAATTCTGGATCTTATTGTTGCACTTTACTTTTAAAAATCATAATATTGAAAATTCTACATATTCTGCATTTAAAGTCATAGGCTAGCATAATTAGAGAGCTAAACAACAGGTTGTCTGCCATAATTTCAGATGTGATTTATTTTTACTTAAAAAAAAAAAAAATACTGATCTTTTTTTTAAATTTTCTGTCGATCCAGCAAACTTATAGTACTTTTTTCCACCACTAGAGTGAGTATAGGCCAGTTTTTGGCTGATCTCCTGATCTGTTGTTCAAGGCTCACTCGTGGACGTTGAGTTTCTTGAATGCTGCTGCTCTGTGTAATGGAGTGAAGAATAATACTCGTTTCTGCCACCCTGTGGTGGTTAGTGGAAGTGACCGGGTTGTGATTTGGCTCATTACTGTCACCTGGTGTTGGAAATAAAAGCCATTATTTTCAACATAGTGTACCTTATCAGCTAGAGTTAACGCGATAGAAAAAACACCGTCATGTTTGGAGCAACTTTAGTGTCACAAACAGCATCGATGCAGTACGTAACATGTATGAAGACTGTTAGTTGTTTATCGATAGCATGTTATGTGCTTTTACACCGGCAGGATCTGTAGAGGAAGTTTACTGTGTGTACTATCAAAATAAAAGCACTAACTTCCAGTCAAGCGTAGCAGATGGTGTGTGGAATATTAAATTTCCTTCTCCAACTGGATGCAGTAACTCAGTGTTCCTGTCCTTAAAATTACTGAAACAAGACGTGGAAACACTTTAAACATCACAAAATATTTCAAAATAAATCATACAACAGAATATGAAGATGTCGTGATCAGAGAGAGGAGAGGAAGGAGCAGGTGCTGCGAGGGTGAAACAGACATTGTTCCCTCTTGAAATCCTTCAGGGATCCAGGTAGGACAGAGTTGTGGACTCTTTGCACCATTTCTAAATTGGGGAAAGTGATTTAAATCATCTGGTATAAAGGTATTTATTTGTTGTAGTCAAATGAGAACAGCCACCTTAAATACACTAATTTTAAAATGTAATTTTCCAAACAGAACATTTTTTAGCAAAGTATCAGTATCAGATCAGTATCGTCGATACTAGTCTGAAATTTACTTGGTATTGGATCGGAAAGAAAATTAGTGGTATCGCACATCACTAGTAAAAGTACAGTCTTTAGGATGCTCAGAAAAATAACACACAAATCAGTTAATAGCTAAAATGAAGAAAAATTGGTAAATGAATCATTGAAATGTTGGAATTTATGCACATGAAATGTCAAAAATTCATTCACATAATAACAGAATTACTTATTGTGATTTAAAGGTGGTAAAGACGATTTTGCTCCGAATGAGAAGCTCAACAGCTGTTTGTTGTTTTTCGAATAGTGCGCATGCGTCGTAGCCCCCCCCCCTTCCCTCAATGGAAGAAACGCCTCCGTGTATCGTGAATTACGTAGTTTTGTTTACTATCGGCATTGCTGGAGTTTATTTGTGGAACTACTGTACTACAACTTCTTCAAACAACTTGGAGTCATTAATGGTAAAATGTTGTTTATTGTTACTCAGTACAAGTGCTGCTAGTGCTGAAATGCTAGTAGCAGCATGGATCACTGAAGCCTGATGCTGCACACTGCAGCTTTTCCCCAGTTCAGACGTCTTTCTCCGCCCTGGTCCACAAGAGTTTCTGCTCATCTGTTCATTCAGAGCTATTTTTTTCACCATGAGTAAGTAAATAACATAAAAAATAATTGAAGAGCACTTGTTTTAGTTACTCCGGCTTTTAATTTGATATCGTTCATCTTGTCTTCAACTCTTTCTCTCACTCTTTCCCGTTTGTTTAGACACCCCAAAACCCCACCCCCCTCAACGTAGTCAGCACACTCCGTTGGGCTGTGTGTGTGTGTGTTTGTGTAGGTGTGTTGTGTTTATTTGCATCTCTATAGTCTGTTTAGATACAAAATTTGGATCGCGTTTGTCAATCGCGGTATTTTATTTTGAAGGTGATCGGGTTGTCTCGTGTGTCTTGGTATAATTTCCTGCCAGAATTGATGCGGAACACTCGCACAAAAGATAGACCAGATGCCAAAATGATAACTTCACAGCACTATGCGTCTGGTGTGAACTACATCATATAGGTTAACAAGGACGCCGAATGGAAGTGGTCTCGGTTCCGCTCAGCTTTGCAGCGCAAGCTACGTAGTACGTACAGAAAGAAGTGTGATTGACAATCTAGTAGCCAACAGATAACAAAGCGGGTTTGTTATCTATTGGCTACTTTATTTCAAGCCCCACCAGGTCTATGATTTATTAATATTATAACTTTTTCTTTTGGAAACCAGAAGTACCACTACAAGTTGATAAAATGATTTTAAAGTAATTTTGACATCTATATTTGCTACTAAATCCTCCTTACCACCTTTAATAAAAAATGTTTGCTTTCTAATAATTTATCATCATTTTTTAGTATGAAAGTTATTCTTAATATTTCTAATTTAAATTCTCACACTAAATAAGATTATTGTTTTTTACTAGGAAGTAAAGCATCATTGACACCTAAAAACAAAAGAGTGCACGAGGAAATTTTCCCTTTTATGAATCAAAAGCCAATAATCTCAACCTGAGAACATGATGTTTCATTTTCACATTCAAAATAATGCTGTCTGTCTTTTAAAAGTCCTGTCTGGAGGGAACTGATGCTGCTAAAGGCTGTGGATAAAATAAATGCACCCTGAATGCAGTGATGTCACAGTTACACATCATCATTAAAGTGGCTGTTGGGGGTTAAAACACAAGAGAGAGCTGCAGAAATCCACGAGCACGAAGAAAACAATCTGAGAACTCGTGTTGATGTTTGAGCACAAGACAGAAGGATTGAGAAGAGAGTCGAGGATTTTTGCATGAACAGCATTAAATCTGAGATTAGAAACATAAATGCAGGAGAATGTAGAGTGACTTTGCAAACAAACAGGACTTTGTTAAGTCTGCAGAGCAAAAGTACAAATAATGAATTGTAGGATTAGACTGAAAATGTGAGAATTGCACAACTTGCACACGTTCAAAAATGAAGATTGTTCTGCAGGCGGGCTGCAAGGTGGTGCAGTTGGTAACACTGTTGTCTTGCATCAAGAAGGTTCTCAATATCAGCTGATTCATGGAGTCTGCATGTTCTCCACGTGCACATGTGGGTTTTTTACAGGAACTCTTCACACAGACCAAGAACAAGCTTCAGGTTAATCAGTAACTCTAAATTGTCCCATGTGTGTGTGTATGTGTGTGAGTGTGTGTGTGTGTGTGTGTGTGTGTGTGTGTGTGTGTGTGTGTGTGTGTGTGTGTGCGTGTAGTTAAAAACGTCAGCTTTTTAAACTGCAAATTACAAAAATAGAGTTACAAAAAAAACTAATGAATTTCTTCTCCAGCACCACAGGATTGCACTGCAATAATCCTGCAGGCCTCAATCAATTAAAAATCATACCTTCTCTACGGGGAGGTGAGATTTTTTTCAGCGACTCTGCAGAGCCGTGATTAACCTGCACATGGTACGTGGTCATACTGGTTTGTTATCAGAGATGTTAGTTTCTCTTTGTCCCACATTAACTAACACACAATGACATTTTAGCATCTACTCAATATGTGTGCTGCTACAATTTATGAACGACTTAATGAAGGATTTAAATAATTAGAACATGATGAACAACAGCTGAATGGTTTGTCAGGTAACCTTGAACTGAAGCCTGATGTTTAGAATAACCCAGTTAGTATCTAGTTGTCTAAATGTTATCAGAAGGTAACAGGGCTTCATGTATTTAAAATGTTCATAGTGAGATTCATTTCTGATAATATGAATAAAAAATCATTTGGAAAAAAAGTCCCATCAGGCTGTTTACTGAGATAATGGCTAAGAGCATCAAGACTGTACACTCTCAGAAATAGAGGTACGAGACAAGGACATTTTTGTACCTATAGGTAAATTGTTTTAAAATGTTCCCTTAAAAGTACAATATTGGTCTTTAAAAGGCCAGAAATGTCCCTCTGAGGGTTCAAATTGATATAAAATACAAATTTGTACCATTTCAACTGCACCTTCAACCCTGGTCAAGGCTGGTTAATCTCCATTTTATTAAGTTTCTTCCATCATTTTCAATATTATGTTTCAGAATGTTGGTTTTAGACTTCAAAACGGGGCATATTTACAGTTTTAGTGGAACAAATTCATAAGGTACAAAAATGGACCTGGACTACAGGGTACACCCCCAGAGACAAGAAGGGTACAAATTCTTGTCGCTGGGGGTGTACCCTGCAGAAATTGTACAAATTTGTACTTTACATCAATTTGAACACTCTAAGGGGCATTTCAGTCCTTTTAAAGACCAATATTGTACTTTTAAGGGAACATTTTAAAATAATTTACCTATAGGTACAAAAATGTTCTTGTCTCGTACCTCTATTTCTGAGAGTGAATGATTCATGTGCACAGACAGGTTCTGCACATCAAACCAGTGCAAACACGCATGTCTATTACTTCATATATAAGATTTTTGATAGTGTTAAGTAGATCTGCAGTGTTCCAGACTGAAACCTACTGGATTTTAACACTTAACACAGTGGAAGCTTTTATTATATTTATGTTATTTGTAGGCTGAAAGATGAAACTATTTCTGACAGAAATTAGATTTTTTTCCACTCCTTTTTTTAATTCTACTGCCAACTACTTCCTGCTAGGTCAAATAGGTTATAAAAGACAAAAAGGGCCTGTGATGAATTTTAAATTAAATAAACCCTCCCCTGTCAGTGTGAAGCTGTCCAAAGGGATGTTCTAACATTGACATGATCATCATCTCCTTGCAAATTGATTCCTCCCCTTTTTCTAACCAAATCTGAGGGTCTTCTGAAGGCCGTTGCTGCTCACTGTCTTCTTACATTTTCCTTTTTTACGCTGATCTTCACCTTCTTGGGTCAATGTCTGGCAGCTTGTCTCTTTTCTTACTTTACACACAACAATATGCTTTAGTGCTCAAAAACAGTGGAGATCTTACCTGCACAGGAACAATATCAGTGATGATGTAACAAGGACAATCATTTTTAAATCTGTTTGCACTGTGAAGTCATAGTTTTACTTTTTGATACAAACTCAGAGATAAAACTTCTAAACTTTGTCATCATTCAGATGCCGAGGAGTCTTCCTTGTATCTCTCCTGCTGCTTCCTTTCATGGGGTTGTGTAGCAACAACTATGGGGTGAACTACTTTGCCAGTCATGCGGGATGTCGGTCTGCTGCCAAATCCCTGCTGAACTGACAGTAATTAACCAGGCTGAGCCTTGTTTGTGCATGTCAACATGAATAGTAGCTTGTTATTTGAATATTATTGGCTGTGTGTGGCTGTGTGTTCTGGACTGCTCACATTTCACCTTGGAACAGCAGCTGTACATCCTTACAGTGTTTATGTGTGTCAATTTGTTTTCCTATAATCATGTTTCAGGACTTTTCAAACCTGCGATGTTTATATCTGACTAAATGTTTTCAAACCAGCTTTTCAAGTATGATGGAATGAATTAGGTTTGTGAACCGACTCATCTTGGAGAGGGAAGAGGAAAAAAGATTCATGGTGAACAACAAAGAGAGAGAAAGCGACCGTCAGCTGAAGATGGGCTTTAATTGCTTGAACTTGCCGTCTCTCCTTGCAAGAACAAAAATATATCAGCAGAATGAAGAATCAGTGGATAGTAAACAGAGAACATGGTAATTCATTTTGCCATCCAAAAAAGTTGATTTATTCTAGTGCTACAACGTACAGAATGCTTCATGTGGCAGTGTACACAGAACAATGACTGGGTTACATTTGATTGTTTTTGGGGTTAGTTACCTGCTACTTATCAGCAGACGTATGTTCTGATGCCTGTTTTACAAGAAAAGTCTACTTGTCAGGATAATAAAGGACTCCAGGATGTTTTTATCTCTCTGACTCCTGTTCCAGAATGAATACACCAATGTCCCTCACCTCCTTACAAAATACTGTTTTTTTCTTCTTTCACAGGAGTGAGGAGAATTTTGGGTAAGTAAATATTAGAACAGCATTTTGGAAAGTCCTTTTTAATAAGAATGAAGAGAAAACAAACCATTAGATCAGAGTAACTACAGAACCTGGATTGTACTTCATACACTCCAAATCTAAAATTGATCTAATGTCACCTTTAAGTTCCCTAAATTTTGAAACTCCTAATTTCTTTCTGTGTATTGTATTTAAGTGCGTACTCATGACATTCTGTGCATTGTACCATGAATTGTTTTGTTTATCCCAGAGTGTCACCTTTGTCCTGTTTGCTTGGTGACATCTACAGTGATGTTATGTACTGGACTACCTCTCTGTTCCTTCCATCAATCTTCTGTTCTCCATCTATAACAGTGTCACAGACACAACAGCCTCTGCAGAGATCCGTAGACCTTCCTCTCCCCGTCTATCTCCTGCAGCGCATCAGGAGGGACTAAGTGCTGCTCCCAGACAAGGTTTGAGGTATAATCTCACCAACAAGTACTGGGTTTGCTCTGAAATCTTCTCCTGGTGGGACATGCCTGGAAAACCTCCCCCATAAGGCAACGTTACTACTACTGGAACTGTCTCCATGTTGAGGAAGAACAACTCTCAGCCCCTCAACCATCATCCAGGGTGAGTCCAGCCACTCTGTGCAGGAAGCCAATTTTCAGCAGTTTATATTTGAAATCTCATTCTTTAGATCATTACCCACAACTCATGACCATAAGAAGAGTCAGAACATAGAGCAGCAAGCTTTGCCTTTCAACTCTACTCTCTATTCCCAACGACAGACTGCTATAATGTCTGCATCACTGTAGATGCTGCTCCAATCCATTCATCAATCTCCATTCTACTTCATTCAACCCTCCTTTGACAACCTGACTGCCTCCATCTGGGGCAGCGGCTCATTCCCAGTCCAGACTTATCCTGTCCTGGTCAAGCACATTAAAGTGCTGATCCTTAGCTGATCCCCCAGCTGCAAACTGTTTCAGAACCTGCTGAAGTCCTAACTTAAGGACGCCAACTGTATGTCATCATCTGCAAAAAGCAGCACTGTGACCCAAAGTGTTTTACAGTGGAGACTCCATGACCTCTGATTGCACCTAGAAATTCTGTCCATAAATGTTATGAAGAGAATCAAAGTACAACCCTGGTGGAGTCGGATCAACCCTGGTCAGCCAATTCTAAGGTACTGTTCCCAACTTTCACAGTGTTGCACACGTGTTAACCAAGACAACAACATGCAGGGCCTTTAGAAATTTAGAGTAAATCTCATTCACCCCCAAAACCCTGCAGCCATGCAGCTTCTTCAGCTCCAATGAAAGGTGAGTTTACAGGCTCTCCAGCTTCTGTTTCCACAATGAAAATTGAATCAGTTGATTTGCTGAGAACCTCAAAGTACTCCCTCCACCGCCTTTAGAGAAACTAAATAATATCTCAGTGAATGAACTATGACTCTTTCAGTTGTTCTTCCTGATGCAGGAAGAAGTTCTCATCTGTACTGTCACCTCTCTCAGGTACGTGATCAAACACAAGTTGTTTTTCCTGGTGTAAATGAATATTCCACAAAACTGACTGCAAAACAAAACATGAAATAGAATTCATTTGCTCTTTTCTTTCGGTTTTTTATCATGCAAAGGCATTATCCTAAAAACTCTGTACCCTTTTTCTGATCTTAGACAGAGATGGAAACTTTACACATCAGACAGGTGCCATCATAATAAATCAGACGGCCTTCCATTATCCATCCTGATCAAACATTGTTGGATTTATGACATCAAATGGTCGCACTGTACCAGACGTCGCTGGATTTAGGGTGATACGGCAGAGTCAAGACTCACTGTTCATCAAGCCAAATAGGAAGGGAAAAACAAACTTCTCTTGATTGAATTTCACTCACCAAATGGAATATGTTGTTTTACAGAGTGCTGACTGACCAGCCTGTGAAAGTGTTCCATAGAAGTTACATATGGGCCACTAAAGATGGAACAAGTTCATTAAGATCTAGAAAGAAAAAAATAACATTCTAAGAAAAATAAAAGGTCTCATTTTTGTGTTACCTTCAAGAGTAAAAGAGATCATTTTTAATAATACCATTGCTTACATAATCAGGTTTTCATCCAAACAGCATGCTAGCTCACCATTTCTATGACTCTTTTAACATGTGCATGGAAGATTTCACATAGTCATCTTAAGATGTTTTTTTAACAAATCTCAGTAATCAATGTTTTGTAATATCAATCACTGCATCATTAATAAGGAAAATAAAGTGAAAAGAAAAGGTTAATATTTTACTTTCCTGCTGAGAGTTACCAAAATAGCTACAGGTCTGTACAGTAAATATAAAGCTAATAGTAACAATGAGTTAGCTTAGCCACCTAGTTAGAGAGTCTCTGGACCCCCATATGACCACAGCATGGAATTATTTTATAACTCAAAGTTGGTGTGACAAGTTATTTAGTTGCATGTAGTTTTAGTTCAAGCTAACCCAGCTGCTAGCTTACAGTATCATAATGTTGCTGTTTTAAAGAGGGCGCAGTGTTTATGTTTCCTTTTGAGCATAAAAATATGGGTGGCAATAAAATTTGTTATATAAATAAACACTTATAATTGAAGATTTCAATTCAATTGTTATTTAAATGGATCATCTTCTGATTAACATTTCTGGTTAAAAAATAAAACTTTGTAACTTAACAGCAGTGACTGAAAACATACAAATTATTTTATTTCTTAGATTTTGTTGAAATAAAAAAAAATACACTGTATTTTTAGCCAGCTATTGACTTGAACTCCAAACTCTAACCAGACAGCTAAGCTAAAGCTTGTTTCATATTTACAGTGCAGACATGAAAGATAACAGTCAAACAGTCAGCAAGAAAGTCAGACTTTTCTTTTCCATCATGTCGTGTGGGGCATAAGTTTAAGGTTCTGTAATTTTCTTTAGCACTTTTATTTGTATTCTCTCAATACTCTTTTGTAAAAATGATTTTTCCGTAATTTAACAGTGAATGCATTACAAAATTAATATACCGCAATTCTCTAAGGTCTGCAAATGTAAAAATGCTAAATATTCTAATAAAGTATCAAAATATATGTATCTCTCTCTCTCCCTCTCTCTACATATACACATATGTACATACGCTATATTACCAAATGTTTTTGGATTTCTACCTTTATATCAATCATATCCTTTTCTTGAACTGTTGGGTTTTAGTATAGATTTGACCCACCCTTTCCAGCTGCAACATCTCCAGCTATTCAGGGAAGGTCTTCCACAATGTTTAGGAGTGTGTTTATGGAAATATTTGACAGTTATCCCAGAGGCACATTTTTGAGGTCAGACACTGAGAAGGTCTGGCTCACAGAGTCCACTCTAAGTCATCCCAAAGGTGTTCTATTTGTGACTCTGTGCAGGCTAGTCAAGTTCCTCCACAATAAATTTACCCATCCATGTCTTTATGGGCCTTACGCTATGCTCTGGTGTGCAGTCATGATGGAACAGTAAGGAGTCATCCTCAAACTGATCCAACATATTTAGAATAAATTTACCTAAAATGTCTTGGTCTGCTAAAGCATTAGCTGTTCCTTTCCCTAGAACTAGGAGCTCAAGAAGCAGCCCTACATTACCATCCCCCTCCACAAACTTTACACCTGGCACAACGTAATCAGGTGAGTGCTGTCTCCAGGCAGCCACCAAATCCAGACTCGTCTATTGGATTATAATCCAACAGAGAAGCAGTTCAAAGAACTTGTCTCCACTGTTGCAGTTGGGGTTTACTTTCCACTACTGTATCTGACTCTTTGGATTGCACTTAATGCTGTAAGGCTTGAATGCAGCTGCTCAGCCATGGAAACTCATTCCTTGCAGCTCTGTACAGACTGTTCTTGATTTAATCCTAAGGGAACATGAAGTTTGGACGTCTGTAGCTATTGACTCTGTGGAAAGTTGTAAAGTTCTGTGCAGTATGTTTAAATGACCCTGATCTGTGAGTTTACTTGGCCTACCAACTTGTGCTAATTCATGTCTCTTATTTGCAATTGCTTCGGTTGTTCGGTTATTATAGTTGATGGGAAAATATTTATTAGCAAAGAAATTTGACAAATATACTTAATGCACGGGTGGCATCTTGTCACGGTAACATTCTGGAATTCACTGAGCTCATGAGAGCAACCCGTTCTTTCAAAAATGTTAGTAGAAGCAGTCTGTGTGACCAGGTGCTTGATTTTATACCCCTGTAGCAATGGAAGGTATTGAAAGACGTAATTTTAATTATTTTTAGAGGCTTCCCAAAACCTTTGGCAATATAGTGTATATTGTAATATTCTATCAATGTTTGTGTGAGTATGTTTGTGTACATGTAAACTTTGCACAAATAGTAAAGAAATTTGTGTTCAGTTGATACATTCTTTGTTGTAACAACATAGTCAGAAAATAAATCATATACCTTTAGAAAGCCTGTTTATTTCCCTTTCAGTGTAGGCTCAGTAGCAGAGTGGGGGTGTGGAATGCACCTGTTAAAAACTTGCCAAATCTGCCCTGCCAATGCCAAACGGCTTATTCTGCTTTTTACTCTTGTCTGGAGTTGTTTCTTGAACTGAGGGATTCAAGTCAGGTGAAATGAGACATGTTGATATTCATTTAACAAACAGGGACCTCAGTATGTGGAAGACTCCAACTCAACCACAACATCCTGGCACTGCCTCCATATGCTGGTCATGCACTCCTGTGGGATGGCCTCCCATTCCTCAACTAGCATTTTCACAAGTCAAAACCGTGGTGTGGTTATGTTGCAGATGAGCCAAACCCACCCAGTGATGATAAGCCTTGTTTTTCCAGTGAGGGAGATGCCAGCCCACACCATCATACTACCTCCACCAGAAGCTGTGACTCTATCAGTACTGCTATGAGCAGCGTATCCTCTGCACTTTCTCCACAATTTGCTCACTGATCTGATTGCTGTAGGAATTTCAACTTCTAGCTGAACATGACATTCTTCCACATTGACTCCCTGTACATTTCTGAATCACATTTAAACTGAAACAAACTTTACCTTAAAGGCCATCCACAATCTCACACCTTCGTACCACTCTGCTCTTGTCCATATTGCTGTCCCATCTCATTCCCTCAGATCCTCCTCCTCTCTCCATCTTACTGTTCCCTCCCATCGCCTTGTCACCATGGGGAGCAGAGCCTTTAGCTACTCTGCTCTCAAATTATAGACCTCACTCCCCCTTGACCTCTGAAATACTGACTGCTTACTGGCACATCTCAAAACTCATCTGCTCAAACTAGATTACAACCTCAAATCAATCCTAACAGTCCGGAACTTTTTTACTACTTTATTCTTTTTACCTTGTCTTAATTTAGTTTTATGTATTTTTTATCTTATACAGTTATTCTGACTTCTTTGTTAAGTGACCTTGGGTTTCTTGAAAGACACTTTTAAATAAAATGTATTATTGTTGCATGTTTATGTTACAGTGCAGATGTAACTGATACTACTGTAGAACAAACAGGCCTAATGGTGAAGAGCAGTCATGGCAGGTCTACTGGCTAATCAATGAGATCTGAGAAGTGCCATCTGTTCTAGATTGTCTGGGTAGAGAACCGTCATCCATCAGCCAAATCATGCTGTAAGCCTTGATTTTAAATCTACAGAAGTCCATCTATGATTCCTCGGTGCTAACAGGGTGAGGAAATGGTTTTCTTGGGATGCCCATTAGCAGGTCAGTTGGTGTGTGCTTACAGGTGTTAGATGCTGCTAATTAGGTGTCAATCCGGCAATCTGACTGTCAGCATCTGGCTCACTAGAGGTTCTAAACAATAGGCAATACCAGAATAAACTGTTTGGCATTATCAGGGGAGGTTAGGCAAGTTTATTTGGAGTTGGAGTGCACCCGACAAATTTAACTCTGACTCAACCCACAAATTTCTTGCAATTTCCATTCAAAGGAAAATAAACAGACTTTCTAACAGTAAAATATTTGTTGCCAATAAGTGTATTACAACTAAAGAATAAACAGCCAAACACACATTTCCTTACCTTTTGTGTTGAGTTTATAAACATACAAAAAACAGAAAATAAAGTAACAAACAGAACCCATATAATAAAGTCAAATTTAAAAATCGTGAAAATAATTCTGCAAAGATTGTGATCTATAGTCATGTTTGGACAGAACCATGCAAAAACTCAATAGGCTTGTTTTTCAGTTAACTAGTGTTGTGTTCCTGTGTGGCTGTGTAACAGTGCACTTCAAGACATGCCATTTTCAAGAGACCACAGGAAGCTCTAATTAGAGTTGGTGAGAAAGGTAAACAACTTCATATTTCATTGTTGTAAGCAGCATTAAGCTCAAAGTGAACTATCGGTGAAACAAACATACACATTCTCTCAGTCTGTCTGACTTCTGCCTATCCTATCAACTTTTCATTTCTCACTGTTTTAATAGTATTAAGAGGTTTCTCAAAATGTTTGGAGTTACAGTGTAATGGAGGCAATGATATGCATTACATTAAGACATTTTCTTTACATTTTTTGGAGGAATGTATCTGAAAAAGGAATGCAATGCTGTATTTAGACTGTCAACATTGTAAAAAAGCTCATAAATTAGTAATTAAATAACCCTCTACTATTTATACATTCAGGCACTGAAAAATCACATCAATATGTAACTAAAAAAGATAGTCACTCTTGTTTCCCTTGATAAGAACAAGGAAGATGATACCTTGAAGTTGGCAAATGTGTAAATTTTCCCAACCTTGTGGTAATTCCAAATGCATTTCCTCTGCTCGTCTTTCATGTGACAGTTTCTCCTTCCCTTTAAGTGCATTTTTCAAACACTGACCTCATACACAGAACTTTTAAAGTTTCTCCTAAAGCTTTCAGATTATAAGAAAGAATCCATGACCATTTTATTTTGTGGGTAAAATCCAATGGTTTACCCCATTCTCCTCCTTGGACTAATGGTTGGATGGGTAGACAAATGTCCTCCATGGCCTCGGAGTACCAGCAGGTGAGCCAAGGCTCCACGGACCAACTTTCCTGCACATGGTTGAGGACCCTCTGGTGTGATAGCCAGCTCTCACCCCAGCGACCCTGAACTCAGTCACTTTTTTAACTATACAAGGGCTTTTACAAAAAAGCTAACTTGAACAGCCATACAATGGCTAAAACATAAACCATATTTCTACTTGTCTCTGTTTTTCTGTGATTTTTTTTAGGATATGTTTTTTCTCATCTTTGTCTTTTTGGGGTTGCATTATTATTTTTTCATTATTTTGTTGCCTTGGTTCTTTTTGAGTAGCTCTAATCCAGGCCTGTGCTGAGAGACTCAATCACAGAGGACTTTGATTTTGGATTCTTTTAAATGACAAGGAGAAGAAAAGAGGAGTAACTAAGAATGTAACTAAGAATGAAGGCAAAGAGTAGGTCACAGGTCAAGATTTGGGTTCATTATAAGTCCAGGCATAGACTTACGAGTGGATACGAAAACAGCTTTGGACGGGACTAAAAGAGGGGATGTATTTGTTTGGGAAAGGCTGGGCTTGATGGGTGATTACAGAAGGTTTGTGAAGGTTATCCACTGTCAGAAGACGTGTGTGGGGCAGTTGATGGGGAGCGCCGTCTGCGTGCAGTGGAAGTCCATGAACGCTCAGAGTGTTCAGAGCGTTCTGACGCTAGGGAGGCAGGCCGAAAACGATGAACAAAGCCGTCCAGAAAGTCCTGCTGCTGCTGGGTTATGGCTTGGGAGATGAGGCAGGGCAGTGCCTGCAAGCTGCCTGCCACGGAGTCCAGCTTGTCCTCCAATGTGCCGATGCGCTTGTCCAGCTCCTCGCTGCGCTCTTGAAGCTCGGACACCAAGTCATACATCACATTCTGGGTCTAATAAAGGCAAGAAAGTAAATGTGTGTTAGGCACAGAAAATCAAGGAAAAGATGGTGAACAAAGAAGCAACAAAACGTCTTTTACAAGAAAATATTAACAACTGATCTTATTTATTCGGCTGATCTCTCGGTGAGGCACACGCTTTCTGTTCTGGTCCCGCTACCCGCCCTTTCACTGCTTTTTGTATGTATCTGAGTCTATCACCCGCAAATTTCTCAAATATAGAATTATGGGTTTGGTATCGTGGTCACTTACACATTGTAAAACTGTTTACTACAATTGAGGCTCGTGACGGGGGAGCCACCATGATCGGACTCGACCCACGCTCTGTCAGTGGAGGACAGATATATTTGGATTACTGATCGCGGGAACCTGCTGATTGGAGCTGGCAGTCACCTGACGTATCGACAAATTCGAAAAAGTGGAAAGTATGTAACCTTATCTGGCAGCACTCGGACTAAAAAGCTCAGGGGGTCTGGATCACATACTGATGTGGTTTGGATCTCACTGGAAGGATGGGTATCATCTTGGAGAAGCTGCAGGTTCAGTTCAGTGTGGAGGAGTGATTGATTGGCTGTTTTTCATGTGATTTGGTCTATTTCGGCTGTTTTGGATTCTCCACTGGAATAAGTGTATCTTATGAGACTGCTAAATTGTACAGTCTGCTCTAACTTGGCCTTATCTTATTTTGGCTTGGCCGAAGGTCAACACGTCAAACTCCCCTGAGGAGAATGTAGCTGGGACACTCGGTCCTTTATGTCGTTATTTATACTTTTTTGAGTTTTTCCCTTCGTGTTTTGTTAATGGTTTGATTTCAGTTCACTCTCCAAGTCTTGATTTACTTTCTCTAATTTTGGATTCCCCCATGTTCTCTTTGTGTGTTTGTATTGTATTATTGAGTTCAGCTTTTGATATATTTAATTCCTGGTTCTAGTTTTCTGATTACCCCCGTGTCTCTCTGTGCCATCAGTTTATTTATTTTACAGTCTCCTCAGTCTCTCAGTCTCCACATAAATATTTCATTCAGTTGTTCAGCTCCATGCTGCTCCTTCTCTACAATAAGTCATCCTCTAGCCCTTGGTTTTGTTTACTTTTAACCAGATCCTACAACTTAACATCCTGTTTGGTACCTGATTCTCTGTAAATATCACCCTATTAAAAGCCTTTTGGTTTACAATCAAGCTCCCAGTGATATTTGCTTTCATTTGGTTCTTTTTAACATTCTCACAAAACTGAAGACCTTGGCCATGACATAGACCCAACAGATCTGTCCTTCAGTTTCTCCATTGTGGTAAACATTCATGATGACAGACTGAAGACACTTTCAGTACTGCGAACTCCAAAGACATTAATTATCAGATCTTCACAGTTTTAATATTTAAAAAAGTCTCTGAAACCAACCAGAACTCCTGTTACACCCATTCATCTACCGCCTCAATTGTTGGGGAATGTTATATTTTGGTCCTTGTTGGTTGACTGTTATGGTGCGTTCACACCGGCCCAACCGTCAACATCAGAAGCATCAAGTTTACATGTAAAGTCTATGGTGGACTGCGTCAGACAGACGTCAACGGCTCTGCGTCGCTTTGTGAGCGTTATGAGCGGCAACTTTTCAAGCTTTTTGAGTGTTTCAGGCGTTGACGCTTGAAGTGCTCGAAAATCTGGAAACGCAGACAGTTCAGCTAGCTGAACCTTTGACGCTCTTGAAGCGGCATGTCAATCAATCAGAGCGTCTCATCGTAGTGACGTACCTGAATGAAGCAGGAAGTCTTCAAACAGGGCGCGGGACAGACGGAAGTAGCGCTGGAAGCTAACCTCATCCATATGTAGCTCCTGGAGCAAATGGTTTAACTCCTCAAACTCAGAACGCATCTGAAGAATGGGGTGTATCCACAAACAGAGTAAATAAAGCCAAGCCACTCTCTCTATATGATCCACCATAGCTCAGAACATCCAATAACAAAGGAAGCCCCGCCTACAAGCTCTTTTTAACGGTCAAGCGTTACGAGCTTCAACGCCTATGTGCTCTGACTGGCAGGCGTTACGAGCTTCAACTTTCAAGCGTCAAACTTGGAGCGTTATGAGCGTTGCTTGACGTTGACAAAGTGGCCGGTGTGAACGCACCATTAGCCTTCTCCAAGTCCACAGAACACATGTAGACTGAAGAGGCAAACTCCCATGAGCCCTTAAGCAATTCGGGTAAAGATGTGGTCCACTGTTCCGTGACCTGGGCAAAACCAACACTGCTCTTTCTAAATCCAAGGTTCATCCAGACCCTCCTCTCCAACCCCCTGGTGGAAACGTTCCCAGGGAGGCGGAGAAGAGTGTTCTCTAATTAGAGCACATGCTACGGTCAGCTGGTCCATGTTTCTGTAAAATCTCAAATACAGACAGGTTTGCCAGTCCATCACAGGGCTACACTGGAACAGACAACCACTCACACCTAGGGCCAATTTAGATTTACCATTTAAACCTCTTGCTTATTTTTAGTCTGTGGCATGAAGCCAGAGTCCCTTGAGAAAACCTACACGTGCACAAAGAGAACATACAAACCCCATGTAGAAAAGTCCTGGCCAGTTTTCAAACTGAAGACCTTCTCACTGCAAGGCAACAGTGCTACCAACTGCACCACCATGCAGCCCCTCTTTTCTAATTCTAACCTTAAAATTAAAAGTGTTTGACATAAGAGCCACACTACCTAAAATACTGTATCTGAATGTATCTCTAAAGATGGTCTGATCAAAAACATTTTCAACACATATTTAGTGTTCAGACCTGTATTTAGTCTAGTCCACTTTACTCAGACTGAAGCAACAGAATTACTGTGAGGAACCAGGGAGACGGGACCTGCATAGTTTAGCATGTCAGCAGAGATTTTATCTCCTCCTGATTTAACAACCTGCCTCTCCCATCCATTAAAAAGCAAGACAAGGCTTTTAATGCCATATATATGACTGATATTATCCATTTATGTAATTAAAAGAGTCTCCATTATTTAGGCACTTATTGTTCTGCGGAGGCTGTAGGTGGTATTCAGTGCTGCATTATCAGTACCAGCAAGGAACTCTTGTAATGCGGGCAGCAGAGTGAAGGATTTTAGGTTATAATGGTGATATCTTAAATGTACCTTAATAATTTACGGGTTAGCACGTCACAGAAAATGAGTATGCTCTGTTTTACCTGTATTCCATAAATCAAAGGGTGACTTAGGGAATCCCACTGGCTGAACTACAGTGAGGTGCAGACAGATAAACATTGAGTGCCACAATGACAAAGAACCACACATTAAAGAGGCTTCGCTTTAGAACCCACTAAAACACACACAATTCCATTCACATCAATTGAGGCTACAGTCAGGCATCTATAAAAACTTATTTATGAAATAGAATTAACTGAGTCTACATTTTCCTTCTCTTAGACTCTCTCATTATGTTCTAGTCCTAAATAAAAAATGAGGCTTAAAGGCTGAAATAAAATCCTAGAATTTGCTTTGCTTGTTGGGACAGCAGCTGTGATGTGACCAGACCAAGCGCAGTGCGCCGGCGCACAGCGGGTGTAAATTGTCAAGCAGGGCTAGAGAAAGTGATGACAAACCCAGAAGAAGTAAGTTATACTGCCTTTTTGGTATTTTGATGCCGCTGTTATTTATCCCAACTGGCGCCGTTAACGGATCCTAGCAAACAGTTACCGGAACACACCCTTTCAAAATAAGACAGTTCCCGGATCTTGTTCCGGCTCAAATTAAGCCCTGGATTAATCACTCTTAGGTGGACATCTATTGGCTGCTGATTGACTTCCAGTGACGGCAAGGTGAGCAAAAGCAGTTAGTTGCAGAGCGGAGAAGTGACAATGGAGGAGCATATGAGAGTTGTCGGTCCCATGAATGGAAAATTTGCTTTTCAAAAACGTCCCGACGGAACCATGGATAACAATAGTGTTTTTCTTAGCTATTATTAAATGAGATTAAAAATAAGATTAATTACATTAATTAATTACTGCTCAAAATTAATTAATCTCATCCAATTTTTAATCTCATGACAGCACTAGAAAGAATTAATGAAGTGTTTGCTGTTTTTACAAATTATGGATTTTATGCTGTTTGCTGATAAATAAGCTAGTGTGAAGCTTCTATTGTCAAGCAGATGGAAACAAGGAGAAAGAATTGTTCATACATTTTGCAGTACATCAGAAATAGCTCAATAAACAACTCCATTTACTTTCATCATAACTTCTTAAACATTCAGAACCAAGTCAAACTAGGGTAAGTTTGTTTGATCCTTTAACAAAATGTTCAAACTAATGGCAATTTCAGTGAACTTAAAGGGACATAAGGCAAGATTTGTGAAAAACTACACATGCATTTCCAGTTTATTCAATGCTAATGGGTCATGAAGCATTAAAAACCCAAAATAACGAGGCCATCCGCATATATGTCTGTTGCCTTGGACACGCTGTGTGCTACATAATGCGCTGCAGTTCGACGTCCGAATTTCCCGCGCAGTTGTAGGGATGTGACGTAAATTGACGCTGCATGCGCGTTGCCGACAGCTCTTGAACAGGAAGTACATGGCCGCCGTGGACTTGGATTCAAACACTGAAGGTATACTTATGGATGTTTCTGCAGCCAGCTAACGACCTGCATCCACTCTCACCCCCCAAAAAAGTGGCACCACGAAGAAAAAAAAGACTTTATCAGCGGCATCTCGTGAGTCTAAAAAAAATATGACCGAAGCCGGGCAGGCACCCGCATAAATATTGGATATACGTTCGGTTCATGGAGGGAACTTCAGCTGCATTTGGGAGTGAAAACGGATGCTGACATGGCTCATTTCCTTGTGACCAGGTGAGAAAACATTATAGGTCGTGTTTAGAGCCTGATACAGTATGAAAATGATGAGATCAAATCAAATAACAGAGTGGAGAGACCTGACGTGAAGTATGTTAGCCTCCCCGGTGCAGTGCTGTGAAGACGAACCGTCTGTAAAGTGTCTGTGCGCGCTCCCGTGCCGGCTTGGCTGGTGGCTGCAGTTAGCCACAGCGCCTGTCGCGGCAGCACTGAGTCAGATTTTGTAAAGCTGCCTTAAGTTCCTTTAAGACCACAAACAGTTTAGAAATGTAGTTTGAGTGTTATAGTCACACTGTTTCCAGAAAAAATTAAATAAAATCTCAGTATAAATTTACATTATGGAAAAACAGTGTTATTGTCCTTGCTGCACTGTGATGCTGGCTGGCTAAAGGACAGCTGTCAGACTGTCACAGAGTGGCTGTGAAACATAGAGAGAGTTTGAGGGACTATTTGAAATAACTTTGCACTAATAGGTTTGTCATTAGCCACTGGGCTGATCTCAGGCTTCACCGTTAGCCGTAGGCAGGCAGCAGGGTTCCTGCTCTCTTCATATTGGTGTGTTAGAACTTTCCTCCGGTCTACCTATGATGTTAATAAATGTTATAAATGTTTTTGTTGTAAGAAGCCAGAGAACAGCCCTGAGGGTTTGATTGACATGTTTGTGGAAAATCTTGAAGCAGATCATCAACCTGACCATGAACTTCTGAACGGGCCACGGACACCAGGTTCTTATAGGGCTGCTGTGAGGCTGCATTAAGGAGGCCGTAGGAAACGGTTCAAAAAGTGTTACCCCCAAATTCCACTACGTGCGCTCCGCTCCGGCATGAACGCCGAATCAAAAACGGTCCCATTGTAGTCAATCACAGCTATTCCACTGCCTCCGCAGTGCGCCGCACTGCCGTTCTGCCATTCGGCTAGAATAGGATCGATTCTATTTTTGCCGGACACCGGAGCAAGTCCACAGTCAATGTACAGAAATCACACCACCCCAACAGGAAAGGGAACAAGTACAACTTCCTTTTTATCAAAATAAATCGATAAACGAACAAATTTTTTTGTTTTATACGCATAGGTATTTTAATCTAACAACTATTATATGTATACATATATGTTTCCAAACATTTGTGTGTGTTTACACATGAATTGAACACCGTATAATTCAAAAATATCTTATTTTGAAAGCCATTTTATCCTACCCTATACGTGGTTTTGTGTAATAAACAGTAGCGAGTGACAGCTGCAGATGAAGGAGGAGCAGCTGATCCTTGAAGTGGAAAAGCACAAGATTCTTTATGACACCACGCATCCGTTTTACACGGATGTCAATAAATCAAATCCAGCGGAGGCGGACCAGAGCGCTCATAGTGGAATTTGGGGGTGAGTAGCGCGTTTCCAACCATTAGTACGGGTCATTGTGAATTGCTCTCTTGAAAGGTCGGGAGTCAGAACTAGAACACTGTTCAAAGATAAATGATGTTAGTGTTATGGTGCGTTCACACCGGCCACTTTGTCAGCGTCAAGCAACATTCATAACGCTCCAAGTTTGCGCTTGAAAGTCGAAGCTCATAACGCCTGCCAGTCAGAGCGCGTAGGCGTTAAAGCTTGTAACGCTTGACCGTTAAAAAGAGCGCGTAGGCGGGGCTTCCTTTGTTATCGGATGTTCTGAGCTATGGTGGATCATATAGAGAGAGTGGCTTGGCTTTATTGACTCCGTTTATGGATACACTCCATTCTTCAGATGCATCTGAGTTTGAGGAGTTAAACCATTTGCTCCAGGAGCTACATATGGATGAGGTTAGCTTCCAGCGCTACTTCCGTCTGTCCCGCGCCCTGTTTGAAGACTTCCTGCTTCATTCAGGTACGTCACTACGATGAGACGCTCTGATTGGTTGACGTGTCGCTTCAAGAGTGTTAAGAGAGTCAAAAATTCAGCTAGCTGAACTTTCTGCGTTTCGAGCTTTTCAAGCGTTTCAGGCGTTGACGCTTGAAAAGCTTGAAAAGTTGACACTCATAACGCTCACAAAGCGCCGCAGAGCCGTTGACGTCTGTCTGACGCCCGTCCACCATAGACTTTACATATAAACTTGCCGCTTCTGACGTTGACGGTTGGGCCGGTGTGAACGCACCATTAGTAGACTGGAAACAAAACACTGGTCAGGTATGAGAAAGTGAGAACCCACCAGAACAAGAACCTCTCTCCATACAGAAACAGGTAAAAACCTTCTTTGGCAGCAGGGATAATAAATTAGAGAAGAAGGCGGTAGAAGGGTGTCACCTTCTTCCAAGAAAATATAAAAATCAGAAACCTGTCATCGTTATCCACTTTGTTAACAGAAAATAAAAGAAAGAACTGCTTAAACAAGGACAGAAGCTGAGAGAAACAAATGTGTGAGCGAACATCTTATGAAGAAAACACTGACATCACAAGACAAGCAAGAAAACTAAGCAGAAAAAATACAATCAACCTGCATGTCAGGGTAGAAGATATTCATCAAACTGAATAGGACTCTGGAGCAGGTACAAGTTCTAGTCATTAGAAAGATGAAAGACCTAGAAAATATCTGATGTCTGGGTCTGTGAGATGTGATGACAGATATTGTGTTTGTCACAGTTTAATAGGAGAACTAACTCAGGTACCAGATGTTTACATATTACTTTGCACACAGACACAAATCAAAGAACTTTGGACATTAAAGAATATGTAAGAGACCATTCGGTATTATAGACACATCAGAGACCCGCATAAATACAGACAAACAGGATTTTGAATTCAATGGATGGGACGCTCCTCATATAGAGAGGAAGAATTAAAAAGGAGGCGGGGCGGCACAAAACTTAAGTTATAATAGAGTGGAGAAGATGACGGCTACTGTTTTGTTTTTTTTTGCCAGTGTTTACTCTCCGGGACCCCTCTGTGTCGGGGGCGGTGGTCGGCTGTGGCTGCCGGGGTGCCCCCCAGGTAAGGCCTGGGTGGAGGTGGGGGTACCAGCCCTCCCTACTCTGGGGGGACGGGGTCGGGGCCTTGGCAGCTGCTGCTGATCTGCTGCTACCGATGCAGATGGCTCCTATGATGGCATTTCCTGGCTCATCTGTGCTCAGCCCGATGTTTTTGTAGCTTTTAAGTGTGTGTGTGTGTATACGGTCGATGGGTTGGGTTGGGATGGGGGTTTTACTTTTTAAGTAAAGGGGGGGTTGGGGGGTTGTGGGGTCATTTTAAATCTGTAAAGCACTTTGATAAACTTTGTTTGAAAAGCGCTTTATAAACAAAGTTTTGTTGTTGTTGATGGAGTGATAGAATGCATAATGGTAGAAAATTGTACGGGGAAAAAACAAAACATAACTCTTAATTGTTTATACATTACACCAAGATCTCAGATTAAATGTTTAACAGCTGTATAGAGGAGTTATCGACCCATTTAAATCAGAAACAATTGTTGAATTAAAATGTTAATTTACTATGTGTAATCCCAGCTGATTAGATTCATTTTACAAATCAGTATATTAGGTTAAAATTAGTAATAAAAAATTTTAAGTACACTGGATGTTTATTTTTTTTACCATGTTTATATTTATACAACAAAATGTAAAAAAAATACATTTTCAATGCTTTATTTTTAATTTAGGAACATTGGAAAATACAACATTAAAGCAAGTCAAACACTTGGCGAGGTGCATTTAAAAGAGTCATATATAATATTGTCTTTATTTTTGCTTTTAAAGCACGAAACAGTCTGTCATAGCCAGTCCTGCTACAGACTTATTGCCTCAGTATATAATACTAGCCAATAATACGTGTGACTCATTACAGCATGGGTCTGTAGAGTTATCCTGTCGTGACGATAGATTAATATTTCAAACAAATGAAAGAACAGTCAGAAAGCAGCAGCTTCAGGACTCATCCTTCTCTCAGTTAGCTCAGAACGCACGTGTTTTAATACTCTTTACACATTTATTTGCTCTTAGAACTCAAATATCACAGTTATTTAATTCTTATATAAAACTAGTGTGTAATGAATATAGACTTTGTAAACAGATATAAAAGCAATCACAATGAATGCTCGTGTCAATATAAAATCAAATGAGACAAAGACTTTAGGGAAGTTGGCTGGTTGATCTGATCCCACCGTCCCTCTAAGATCCTCACACCTCACCAGAGGTGGTTCCTTCTGTTTACCTTGTTCTCCTCATCAGTCACATCCTAAATGAGAAAGAAGTAAATCAGCAATTAAAAGCAAATTGACATTATATTTCCATCAAAAACTACTTTAAACTGTTACACATCTGTATTTTCACCAGGTGTTCAATCAGTAAATTAACAAATGACTGCAAAACTGAAGCACATATGGCTTTCAAAGAAATATTTTACAAGTCTCCACATCTGCTGAGATGAAGGAATTCTTATTTTGTCATGTTCTTAGAGAATTGTGTCAGTTCCACTAAAAAGTATCTCTTTTTTTATATTTTCCTTCCAAAAACTTCCTTTAATGTTTTAGAGTTGAATAATAAAGTTCTAAAAACTTTCTGAAACCTGTCATGCAGCTGATGATCAAGTGCAGAATAATGCGTCTCTCAGGTCTCGTGTCATATCTGTGTTGAATTTTCCCTGTTTTCTCCACTCATCGTGTTTCTTTAACGTCTGATAAGAAACTCTTAAAAAGCCTGAAGAAAATCACAAGAAAGACGAGCTCATTGGAAGCAAAATATTACGGAATTAATACCATTTCTACAAAATGTAAGATACTTACACAGCAGAGGTTTCATCCTGCTCAATGACAAGCCATCCACAGAGACAATGACAGCTGTCTGTCAGGGATCTGAGAAACGCAAAAAGAGTCTAAAACACACTTCTAATACTTGTTTGTATTTAGGACATGATAAATATAATTCACATTCACAAGTTAGAATGTTCTTTAATAACATAGCAGTACTCACCAGATGCATCAGGCTGTGGAGCAGTTGTTACTCTGTTGGTGGAAACACGGTTTGCTGCTGTCACCTGCTGCCCATCTGAAACTACGTACCATCCGTCTCCAAACCCACATTCAGGACAGACCTTACTCAGGTCTATTGTGTGCAGAATAACAAGGTCTACGGTTTCCTGACTGACTAGCTGCTTTCGAATTACAGTGGATTTCTGATTCATGTTTTCTTTTTTTATCTCAGGTCAGAAAAGTAACACAGTAAGACAAATAAAAGAATATTATGGTGTCCTTAACAACATGTTTAAAAAGTAAAGTTCTTTTAAATTCCATCAACTGGTTTTCTTTGCTCTATGTTTTGATTTTGATTAAAGAGGCCATTTCACACAAATTTCAGGACTTTGTGGTTATGTCTTAAATATTAACCTGTAATATGAAACATTTTATATCTAAAAAACGTTAGGAAACACTGATTGACAGACCTTTCAATATGTCTGCGTTAAGATTCATCCGGTTTGGGGCTGTAACTCATTAATATTCATTATTCAAATTTTCTGGACTCTGATTGGCTAACAAACTAGCCTATGAGAGCAAGGCATACTGTTTCCTGCCCCGCTGCGCATGGCAACAGCAGACGTTCTCTCTTCCTGTTTGATACATGTTTATGCTAACAGCTTTTAGCCAGCAGCATGCTAGGTGTGGTTTCAACTGCGGGAGCTGATGAATACTAATAAACAAAGGAGTTATGATGAAACAAGTACAGGCCATTCGAACTCGGGCGTTATCGCCACCTGCGTAGTTTTAGAGATTAAAACTGAAAGAGAAGTTGTTGACCTGTTTTCACCCACTATGAAGGTAAGAACACCTGTGGAGCTAAAATATTCAACAGAAACCTCAGAAAAAACTTTTTTAATGGAAGGGCCTCTTTAATACTAAGCCTTTGTTTCCAGTAACAACTTCTTCTGACAGTCATCTCAGAGTGATGTTCAAAATGAAAAAGGGGGCACAAGCCAGTGTCCTATTAAGGCTGGTCCTAAGCCCAGATAAATGCAGAGGGTTTGTATCAGGAAGGGCATTCGACGTAGATCTCATGCCCAATGAAAAATGATGCAAGTCACAAGTCTGACTTCCATGTAGGATTGGCCAAGGCCCAGTGACTGCCACCTGTGCTGTTAACCTGCAGGATGCTGATGGATGTTGGGCTACGTGGGTTAAAAGAAAGAGGGGAAGAGGAAGGTGGGTTCATAGACAGAGAAAAGAAAAGACATACTGTGTGTCCAAGAGACCCGTTGGAAAGGTTGCAAGACCAAGAGTCTATAAGAAGAATTTAAGTTCTTCTATCATTTTGCTGATAAAAAGAGGAATGGAGTAGAATTTATCTGGAAAGAGGAGTTTGTTAAGAATGTTATGGAGGTGAAAAGAGTCTCAGAGTGATGACTCTAAAGCTGGAAACTGAAGGTGTTTTGTTTAATGTTGTCAAGGGGTGTGTCCAACAGGTAGGATGTGAGTTGGAAAAGAAAGAGAAATTCTGGAGTGAGTTAGATGAAGTGATGCAGAGTATCTCTCTATGGGGCAGACTGCAGAATTCCAACAGCCTTCAGTCTCTCTTGGGTTCCTCCATAGCGAATCCAAAAAAGTCAAATTAGACTACATTACCTTAAACAAGCCAATCAACCTTTTATTTCTTTTCACCAAACCGAATCTGCAACTTCTTCAAGTTGGCACCAATCTTTTCAGGGAGATCCAGCAACATGTCCAATCTGTGGTTCTACTCCAGAAACACATCTCAGACAACTTAGTCTGAGAGCTGCCAGATAAGGCACATCCATCTCGTATTTTTAGGATTTGTAGATATGCCAGGTAACTGCCAGCTCCAATCAGCAGAAATCCCGATATCAATAATTTAAATATATAAACATCTTCCATGTCTTCGACATCTAGTGCAGACAGGTGCACAATTTTCCAATTACCCCACGAATCCATGATGTGCGTAGCTGGGTGGGTCAAATCCAAGCATGTGGGCTCCCCCCCATGAGCCTCAGGATTAAAAAAAAAATGTCCAGTGCGCTGAGTGATCAAGATACAAGATCCATAGTTTTGGATTTGAAGATGATGTGAAGAAGACACACACAGAGCAGGAGAAGGGTCTCGGTGCAGGGGTGGGGGGGTGGTCAGAGCAGGGAGCGATTGGAAATGCATCTGTCCTCCTTGACAGCTCAGCAAGAAAACCCCCAGAGGTGAGAAAGAGGTGATTAGAGCAGACTTCAATGGACAGCAAAAAGGAAAAGTAGACGAAGAAGACTTTCAAAATGAGAATGGTTTACTGTTTGCAGAGTAAAAATCCTTGTGGTGTTAAATTCATAATAAGAGTCAACCTTCTCTATACTCATATACTCTATATGAGGGTGACCATGATTGGGGTGTGGCGCTGGTCATGGTGACACACAGCAGCAGCAGGTGTGTGCGAGTGAATGTCCTCTTGTATATCCCTTTTTTTATCAGTTTAGTTTTTATTAGTTTGATACTACTGACATAACCTTTGTTTGAAAAATTTTAAAAGACTTTGTTGAAGGACTGGAAAAATCTCTCAGAACAAATTATGAAGACTCACTTTGGCCTTATTGGCCTTTTTGTGCTGCTAGCGCTCATATGTTAGTTCTTATGTTGTGGGGAGCTTCTTTAATACGACAAGGAATTTCTCCCATCATGGCATGGTTCTACAGTGGGCACCTTGGACTCCTCTTCGAATATCCTGGTGGAGATTCTTTGGAAATAGGATCTCTGGATAGGAAGCTGGAGGAGATCTGGATCAGCAACAAGGAAACGGGAATGACACGGTGGTAAGTGGCAGCGGCACTGGAGGCTCAGGCACCGGAGGATTCTTCTTCCAACTGTCATTCTTGCCAACGCCCAGTCTCTTCGTCACAAGTTGGATGAACTTCAGGCAAACGTCAGGTTTGTGGTTTGGATTCCGATCTGGAAATTGGGGGTTTTGGAATTCCATTTCACCTGGACAGAGACCCAGCAGTGACCGGTAAGTCACTGGGTGGAGCAGTGTGTCTATATGTTAATCTCGGACACAGTACTGGACCGACTTGACCCTTTACAATTTGCTTATAGGCCTGGGAGAGGAGTTGAAGATGCAATTGGAACACTTTTGAATTAAACATCTGCAGGGTCTGAAGCCATTGTCCAGATTACTTTTTATTGATTTTTCTTTGGATTTCATTCAGCCTCATATTTTAGAGTCCAGCATACACTTTTATTGAAAATGTTGTGCTTTTAATGTTAGACCTGTTTTTATGAAAGTGTTTTATTCGTGTTTATTTGAGTTGGTTCTTACTTTTTCTTTTATCTGCTGGTATGGGTCACTATCTATAAGCAACAAGAACTGTTTGAAGAGCATCGTTAAAGAACACAGTAAATGTGCTGGTATCGCTGTGGTTAACCTCACTGATCTGTTCAGTTCTAGATGTTTAAAGAAGACCAAGGGTGTTATGTCCGATTATGGCCAACCATTGTGGGCAGAGTTTCAACTCTTGCCATCCGGATGGAGATATGCAGGCGGCCATTGTCTAGCGGGAGGGAGTTCGTCTCTCGATAGGAGGACTGGGGTTCAATCCCCGGTGCTGGCAGGCTACATGTACTTGTGCAAGACACTGCACCCGCCACTGCCCGGGGGTGGCCATAGTCTATCAGGAAGCAGGTTGTCCTCCGATCGTGAGACAGTAATTCAATTCCGAGTGCCAGCAGAGGCTACATGTCAAAGTATCCTTGGGCAAGATATTGAACCCTGCAACTGCCCCCCAGGCACCAAACAAAATGGCTGCCCTCGGCTCCTCACCCCACAGTGAGGATGGGTTAAATACAGAGCCAAATTTTCCCAGGAAGTATTAATAAGGGAAAATATTATTATTCTTATGGCTGAATTCACACCTGATAGTCCGGTGGACTTGATTCGATTGGGAACCAAAATTGCAACATTGTTGCTGTTTTTAGTTAGTTGGCCCTTCACAATAGTCCACTTCCTGCTTTTGGTGCGGTCCCGGTTCAGTTGCATTCACACATGCAATCAAACTGCTCCAGAGTTTGTTTCAATTGAACTGAGACCTACGTTTTTAGGCGGACTCGAGTTTGGTCCGAATCAGAGTTTGATTGCCCGTTCACACCTACCCAAATGAACCGGACTTTCTCAGAAAGTGAACTCAAGTTCGATTCAAGTGGACTAAACAGGGCTGGTGTGAATGCACCCTATATAAAGCCATATTATGTAAGACCATGAGAGGGAAGAAATGTTTAATTGCCACTACTGTTGGTCTGCTTTGTGTCTGATTCTGGGCCCCCATTGTGGGCAGAGTTTCAACTCTTGCCACTGGAACAGAGCTATAAAGCTGTATTATGTAAGACCGTGAGAGGGAAGAAATATTTAATTGCCACAGCTGTTGGTCAGCTAAATTCATGTTTGTGAGAACTTTTTTCCCCTTTTTGACTGTTTTCCCCTTATTTTACCCTTGAAGTATGTTGTGAATGTTTCTATGGAAACTGCCGACTGTGAAACAAATTACCCTACTGGATAGTAAAGTATAACTCAAAGCTGATCTTCTGTTTTGGTTTTCTTTCCGTGTTTCTTCTTTACCTCTGCCAAGGTGGTATCCAAAGCAACCTGGCCCTTTGTGAAAAAATAATGTTTACAAAGCCATTTATCCAGCAAACCACATTGAGATTCATTATCCACAAATGGAAGAAGCATGGAACTGTAGTGAACCTTCCCAGGAGCGGTGGACTGATCAGCATGACTCCAAACGCAGACTGATGACTCATCCAGGAGGTCACAGAAAAACACAGAACCTGCAGGTCTAACTTACCTCAGCTTATTTTCAGTGTTTCATGGAGTTTTTTTTTCTTCAATAAATTAAGTTATAATTTAATCCAAATCAGAAATGGTTTATTGCCAACTATTTTTTTGCACTTTTCAAAGAATCTGTCTTAATGAAGATCCACAGAGAATAAAGCAAATAAATAACAAACATACACTCACCTAAAGGATTATTAGGAACACCATACTAATACGGTGTTTGACCTCCTTTCGCCTTCAGAACTGCATTAATTCTACATGGCATTGATTCAACAAGGTGCTGAAAGCATTCTGTAGAAATGTTGGTCCATATTGATAGGATAGCATCTTGCAGTTGATGGAGATTTGTGGGATGTACACCCAGGACACGAAGCTCCCGTTCCACCACATCCCAAAGATGCTCTATCAGGTTGAGATCTGGTGACTGTGGGGGCCGTTGTAGTACAGTGAACTCATTGTCATGTTCAAGAAACCAATTTGAAATGATTCAAGCTTTATGACATGGTGCATTATCCTGCTGGAAGTAGCCATCAGAGGATGGGTACATGGTGGTCATGAAGGGATGGACATGGTCAGAAACAATGCTCAGGTAGACCGTGGTATTTAAACGATGCCCAATTGGCACTAAGGGACCTAAAGTGTACCAAGAAAACATCCCCCACACCATGACACCACCACCACCAGCCTGCAAAGTGGTAACAAGGCATGATGGATCCATGTTCTCATTCTGTTTACACCAAATTCTGACTCTACCATTTGAATGTCTCAACAGAAATCCAGACTCATCAGACCAGGAAACATTTTTACAGTCTTCAACTGTCCAATTTTGGTCAGCTGGTGCAAATTGTAGCCTCTTGTTCCTATTAGTAGTAGAGATGAGTGGTACCCGGTGGGGTCTTCTGCTGTTGTAGCCCATCCACCTCAAGGTTGTGCGTGTTGTAGCTTCACAAATGCTTTGCTGCATTCCTCGGTTGTAATGAGGTTATTTCAGTCAAAGTTGTTCTTCTATCAGCTTGAATCAGTCGGTCCATTCTCCTCTGACCTCTAGCGTCAACAAGGCATTTTCACCCACAGGACTGCTGCAAACTGGATGTTTTTCCCTTTTCACATCATTCTCTGTAAATCCTAGAAATGGTTGTGCGTGAAAATCCCAGTAACTGAGCAGATTGTGAAATACTCAGACCCGTCTGGCACCAACAACCATGCCACGCTCAAAATTGCTTAAATCACCTTTCTTTCCCATTCTACTACTACTACTACTACTACTACTGTCATTTAGCAGACGCTTTTATCCAAAGCGACTTACATTGAGAGAACATACAAGCAAGAAATCAAAGAGAAGGAAACAATATAAGGAGGCGGACTGTTTGAAGTCCAGTTTAATTCCGACGCTGATACATAAAGTGTATCAAATTTTTTTTTTTTTTTTTTGGTAGTGATAAACTCCCAAATTGCTATCATAAATCATAAATCAATTCCTCCTTAAGACTGAAAGTGTTCTTTAAAGAGGTGAGTCTTAAGTCTGCTCTTAAAAGTAGGTGCCGACTCTGAGGATCGGACCGAGTTTGGTAGGTCATTCCACCATTGGGGGACAACAGAGGAGAAGAGTTTGGAACATGATCTCATGCCACGTTGTGGTGGAAGCGCTAGGCGTCTTTCAGCGGCCATTCTGACATTCAGTTTGGAGTTCAGGGGATTGTCTTGACCAGGACAACACCCACACACAAGTTTCAAAACAGTAGCTTAAAGTTGTAAAAGTTATTTTGTACTGCTTCAAACTGAAATTCAAACAACTAACTAATCCGTTTCACTGGGAAATACAGTATATCTGCTTCATTATTGAGGGAAACTTTGTTGCAACGATTCTGTTTTTTTTTTATCATCTTTAATTCACTTCAACACCAGCTCAGCAGGTTCACCTCACACTAAAAGTGTTGTTTTAATGGTTGTACCTGTTCATTCCTGCTCTTGTTGACAATCTGTTTTTTCATTTAAATAAAAATATAGATAAGAACATTTTTAAAGCAACCAATAAACTTTAATGCAATTGGCTGTTCAGAATGAAAAAGCTTCTTATTCTTAAAGTGAAGTTAGATGACTTGCCTTTGCCAGGTCCACCAGTGTGTTGGCCTGATCGTTTAGTTTTCTCTGCTCCATCTTCACACTGCGCAGCCTGAGTAGGAGCAAGGGGAGGTGTGAGCAGGAGCAAAAGGAAAGGAAATAGAGGAAAGTGAAGAGGAGAAAAAGAGACCAGGAAGAGAGGAGAAAGAAATATGGCAAGAAATAGAACATAAGTGGTTTGCAGGAGTAAATTAGGGGAAAAAACAGGGCCAGTAGAGAAAAAGAAGGACAAGGACATCAAGTTTAATCAGGATTCCTATTTATGACATTGAAATGAGAGACATGCATTGTAAAAAAAAACTGTTTTCATATCTGTTCATACATATACTGTATATGTATATACAGTACAAGAAGATGTGTATAAAAGCAAGCATACTTAGTTCTGGTAAATACAAACCAAACCATGCAGCGTTACAGAAGCATACTACACTCAGATAGAAAAACAAAATTTTTTTTTTCTTTTGCCATGACAAGATCTATTTTTATGACTTAGGAATTTTTCAAGTAGCAGGCAGCAGTAGGTGTTGAAACGAGGAACATTTCTAATTCTTACAGATGATCTTGTTACAAGTAGGGGTGGGTGATGTGGCAATCTTATATCCATTGTTTATAGCAGGGAATCCCTAAGTGTGGAGCGCGCAATGATAACAATAATGATAATAATTACAAAATACAGTTTTGTTTCCCCACACAGTAAAGATGTGTAAATAAATATTTCCTCTTTAAAATTTTAAACAATGACAATTAAAATTACTATTCAAAATGCACTTCATCTAGAAATGAAGTGTAGAAGAAGTTCTTCTTCTTCTACTACACAATTTATGTGCACACCTAGCTTGTGGCCTCTAATTCATTCATTTTCGCAAATATGCTCAATATATGCTCAATTGGCTTAAATCGGGGAAACTGTGAGTTGAGAAATTGAAAGACAAAGGTACTGATAAAGGAGAGGAACCAAGAGAGAGTGATGAATCAAAGGCAACAGAGGATAGAATTGCGACGGAACCGGTAGAAGAAAAAGAGCAGGAGTTAAAAAATGATGAGCCGTAGGAAACGACGAGGAAGAGAGACGGCAACGAGGAAAAAGAGGTGAAGAGGGGGAACAGCAGGTTTATAGGAAGTGCTTTTCAAAGTAGACTGATGGAATAGTCAAGCTATGTTTGTTGAAACAAATAATCAACCCTTAAATAATACCTAAAATGTAATGAAACATCTTAATTGTGTCTGTCCAACTATTTGTAAGAGTGGGATTAAATGTTGTTTTACTTTGTATGGTACAATAATCAATACAATCTAAAAAAATTTAAAAAACCAACTCGACTTCTTTTTGTCTCTAGAAACTGTTCTACATCTCATCTCAGGCGTAAAAGTGGTTTAGGCTACGTTCAGACTGCAGGTTTTAATGCGCAATTCCAATTTTTTTGTGAGATCCAATCTTTTTGCGAGGTCGTTCATATTGCCAGTGAAATTCGACCTGAATGTGACTTGCTGTCTGAACGGAATGCGTCTTGAATGTGTCACACATGCGCAGTAGCGGGAACAGTGACGCCACACATATTTAGCTCAGAGACGTTTTATTTTTCTTTGGTGTTGGAGTCAGGTTCACTGCCATTTCTTTGGAAAAGTTTTAAAAAACTGCACGGTTCCGATAACACCCCTCGAGTTTGTCCTGAACAGAGCTGTCTCCCCAAATATTAATTAACTCAGACACGTTGGTTTCTCACCACTGACTGTTCACTGCGTAGTTGTTTTCTTTTTGCTTCTGCCTCCTCGACGCAGAATAGTCACGTATGTCACGAATTGATGATGTACAGGTCGGACAGAAGCCACCTGGCGGTTCAGACTGAAGTTGTATGCCAAAAGATCAGATACGTATCGGATTTAGGACCACATGCTGAAGGTGCCTGGGTCGCATTTGAAAAATCAGATCTGTGTCGTTCAGACTGACATAAAAAAAATCAGATACAGGTCACATGGGACAAAAAAAAAATCGTATTTGGGTCACTTCAGCCTGCAGTCTGAATGTAGCCTAAGACTTATGGTGCATTCACATCGGCCCAAGCATCAGCGTCAGAAGCATCAAGATTACATGTAAAGTCTATGGTAGAGTCCGTCAGAGGGCCGTCAGAGTCTCTGTGACGCTTTGTGAGCGTTAGCAGCGTCAATTTTTAAAGTGAGCAACACAGAAGTTCAACTAGTTGAACTTCTAACACTCTTGAAGCAGCGCGTCAACCAAAAGTCTCATTGTAGTGATGTCGCTGCACGTGACTTGAATGAAGAGGGACCAGGAAAACTATAATTTCAACAATGGAAGACAAGCTTATTGCTGATGCACCTGATGTCGACGTTGTCTAGCTTTATTAAGCAAATAATGTCAAGCCACTCTCTCGATATGATCCACCATAGTTCAGAACATACGGCAACAGAGGAAACCCCGCCTACGCGCTCTGTTTTGCTCAGAATTGGCAGGTGTTACAAGCTTCAATGTACAAGCATCAAACTGGAAGCGCTGGGAGCGTTGCTTGACGCTTATACAGCATCCAGTGTGAACGCGCCATATATTATATATATTATATATAATATTATACTATATTATAGGCCTGAAACTCCCAACCGTGGTTAATACTGAAGAAGTCTTTCTGATGAAAGGTGAAACGTTTTCAAGAGACAAAAAGAAGTCCAATTTTTTTTTTTTTTTTTTTTACTTTTTGGATTAACATGTCCTGGACAACTGAGAATCTACACAAACTCAATCAATACACCAGGGACAAATACCTCTATTTAAACAAATAAAATGAGGTACTCTAACCCCGGGCTCACACTGCAGCCAGATCCGGTCCGGTGCGGCCCCCGCAGGTATTCCGTTAGATTAAAATCCCTTTTGAAGGCTCACAGTAGCTCCGCGTGGTGCGGGTCCGGTTACGGGGTCCATACGGCACAACGGAAAGAATCCGCAAAGTTCTATTTTTTCCGGATGCCGGAGAGGATCCGCGTCTAGTTTGATGAAATCTCACAAGCTATACAGGAAGTGTGGCTTGAATATCCAGTGTTTTTTTAAATAAACGAGTGTACAAACAATTGTAACTTGACTCTTCTTTTTCGACAGCACACGCGCTAATAGGAAATGTAAACATTACATCACACCCGGTGACACAGGGTCCCGAAAGCCTGCAGCACAACACCTTTTCACACATTTGCTAAATAATGGACATGTTCTCGTGTGAAGTCCCGACAAAACGATAACCCACATGGACTTCTCTTCTCGCGGGTGCCGTTTCCGCACCCAGCACCGGAGCTGGCCACACTCCCTATCTGGAGCAGATATGAGTGGTAGCTTGCGGAAAAACCGCACTGAATCCGGACCGAAGCCGTTCCGTAGGCAGTATGAGCCCGGCGTAAACAGACGTTCTAGCTTCCAGCATTGCTGCCTGACAGCCACCTGCAGAGGCACTGCACACACAAAGAAGCGAAAACTTTACCAGATGATAATCGCAAGCAAAGTTGACGAACATCAGAATAACTGCAGTCATCAGTGAAAATGTTACCTGTACAAGATCAGAAAATGTAACACTTTAATACTAAGTGACATATTCTGAGGATATTTAGGAATTTAAGACATTCTAAAAATTTAAAAACTTGAGCCTAATTTCTGTATGATAATTTTGTTGATATTGTGGACCATGTATTAGTATCATATTATGAACCACTGCTCGATTAATGCCTGGTAGTTATGTGACAACATAAGATCTACTGTTCAGTTGAGCTTGTGTTTATTAGAAAAGTTTTCAAATGGTACCTACTATGTCACAAAGTACTACTATTAATTACAGGTCATGTTTTAGAAAGAAAAATATTGCTTTGAAAGTAAAAATGTGATTGGATGATAATGTCTGTGGCTTCTCCATACGAAACACTAAACTCTATGTGGTGAAGAATTTGGACCTGATGTGCATGAAAACATGGGACAAAACACAACCTATTAAAACTGCTTTCATTTTATTTATTAATCAGCTTAAATGCCTAATCTTTATTTTACTTTTTAATGAAACTAATATCATAATGATTATTAGGTATTAGTTATGATCGCTGATATAAATGAATGTTTTATTATTTTGTTCATATGGTGTTTATTTATAGTGGTGAATATTATTTGTGAAATACAGTTGATTTTTCCATGTATGTTCATGAATATGTGTTTAAGTTTATATACATGTGTGTTTATGTGTGCAAATATATATGTGTGTTTGTGTGCGAACACATATATATATATATATATATACACACACACGTGTGTGTGTGTGTATAAAGTAGGTTTTAAGTAGTTACAACGCAGTTCATGATATGTTAAATAGTTAATTTTTGTTTTTTATGAGGCAAGGGGTAGAATTATCCCCCCCTTTTGGACTAAGGCTGCTTATGTTTTATTTATTTATCTTTCTTGTGTTTATCTTGTGTTTTATTTTTAAATGTATGTCCTATATTCAAATAAATTCAAATCAAATCAAATCCAATTATTACTACTGTTAATAATTATTACTGTCATTGTTATTCTTATTGTATCATACCACAATTATATTTTGGGGCATACTAGGAATTTTGGTGATACTAGATAGATGGGATTATAGTGTTATACAATGTGAGAACAATTTCATACACAGAGTTTGGCTGCACACGTTTTAAAAAATTTAAATCTATTGTTTTTTTCTGAAAATACGTTAAAGGTGGGATATGGAATATTTTCATAAAAAGCAATATTTTTAACAAAATAATGCTTCCTATTATAAAATATTAATTTTGACAGGCACGACGTTGGCATTTTGTTTACATCTACCAGCCAATAGCTGGCAGAGCAGCGGGCACCATATTGGGTTTTCTAATACCGTAAATAATCCAGCACAGTGAGGCTGGTACTGTGGAGTCTGCAGGTCAAGCAGCTGGAAGCACCAGAGACATGTGGTGATTATATACATTATTTGCTTGCCATAGATGATTCCTCTGGGGTTTCCTATGTGACGAACAAGTTCTGTGTGGAAACGTTTTTATTAGCAGCTGTTAGCAGCTAGCTAACACGTAGCTACATGTTGGTGAAGTGGAAGAGCTTCGGGCCACTTATTCACTGGAAGACACCATGGAGGATTTTATTGCTTTTTTGATTTTATTGGATAAGTGGGGTGTGCGGGATGGTGTGTGAGGAGGACAGAGTGTCTTACGAGCCTGGCACCCAGATGGCTGAAGGTTTTATGCTTTTGTTGTGGTTTTCATGTTCCATATTCCACCTTTAAGTTAAAGTTCAAATTCCACAGCTGCTGCATTGGTTTGACTGCAGAAAACTTAATAGCTGCACATGTGTTTAATTAATTCTGATTATCTCAAAATGGCAAAGGAAAAAAAATCATTTAAATTGGAGGTAAAAATTTCAACAAAAATATGGGATTTAACCAAATCACTAAAGCTACAAACCACCCCGTCAACACTAATCTTTCAGAATAAAACCAGAGAGAAACTAGAATTAGTGCTCACAGCTTTCAGCCTTAATTTGAAGAATCACTCTTAATATGAACACAGGACCATCCTAATCTAGTTTTTCACTTTGGTGGTAACGATCCCCGGTTACGCCAATTGTTTGTCACTAAAACAACGTTCAGTGTGTAACTTTGCACAGATAACGTCTGACTCCATCATTTTCATTGGTCCCTTCCCCAAATGGATCTTTTTTACTCCTCCAAAAGTGTGACAATCCAGGGTCCAGTCCATGGAGCAGAGTTGTAGGGTGTTTCTCAATGTCAAGGAACCTTGTCTTAATGCCTTGGTCACTCCACGGTTGCCAAGGAGATATGTCATCAGGAACCACCAAGGCGGGTTCCAATGTTCATGTGCTATCGAGGCATCTGTCCTCAGTTTGCCCGCTGTTCAGCTAACATACCAAGGATACATGGGATGTGCCTTGATGCCTTCCCTCAGTCAAAAATTTCCCAGAATACATTGCGGTATTTTTAAAAAAATGGCAGTTCAGGAGCTGGCAGCAGCTACTTCTATGGTAAATTTCCAGTTCAAATGAAAGTTAACTAATTGTAGTTATCAGGCTTATATCTAAATTTTTTTTTTTTTTATCCAAAGCAGTAATACGGTTGGTTAGTTGCTTAATAGTTGCAGTTTCGGTGGCTAGACGGTACTAACTTGCTTACATATTTTTGTTTTATTTTTTTTTAACATTCCCAGTTCCGTGGCTAAAGGAATGCCGCTACGCTACTATGCTAATACAATGGGCGGGATGTAAAAAGTGTGCGTAAGTGGGCATCCATGGTCACGTGAGTTTAGACTGTTCCAGTGTCCTCGTAAGCAAGACGCCTTGTCTACCAAGGCAGTGCCTCAGTAGGCGAGGCACCTTGATACTGAGAAACACCGTAGTCTTCCACACCTCTCTGCAGCTTCTGTGCTCAACCACGGTCCAAATTAAAGAAACAAATAATCAGTTCCAGAACAAAAAATCATAAAAATCTGATTAAAATAAACACAGTTACTATTACAGAACCAAAAAAGTAAAACCATTAGATGTGGCTTATTGAATATTAGATCTCTTTCATCTAAATCTCTGTCAGTTAATGATTTGATAACCGATCATCTATTTATCTAGTTAGTCTTACAAAAACCTGCAGCAGGAGGATCATGCTAATATTAATGAATCAACTTCTTCTGATGTTCAGGATCCTCAAGCAACAGGTCGAGGAGGAGGAGTAGCAGTTTCTGTCCTGCTGAGCTCAGTGAGCTCATTTAAACTATCTACATGTTTGATTCTTGAAAAGACTGTTGCAGAGCAACTTACAAAGCAATAATCCTTTTGAGTTTCAGTCAAGATTTCAATTATCAGAGCTCTGAAACAGCACTGGTGAAAGTTTCTAATGATCTCCTCATGTCTTCAGACAGTGGACTTGTGTCTTTACTTGTCCTGTTAGATCTCAGTGCTGTGTTTGATACTATAGATCAGGGGTGGCGAACTCCAGGCCTCGAGAGCCACAATCCTGCACATTTTAGATGTTCCCCAGCTTCAACACACCTGGTGCAGATGAACAGGTCGTTAACAGGCTTCTACAAGACCTGCTGGAGAGGTTGCAGATTTGAATCAGGTGTGTTGAAGGAACATCTAAAATGTGCAGGATTGTGGCTCTCAAGGCCTGGAGTTCGCCACCCTTGCTATAGATCGTAAGATCCTATTGAAGAGGCTTGAACATGAGTTCTGGATTCAGGGAACTAAACTGGTTTAAATCATAGTTATCAGACAGATTTCAGTTTGTTCATCTAAATAATGAATCTTCTTCATGTACCAGAGTCAGTCATGGAGTTCCTCAGGGTTCAGTGCTCGGACCGATTTTCTTTGCTATATATATATATATATATATGCTGCCACTTGGTAAAATTATTAGACAATAGAATATTAAATTTCCATGTTACGTTGATACTCAGTTGTCTTTAGCAATGAAGTCTAATGAATCTGTTAAATTCTAATGTATAAAGCGGTGTCCATGTCTGTTTCATGTCCTCTCAGACCCCAGTGGGTCGAGGCAAAACTCATCCTGGTTCTGCTGGAGGTTTCTTTCTTCCTATTAAAAGGAAACTTTCCTTTCCACTGTCATCAATTTGTGTTGCTCATGATTGTGTTGACATATAGAGTCAACACTGTGGGCTGGAGACCTTAGATATTTAACTTTTTACTATTTCACAAACATGGATCATATTATAATCTCTTTGTGACTCTGATGGATTGGTGACCTGACCAGGGTGTATCATGTCTTCTGACCAGTTATTGCTGGGTGAGATGGCATCAGCACCTGATCCTTAGTAAGATTAATGAAAAATATGGAAAATACATGTGTTTTTGTAAATTGGCTCTACATAAATATACTAAATAAAACTGAATTGGATTGGGACACTTTCAGAAAAGGCTGACAAAATTTGTCATGATCATTTGGCCAAATCACCCACCTCTAGTTTTTACCCAAGAGTATGCATGAGAACAATAATCTTGGTAATGTTTGAAGAGCTACCTATTTCCTGAACGCATTTTTTGGATTAAGAATGCAATATGCTTCTATAGAAAAACCCCAAATCCTGTTTGAAATAAAAACATTCTCATCTCGTTCCATCCAAAAGTAAGACATGAACAAAAGTAAAAGATGGCATGCCCTGTGTCAGTGCTACAAACAGCTCCGTAATAGGACCTCATGTATTCACACAGGTCATTCAGTAAGCGTGCAGTGACTATGACTGACTTTGTGCACAATGAAATGTGAACTGAGCATTTGTATTGGTGAGTTTTGTGAGTGTGTTTGTGCATATGTTCACAAACTGATGTGAATGCCACAGATAAAAGATGAAGCTTGCAAAAAATGAAACAACCTTTTGACACTGCTGAGCGTTTGACTTTATAGACGTTTTAAGTAACTTTTGTAATGAACTGCTGGACATGTTTTGTGTCAGTGATCAGATACATTATATCTCTGGAACTGTTAATGGAAAAGTGTGTTATTGTTAGCTGAAACATTCTACAGCCATCATCTGAATATGTGTTTGGAGGAATTTTAAATTCAGCAAATTAGGAGACAGGAAGACATTCAAGGACGTTCCTTCATGCTCAAATCAGTATATCAGAGCAGAGACAGACTGCTTGGTTACGGCTCTCTTTCAGAGCTAAAAACTTCAGTGCATGTCTGTTAAGCTTTGTCATCACTCATGGCTGCTGAAGAACAGGGACTGAAAGCTAAAAGCATTACATCTTACTGTAAATCATTATGTGTATGATGAAACAAACAAGTCTTGTTGCTTGATTCTATATTAAAGGCAAAAAACTCATAAAACTTACAGCAAATGTTTTTGCCTCTTTAAGTAACTACATGTTACAGTTGAGAATTAATGTCATTACAAACCTATGAAGAGTTCTGATGCTGATTAATGAGCCCTCAGAGCGCTATAAGTCATACCATTGTGTCATAGTTGAGTATGATCTTGGCCAACAAAGGTCCAAGCTCATTCTCTGCAAGAAGCTTTGTTTATTTTACACACACCCTCTCCAGACCACCTCCATTACTGACACTGATGGCAAAAAAAGTTGATGCATTTTTTCTGATTCCATTCAAAAGAGAATGGGAAGGAGAGAGAAGCAAATGGAACACGCAAATCAAAACAGTCAAGAAATCTGCATCCAGTATTATTTTTGTTCATGCATGTCAAACATGTCAGACATGGAGAAAAGAGGAGGAAGATGTTGAGGAAACAGTAGGAGAAGGATACATAGAAGACTCAACTTACTTCTGAGCTCTGCAGTGATAGAGCAAAACAAGGACAGAACACAGTACAGAGTTTTAACCTCACAACATTCACGAAACGAGTGAAACCATTACACTTGTAACAGTAAGCTTAGGGTAAAAGAGGGTTGGAGGGGGAGGGGGCGGGCAGGGAAATAGAAAGGACCATCACAGTTGTTTGAGTGTTGATGTCTGTAAGTAATAGTGTGTGATGTGTGTCTCAAAACTTACATGTAAGTGGGCATAACAATCAAAAGAGAGTTATGCTAATAAGAGACAGTAATAACACAAAGCTAATTCTATCAGAATATTAGCAAGACAACAAATAATGAAGTTTTAAAAGAATTAACCTTAAATAACACAATTACATAAGAGTTTTGGAAAAATTGTCATCAGTGGTGATTAGATTTGATAAAGCAACCACCGTGCAGGACTTACTGGTGAATGGCTTGGAGAAACTTGCGCTGGTGTTTTCGCACCTTGGCATGATCTATCTTCTTGACCAACTTGGTGTGTTTGTAAATAAGCCATGTTTCCCTGAGTACATTGGCAGCTGTGTTCTTTACCTGTGATACAAAGTTGGAAAAGACACTTGAGATAATGAAACTTGTACAAGTACTGAAAGAAAGTTATGTTATTGATAAAGTTGTGGGAAAAAAATGGTCCAGAGGAAAGTCAAGCTGTGGAAAGAAAATCATAAAAGATAAAACCTCAATCACATTCTAGTCTTCAATAATTAAAATAAAACTTTCAACAAATTTATAAATCATTTTAAGCACTGAAAATTGAAATCAAAACATTTTCTGGGGTTGAATGGTGGTGCAGTTGGTGACAATGATGCCTTGCAGTGAGAAGGTCCTGGCTTTGAAACTGGGCTGGGAGCTTTCTGCATGGAGTTTGCATGTTCTCCATGTGCACATGTGGGTTTTCTTCAGGGACTCTGGTTTCTTCCTAAAGACTAAAAATATCATTGAGATTAATTGGCAACTGTAAATTGTTGCCAGAGTGTGTGTGTATACGAGTGGTTGTCTGTCTATACGTGACCCTGTGATGGACAGGTGACCTGTCCAGGAGTGACCCCGTCTCTCACCCAATGACAGCTGGATGGAGACACCAACTCCCTGCAACCCTGATCAGGAATAAGCAGGTTCAGATAATGGCTGACTGACATTTTATGATTTGAAACAGCCAAGTCAGTTTCCTGATTTTGAAATAGAAGGTTCTGAAGGGAACATTTAATTTGACAGAACCAAACAACACACCAAGAGTGGAAGCAGTTCTCTATATACAGTGGGGGAGATATTTATTTAACTCCTTGCTGATTTTGTAAGTTTGTCCAGTGACAAAGAAATGAAAAGTCTCAGAACAGAAGCATTTTAATAATAGGTTTATTTTAATAGTGACAGATCAAACCCTAATCCATCAAAAGAAAAACAGAAAAAATAACTTTAAATAAAAGATAGAAACTGATTAGCATTTCATTGCATGAAATAGGTATTTGAACCCCTGCACACCATCAAGGGTTCTGGCTCCCACTGAGTGGTTAGACACTCCTACTCAATTAGTCACCCTCATTGAAGACACCTGTCTTAACTAGTCACTTGTATAAGAGACACCTGTCCACAGAATCAATCAATCAAGCAGACTTGAAACTCTCTAACATGGGAAAAGCAAATAGCTGTCCAAGAGACAAAATTGTTGACCTGCACAAGGTTGCAATGGACTACAAAACCATTAGCAAGAAGCAGGAGAGAAGGTGACAAGTGTTGGTGAAATGGTTTGAAAATGGAAGGAGCACAAAGACCATCAACCGACGTCGGTCTGGGGCTCCACGCAAGATCTCATCTGGTGGGGTGTCAATGATTCTGAGAAAGGTGAGAAATCATCCTAGAACTACACGGGAGGAGTTAATCAATGACCTCAAAGCAGTTGGGACTACACACTCTCAGAAATAGAGGTACGAGACAAGGACATTTTTGTACCTATAGGTAAATTGTTTTAAAATGTTCCCTTAAAAGTACAATATTGGTCTTTAAAAGGCCAGAAATGCCCCTTAGAGTGTTCAAATTGATATAAAGTACAAATTTGCAACAAGAAGGGTACAAATTCTTGTCGCTGGGGGTGTACCCTGTAGTCCAGGTCCATTTTTGTACCTTATGAAGTTGTTCCACTAAAACAGTAAAATTATGCCACATTTTGAAGTCTTAAAGCTGGAGTGCGTAACTTCTGTAACTTCTGTCTCCCCCTAGCGGAACTTTTGCGTTATTACAACAATGAAGCTGGCGCTTCCATATGACGTAAGCCCAGCTGCCACCGCTTTATCTCTGCCGTTGTTATTCCAACCGGTATCTGTCTTAATCAAGCTTCAAATTCAGTCTGTTTACTTTACCTGGCTCTATAAATAAATATCATTTCATTGTTGAAAAAATCAAGAGAAACCAGTAAAATATAAAAATACTGGTAAAAAAAAAAAAAACCTTCAGAGTTCAGGTTGGATTGTTTACAGGTTTGATTGTTCACTTTAATCTACATTTAACAGTTTGGTGTTGAAATTTATTAGTCAGCTGTTGGGGCCACAATGATCTATTTGTCTTATTCAGTGAATTTTTTCAGTTTTGACACGATGCAGAATCCTGCAGTCAGCTGCACTGATCTGACTGACTGAAAAACCGTTACACTGGTAAACTGACAGACACAAACTGACACAGAGACAGAATCAGCTGATCAGCTGGAACTTCGGCGCTCTGGGTTTCATCTGGTGCGCATTTTATATTGTGACAGTGTGTGCGGACCTGCGGACCACTTATGCACCCCTGAACATCAGCCAGATCTCTTCTCTCCACCGAGGAAAAGCGACGCCGATACAAATTCGCGTTTGCCTTCTCCTTCGGTCACTTTCCTTCTTAGCCAATAGTCCCTCTGCCGAACGTCCAGGAATTTTTTTTTTTTTTTCGTGGTAGGATCCACTTCCCGATAAGTGTCTCTCGGCTGTTCATTTGGATTCTCCGCCATGTCGACCTTCCCGTTCTGCCGGCTGCTACGAGACACTGCGTTCTATTTCTTATTATTTTTCTTGTTGTGACATAAAAGACGTAATTTCATGTGCGACAGCGCGGGAATGTCGAGGAGGACACGCAAAATAAAAATTATATATTTTGAAAAATACCGTGAGATGTTTGAGGAGCCGATCGGCTTAATCTGCATTGTGTCATCTCCTCTAATAGTGGCTTGGCTGAAACGGACATCCACGGACATGTAAAAGTTACGCACTCCAGCTTTAAACCAACATTCTGAAACATAATATTGAAAATGATGGATGAAACTTAATAATATTGAGATTAAACAGACTTGACCAGGGTTGCAGGTGCAGTTGAAATGGTACAAATTTGTATTTTATATCAATTTGAACACTCTAAGGGGCATTTCTGACCTTTTAAAGACCAATATTGTACTTTTAAGGGAACATTTTAAAACAATTTACCTATAGGTACAAAAATGTCCTTGTCTCGTACCTCTATTTCTGAGAGTGCAGTCACCACTGGAAACACACAGCAATAGATTAAAATCCTGCAGAGCTCACAAGGTCCCCCTGCTCAAGAGGGAACATGTGCAGGTCCACCTGAGGTTCACTAACGAACACCTGAATGATTCAGAGAGTGACTGGGAGAAAGTGCTGTGGTCAGATGAAACCAAAATCGAGTGATTTGGAGGAAGAAAAATGCTGCCTATGACCCCCAAAACACCGTCCCCACCGTCAAGCATGGAGGTGGAACATTTTTGCTTTGGGGGTGTTTTTCTGCTAAGGACACAGGACAACTTCACTGCATCAACGGGAAAATGGGCGGAGCCATGTATCGTGAAATCCTGAGCGACAACCTCCTTCCTTCTGCCAGGAAACTGAAAATGGGTCGTGGATGGGCGTTCCAGCACGACAATGAACCAAAACATACAGCAAAGGCAACAAAGGAGGTGCTCAAGAAGAAGCACATTAAGGTCATAGAGTGGCCTACTTACTTTAATCCAATAGAAAACCTATGGAGGGAGCTGAAGCTCAAAGTTACACTGAGACAGCCTGGAAACCTTAATGATTTAGAGATGATCTGCAAAGAGGAGTGGACCAACATTCTCCCTAAAACGTGCACAAACTTGGTCATAAGTTACAAGAATCGTTTGACCTCTGTGCTGGCAAACAAGGGTTTAACCACTAAGTACTAAGTCTTTTTTTTTGTTAGAGGGTTCAAATACTTATTTCACGCAATGAAATGCAAATAAGTTTTATTAATTTATTAATTACTTTTATTTAAAGTTATTTTCCTTTTGATGTACTTTCACTGTCAATGATACTGTTCTGAAACTTTTCATTTCTTTGTCATTGGACAAATGTACAAAATCAGCGACGGGTCAAATAATTATTTTCCAAAAAATGTTTGTTTTAAAGGATTACAAACCAACATATTTGGTCATTGCTGTCATAGAAACAATATATTATAAAAGTTATTTAAAATCAAGTAGTGACTCACTCGTTTGCAGAGTTGTGTGTCCATCATAAAGTTATGGACATGCTTCTCAGCCTTGGTTAGTTCCAGCTTCCTGGCAACCACTGCAACCACCAGTGCAGTGCAACCAGCACCCTGTCACACAAGCACAAGGAACACAGTAACAATTGGTTTAAGGTTGTTTAATGTGACCACAGAAACAACATTGATCAGCCACAGTGGTATGACTACAGGACAGATATTGAGTACGTCCTCCTTTTGCTACTGAACAGCCCAAATTCATGCAGGTGTGACTTAATTACACCTCTGGAGGTCTGCAGTGGTACATGACACCGAGCACTGAGCATCAGATCCTCAGATCCCAAAAGTTACAAGGTGGGAACTCAATGGATCAGATTTATTTTTCAAGCATTTCTCATCAGTCTTCAATTAGATTCCACTTAAGTTCAATTTAAAGCCAAATTAACTCAGTGTTGTGTTTTTCAAACCAATAATTTCTACTGTCTTGCAGGGCACATAGAGGCTCACCAGAAGATACTACAGTCATCCGAAAAGTACAGCCAGCTGCAATGTTGATTTATGGCAAAGTAACATCCACATAAATACCAGGATCCAATGTTCTCCAGTAGAACACTGTCCAAAGCATCACACTACCCCTGCTAGCTTTTCTTACCATAGTAGAGTCTGGTGCTATGTTTTCCTCAAGTTAGCAACATCCATGGACCCAGTAATTCAGAAAATGTTCATGAAAATGAAGGAAGTAAAGGGCACTTGTTTTCACGTATTTTTTGTCCAAGCCCAAAGCACACGTGTCATTTTAAGAAGCTTTCAGCAGTGGACATGAGTTAGCATAGATGCCACTAGGACCTCTTTAGCTTGGTCTTTAATCAGAAACATCAGACCAAAGCTGCATTTGTGGAGATGTAAAAGACCCACTCTGATCATCTTTTGAGCCATTTTCTCAGTGTCCTTAAATTATGATTGTGGCATTTTACCCAAAATCACAAAACCGGTTTTCTAGGACATAGTTTCTGCATAGCGGCAGTAGCTCATTAGCAATATGCCTCTGTGCTGTGGGTGGAACTGGGGCTCCGACTTCCGATCCTGCCAGTGGGTGCTGCACATAGACATATATATCAGGTGCTGCATAGTCCACCCCATCCACATCAATAGCCAATGAAATTTAGCATGCTAGCTCACGGAGCGAGTTTTATCGCAGAGCTCCCAGCTGACCTGCGAAGCGTTTCTTCCACCTCTTCTTACACTCAGGCAATACACTAGACACTTAAGTTGACTAAAACTTTTATTTTATTTCACTTTTTATTTTACTCAGATAAACAGAAATTGTTTTTTTTCTGTGAACAAAAGACAGACATTCAGCCAAATTAATTCTCTATTTGATCTGTGGCTATCGTTCCGTGGGTGCTCGGCATTTCCCGTGGCTGCTTCAGGGCCCGAGCACCCAAGGGATCGGCGCCTATGGGTGGAACCGTTGGCACGGAGGATCCCCCCGCCCCTCCACATTATTGAGAGCTCTCTGTTTATGCTAGCTCGGAGCAGGAGCCAGTGGATTTTCTACATCACAAATCCAGTCTTTCTTAGATGCATTTCTGCGTCTGCTACTGATTCACAATGATTTGAATGCAGAAATACTCAGAAATGCAATTCTGAGCTTAATTTTCTTAAAATATGTCCTCTAGTATCAGAAACATGCCACAAGAACATGTTAACAACACAAAAAACATGATTTTATCTGAGTGGGTCTTTAATGTTTTTTCATCTCCACTCTTAAGGGTCACAAAATTATAGTAGATTAGTACATATTATTAACAACTTGTAATCATAAGATTGGAAAAAAGAAATTTGGATTAATCAATAAATTGTACTTTTCTTAAATCACATTTTTTCTAGCACAAATGAACTATCAGGCAGTCTTCAAATCTTTTAGAAGAAAAAAAAACCCTACAAAACAATTGTGTGAGCACTGCAAAGAGACCTGTAAAAACAGAGTAAGAGAATGAAAGACATACTAGAGAATTTATTACATTTAACAAAATGTAGATTCCTTCAATATAACATTTTTTTATTGATTGGTATCCTAATAATTTGATTTACCAAACAATGTTTTTTTCAGTAAAACATTTTTCTAGGGTAAGTGAAACCTACCATAATCCCTGTAAGCAGACACACGCCTTTCCCGCAATACGTGTGTGGTACCATGTCACCGTAGCCAATGGAGAGAAAGGTAATCGATATGAGCCACATGGCTCCCAGGAAGTTACTTGTTACTTCCTGTTTGTCATGATACCTGAAACAATAAAGATAAGCAGAGGTGGGAGACACACTCAGAAAAGGTAGACAGTTTCTGGAATGTGAGCATGCTGAACATGGTGCTCCGTGAACTGAGGAGGTTGTTGGGTGGAGGAGGTTGAAGTTGACAAGGAGGAAGGAATATGACATAAGGTGATACATCAGTTACCTAAATACTTGGCAGAGTTACTAAAGTATCAAATTCTATTTGAAATGTAAAAATCAATGCAACTATAATGTGATTTTGTTCTTCTCAGCCTTTGGAGAACTTTCTAATGAACAGACTTTTTAATCTTTAACAAACAAAATGGAATAATTTCAAAATGAAATAACTGAAAATTTGATGGTTAATCTACAACCTTAATTGCAAATAAGCAGGGAGGCTGTTTAATACACTGTATATATAAAAAAAGAATGGAATGATTTGTAAAGCTTGTAAACCCCCTATTTTATTCTTAATAAAATGTAAACAGCATATCAGTTGCTAGAACTGAGATATTTCCCCAACCCTTAACCCTTTCATGCATGAATTAGGGATTATAATCAGTCAAGTGTATTTCTTACATATTTTTATTTATATTTCTGAATGAAATATATATATATATTATAATATATTTGTTTTAAAACAAACGTATGTGATACATTAAATATTTAAGTAACCATTTACTTTTCAAAAGGTTTTCATGTCTACTCGGGTGGACAACATGCGTTTTAATCATGAAACTTGAATGTGAAAAACACCAATAGTTTTTTGTATTATTGTGACAGTATGTAAGTAAAATAATAATGTATATACATTATATACACTGACAGTCTTAGGAGTGATATACTAGAGACCAGTGTGGTGGCTGAAAAAATACACAATGTACAAAAACTGCTGTTCGCTGTAGTGACAACTACGTATGAAAGGATTAAAAGAAAATATGATTTGATTTTGAATTTGATGGCAGCAACACGTCTAAAAAATCTGGAACAGGAAATAAAAATAACTGAAGGAACGTTTGACAACTAATTTAGCTAATTGTCAGCAGTTACATGACTGAATATAAAAGGAGCAGAATAGAGAGACAGAGCTTCTCAGATGTAAACATGGGCAGAGGTTTACCAGTCTGTAACAACCTGTGTCTTGAAATTATGGAACAATTTAAGAGAAATGTTCCTCACTGTAAAATTATAAAGAATTTGAATCTTTTGATTATATTATTAACAGTAGAAGGTGGATCTTCAAAGAATCAGGATGAATCTCTTTGCGCAGGAGACAAGAGTCAAAGGTCAAAACTAGACATCACTGCATGGACTCAAGAACGCTTCCAGATACCACAGTTCACTGTGGGACCTGAGGAGCAATGAACTACCATCTTTATGGCAGTTTTAGGGTTCAGTGTCTTGACCGAGGACACAGCTGGCTTGCTGGGGCCTGGTATAGAACTGCAAGCCTCCTGATCAGTGGATGACTTCCTTCCCCATTAGGTGACACCACACACAAACATCAGCATCTTTTCTGGACCAAAGGTCATTTAAAATGTTCTTGGGGGGGGGGGGCAGCTTAAACATCTGGAAAGGCTCCATCAATGCTGAAATGTACATCTAGATGACGTCTTTTCCAGGAAAGGTCTTGAATATTTCAGCAAGACAACGTTAAACAACATGCATCAGAGCAGCATGGCTACACAGGGGACGACTCTACCTGCTGAACTGACCTGCCTGCAGTCCAGATCTTTCACCAACAGAAAACATCATGAGTATCATGACACTAAAGATCCAGCCACAAAGACCAGGACTGCTGAGCAGCTAGACTCCTGCATCAGACAAGAACTTGACAGTCTTCTCCTAAAACTGCAGCAGCTGGTCTTTTTGTTTCCAGATGTTTACAGATAGAAACATTAACTTCTTACAACTTTTTTAGATTTGTTGTTGCCATCAAATTCAAATTGAGCTAATTTTTTTCTGTGGAATGATCAAATATCTCAGTTTCAGCATCTGATATGTTGTTTATGTTCGACTGGGAATAACATGTGGGTTTATGAACTTACCAAATCCCTGCATTCTGTTTTTATTAGCATTTTACAGAGTGTCCCGACTTCTTTGGAATTGGGGTTGTAGTTGGATGAGATAAATGATGAAAGGAGATTCTTAAAATGGATGTGGGGGCAAATCACTTACTCCTACACAAAATCAGTGAAATGAGAATTTAGAAGATTTTAAAATGATAAAGAAATGATGCCCGTTGCAAGTCTGCACATAATGTAGAAGGTCAAACTCCTTTTGAACAATCCAACCTAATACATATGCCAGTGCATCCAAAATGACTAAACACAGCTGGCAATGCAAATCTGTTCTTGAAATATGTTGCTTATTGAACAGCTGATAGCCATGCTTGAAATGTCGACCCAAAGGCCAGCAAAGTATATGAAAACAATACTTCTGTAAAGGAAAAGAAAAGGAGAACATTCTTGTATCTTTAGGGAAAAGGCAAGACGTAAGTCCACTACAGAGGCAAATCTACCTTGTCCACCAACCCTCAAACAGCTTGTGTGATTATTCCCAATGGGCTGTCTAGGAGGAGTTCAGAGAATAATTAATGTTGAATTGAAATATTCATCAGGCAATCTGAAGAAACATCTTAAAGCATCGGGATATAAAGACTGTATAGCCTGACGTGTAATTCTTGGAGATTTCATTTAGGCTATTCTCTGAGATTTTGGCTTGGCCAATCATGTTCAGATGAAAGGAACTGTCCAACCGTGACCCAACATGCCTTTGAAAATCTAATCTAATTAGGACATAAATACAGAGCGGACAGCAGCTTCTGAAGAAATACTCCTTTTACTCCTCTAAGACAGTTCATTGTCATTAGTTATAGATCATTTAATCATGTCTTTTGCAGTGAAGCTCCCACTCCTTGTGTTCATGTTCATGCTTAAATTGTATTTTACTTTTGGGAGGGGGGTGAGGTGGTTTAAGGGGGCATTATTATGAGCATTTTTGTCCCACAGAAGTGCGTGGTCTGTGAGATTCAAGCCTTTTGAATGACATGCACAGAAGCAGTCAGTACAGCACCATGCAGGAATAAAAAAGATATCTGCATCCTGCATGCTTCAAAGCCAGTATATTGAGAGCAGGGGTACGCGGGGATACTTTCAGTTCATTTTGAGATGAGAACTGCCTCTGACAAATACTACAGTAGAATAACTGGAAGGTGGAATGAAAAGTCTTTGGGCTGGCTTTAATTTACAAACAGGGATGTAATGATTGGTTGGCTAACAAAGGAAGAATGTCATTGAAACTCATTGAATCTGACACTCCTGTCTTCTTTACCTTTATCCCAACAATACACAGCAGAACTATGATAGCTGCCGCGGGGCTAAAATTGATCAAATGGCTATGGATTGTAATTACAAATGACTAGTAAGTTAAATTCATTCATCGTTTCATTGAGTCGTGCAGAGAATGTGTCACGTCTTTCAGGCGGGAATGTGTTGCACTTACCAGCACAGTGACCTTCTCTGTGTCATAAACTATAAATACATTTACATATTGGATAGAAACAGACACAGAGGCTACATGCAGACTTGAGCAAAAAGCATTTTATAGCTCTCAATATACTGTTTTAAGTTTCCGGATAGCATGGACAAGAGCTGGTACCACTTTCAACCTAATCCAGAACAACAGGTACATTTTGTCAAGCATTTATAGCTTTTCCCCCCAAAGTTAAAGTCCCACTGACATTCAACACGCATATTGTTTATGATTATTTTCTCAAAACGTTCAAATATTTGATTATTTATCCAGTGCTGTATCAAATAAAACAATACTTGCAAATTAGTCAATATGAGGAGAAAGTAAACCAACATGTATTCTTCCTAAAATAAAGTAGAAAAAAGGACAAAAACAATGTAGTTTGTTTTCAACACTTTGCTCAAACTGTGTTGTCTTAAGCTTTCAACTTCTCCCCCAAATCAGGGATTTTCCGAACCCATTTTTCACCCCACTGATGAAACATTTTTGCTTCTAAAAGATTTTTTTCTTGCTTATCACACTTATTGCAAACACACAATGTAAACTGAATATGCAAACTTTAATACCCTCCAATAACCTGAGTAAAGACAAAATGTCATTAAAAAAGTTTTAAAACCAACATTATGTGAAAAAGTAATCAAGAAAAAAAGAGAGAAAATATTGACATTAATCAGTCTGGAAAAAAGGATCACAAAGCCATTCCTAATATTTTGGAGCTTCTTCACAATAAAAGATATCAAAAATGGAGAAAACAAGGTTGAAAACAATTCATGAAAATAAATAGATTAAATGCTTCATGTAAAACATGTGACTGCTGCTCTGAGATCACCTTCTCCTGGACACTTATTTCCGTTGGATCTCACACTGTTTTCTATGTGATGAAAGAAAAAGAGCAACAAGGGAAACACGAGATAAAAATACCAAGAACGCTAAAATGTGAGACTATATCACATATATCACTGTGACTGTATATACAGTAGGACCTCATTAGTTCACCACAACAGCAAAAACATCAGTGAATGACAGGGAGGTTAATCTATAACCTGAAGAAATAGTTAATGTTTACAGAGAAACTAGCAGCAAGAAGATGCAGCATCACCTCACTTAAAGAGCAACTTCCCCCCAAATCCACTTTTTTTCTGATAAACTCTATAAATGAGTGTTTAATAGTCCTGTCTACATTTCTGGGTCTTGCTTTTAGTATTTTAGCACTTTTTTATAAAACTATTTTATACCAAAAACCGTTAGTGGAGCGCCCTCTTCAGGTTAAAACGTTACACTGCACATGAATTGGATCAGGCATTGCTATTGGCTGAAACCTTATTTTCTTTAGTTGCGACGTCATGATTCTGCCGCTGCTGAATATAAAACAGCTCGGTCTCAGCCACACCTCCACTCAGTAGTGAGTGAGTTTGAACAGGAAGTGGATACGACCGTTATCAGAGTTCATTTTAGTGTTTGTGATTGTGTGAAAACATGTTTTTAGCACATTACTGAAGAGTTTTCTCTCCATGCTGAGATACTTTGATTTATACCTTGGACACCTCTCTGAAACATGCTTTTGTGCAGAAAATAATGTGCAGAGGTCGCGTGCGCAGCCTGATGAGGCTGAGTCACAGATATTACACGAGCTAATCAATATTTAGCTTTTGCTTTGATCAACAACAATATACTACGAAGGGACAGGTCCCATTCTAAGACGCTGAAGCCGCTGCAATACAAACCATTGGCTTGAAACGGTAGTGCGGTCACGTACAGCTGCACCTGTTTGCAGAGTCACATGATGTAACAGGAGCTAATAGCGTTGGCTAACAGTGTACCAGTAGAGAAGTGCCTCATTCTAATCCGCCAATCCGCTGCAGGGCAAACTATCGGCTCAAAACGATAAGGATCAGAGCTGCTTGTCTCATCCAAATATTCCTTCATTTCACCTGTCCCTCTCTGGCGCGTGTGTCAGTCAGAGTGACATGTCAGTCACAGCACAGAATGCCACGCCCCCTTAGTCCGCCAGTCACTCCCATTTATCATGTTATTTTTCAAAATGTCAGACTGTATCCGGGGAGGGGGGGTAAGTTTTCCTTTAATAATGTTGTCTATGTCTGCATTTTATTTTTGACTTTTAGTGCATCTTTCTTCAAATCTTGATGTTCTGTCTAAAATCGGGATTGTTGCGCCCTCTTCAGGTTAAAATTATAATAGATCTGAAGTGACTAATGATGTGGCAGAAGTGAAGGACGTTACCAGCTCTGGCCTAACTCTCTCCCCCAGAGCCATTGGATTTGAAAGATTGGTTTTATGGTTCACACCCAATACGTCGTTCACTCAATTTACGTGGTTTTCTGTTGTGGACAACAAGGTACAGTGGCCGTGCGCAGCTCACAATATTATTTGAGCTAATCTAAATGTAGCTTTAGCTCTCTGGCTAACAACATTGTACTGGTAAGAGATGGGCCCCATTCTATACCACTAAACCGCTGCAGGGCGGACTATCAGCTTGAAATGATACGGATCAGGGCTGCTCGACTTGTCCATACAAGCATCTTCCTCCAAAGTTCATCTGTTCCCTCTGGCCACCTGCGTCAAGTAGTGCGACATGTCAACCACAGACCAACCCCCCCCTCACACAGACACGTGTATGCTGGTCCTCCAGACACCGCCTCCTTTTGAGGAATTTTTTGAAACAGGGAGTGGGGATAGAGTTATGATTTGGAGGGTGTTGAGTTAGTGGAGACAGAACATGTCAAATGCAGAGCTGTGTGAATTCATACACACAGTAGACTTAATAGTCCAATATTTTGTCTGTAAGATGATTTTCTTTTTTTGTTTTTTCTTTTGACTTTACATTTTTTTGGTTGCTCACATTATATGAACAAAACAAAGGATCCAATATTTTCTGTGCCCAAACGTTCCTTTAGATTCAACTAATGCAAAGTTTTCTTTTAGTGAGATATTCATTTTAAACAAGTCAAGTTTCATTAGTTATTCATCTAAAACTGTAATTATACCAGCAAAGATTCATTTAGTAGAAAGTTAATTTCTTTTCATGGAAATGAAAACAGGAGAAGCTGATGTAATGTGATGGAGTTCAACTTTTGAGTCCAAACTCAGTAACATAGAAAGTTAGTATTTAGCTTAGCGTTGATGTATAGAAAGAAGCACATTTTTTATGAACCCATAAACACAGAAGGCCGGATTTATCAATATTCTATTATTTAGATCATCCCCTTCTTCCTCTTCCATCTCCTCTTCGCAACAATAACTGCATCCAATTTTGCGTGAAATTAAGACATGCTTTTCCAGAGGAGGAAAATATCGGTGCAAAATTAGAAACCATAAACAGTTTCAGGTTTGATAAATCACACTGCTCCTGGAACGCCCACTTATTTGCATTATTTATGTTCTCCTCCCAATATTTTGAGTCTTCTGACAGAAACTTCCAGATTGTATATTCATTTGAGGCAAAAGTGCTGAAAGGATTGTACGCATAGCGCTGCAGGTTTAACAGGCGCAGTTTTACCTGCACGGCGTTAGTAAATCACCTGCTGCTTGTTTTTGCAGCCTCTAAGAGGTTTGCACCTGTTTTAAAGGTCCCATGTTATGAAAAATCCACTTTTTCTGAGATTTCGAGTGTTATTGTGTGTCTGGGGTGCCCATCTGCCACTGGGGATGTTGTGTGTTAAGCAGTGTCATTATTTGTGTCCAAAATGATATTATCAGTGTTTAAATATAGATGTTGGTTGATGCTGTGGTGTCTCTGCTCTTGTTTTTGTCTCTCAGCAAGTATTGAAGCAGATTTCTCTCTCTCCCACCTTCTCTTCTACCCCTTTTTATCCTTTTTCCTCTCTCTTTTTTTCATCTAATTTCCTCTCTCCATTGTCATGTCTGCTGATTCAAAAAAGTTGTAATAAACAAAATAACATCTAAATAAAATCACAATAAATAAAGGTAACAAGCTGAACATTGTAGCGATTGCTGCATTTCTTTGCATCCAGACATCAATTCCGACTGCTTTATTGCCAGTCAGGACATGGACAAAAAACAAAAAATGCTCTGTTGTTGGCTGCTCAGAAGAGTACAAAACACTTCATCAGGTCCCAGTTGAAGAGGACAGAAGAGCGGCATGGGTTGAATTTATTTATGATAGTTATGTCCCTGCTACCATTGTCAAAAAAACGACCAGAGCTGAGCTGTTGCTAATGAAGAGCTAACACTGTTACTGGAGCCGATCTGCTGCTAAGAAGAACCGGAGCAGAGCTGCTCATAAAGAAAAGCTAGCACATTTACCGGAGCCAAGCTGCTGCTAATGAAGAGCTAACACTGTTACCGGAGCCAAGCTGCTGCTGAGCCAAGCTGCTCCTAAAGAAGAGCCAACACTGTTACCGGAGCCAAGCTGCTGCTGAGCCAAGCTGCTCCTAAAGAAGAGCTAACACTGTTACTGGAGCCGATCCGCTGCTAAGAAGAATCGGAGCCGAGCTGCTCCTACAGAAGAGCTAACACCGATCCCGGAGCCAAGCTGCTGCTAATGAAGAGCTAACACTGTTCCATCTCTTTCTGGGTCAAGCTGGTAAGCTTGAAGAACCGCATCGCTACCAGATGCAACAAAACAACACCGATACATGAGCAAATGTCAGACTAAACTTTCAGTAACATGCCGTTGGAGTTTTTAATCACATTTTAAGTCCATTTCTTGGCATTGCAACACTTGTTTATCATTAATTGCAGTGTAATAAGCTGTTTGTTTACCAGCATCACTAAAATCGCCCATGTCTCACAAACATGCGCAGGGAACAAAGATGGGTGGGGCTTAGAGCTGCTAAGTTCCCAACTGCCCAGCCCACCTGGAACAGAGCAATCCAAACTGAGGTGAGATGAGACAAGATTAGGAACAACAGCTGAACTTTCAAAAAGAGCCAATTTGAACAATGTATGGCTTTTACATGTTATTGAGAGGTCAAAGGAATGATTCAGAGTGTATGAAAAGTGCATATAAGATCTTTAACATTATATGATCAGTTTCTTTTAAATATTTCTAAAACTTGTATCTAAAAATATATCAGATACAGAAGGAATTCTTATTGGACGGAAACTCAGTCTTATAAATGATGTTTTTTATAAAATGTGTGTACTGCTCGTATTCTTTACGTTTATAAACAAAGACATTTAAACACAAATGCTGTATGATCTAAACTAATTCTTACTTGTGCTGTTTCTTTTTTGTTTTCTATTGTAAGTCAATAACCTTTCTCCGTATGGAGTGATGCTGCTAACTGCTGTTGAGTAAAACAAGCTCATCTGCTAGGAGGAAGTGATGTCACTGTCACACACCATTATTATATTGGCTGGTGGGAGTTCAACTGGGAATCCAAGAGAGAGCAGCAGAAATCCACAAGCAAGAAGAAAACAGTCTGTGAACTCATGTTTTACTCACACAAGATGTTTAAGTACAAGACAGGATTGAGAAGAAAGTCCAGGATTAAATCTGACAAATTGTGAAAAAGAAGAGCAACTTTGCAAAGCAACAAAGCATTTTTCAAGAACGAAGAGCATAACCAAAAATAAAGGATTTTGCTTGTAAATCTAGTGCAAGAAAAGTATGTTTATTCCAATCATGATTTTATTGTTTACTTTTACATGATTAATTGGCAACTCTAAATTGTCTCTAGGTGTGACTGTGTGTGTAAATGGTTGTCTCTGTTTGGCCCTGTGATGGACTGGCGACCTGTCCAGGGTGTCCCCCGCCTTTCGCCCAAAGACTGCTGGAGATCGGCACCAGCCCCCTGCGACCCTGAAAAGGAAGAAGCAGGTTTAGAAAATGGATGGATGGATGACAAAAAATACTTAATCTAAGTATAAGCTTATAGTGCAAGAGCGCCATGAACAAGTGTCTTTCACACGATAGGAGTACAAGTCTCTTTTGATCCACAGAACTGTTTGTGAGTTGTTCTTCAGAACCAAGGACACCATGGTGGAAAGTAACTCTGTGATAACGTTGCCTAGTTACATTATCTGTTGGAGGACGGACTTCATGAACCTCCTTCTGCTGTAGACTGCTGTACTTCACTCGCTCCTTGCGGCAAGTAAAACTTTTAAACTTTATATTCTTAGTCTTTGGTTCTTCTGCTGTCTGAGGGTTTAACTGTGTTTGGTGTCTAGGAACAATTTCCCTGACATCAGGAATGTATGCTTTCAATTTATTAAACTATAAATTCATATGATTATTCCTCCAAACTTGTTGGACTATTTTGTGTTTTTTCCACATGGTTTTGCTTTTCAGTTTTGTCAATATTCACTCAAATATAATTTACAACTAAAAATTCATTAGCAAAAATGTCTAAGCACAAATTTATTCCAAGATAAGTTCTGTTTTACAGATGTTTGCACATCTTTCTAAAATAAATTGTTGGACTATAGTGTATATGTTTGATGATTTGATCTTTGCAGGCGTACTGGCATGTGTGTGTGAACAAGAGAGGACGTTGTTTTAACTGCAAAGATAGAAAAAGATTGCAGCTTTTGTTACGGGTGCAAGTTGAACTAGCATAGCGAATGTTCATCCGATCACATGATTAAAGGTACAATATGTAAGAATTAGACCTTCTCGTCAAATCAGAGTCCTGGGAAGGATGTGGTGGTTTTTAAGGTTAGCATTTAAGGTAAGCATAATATGGGTCCTTTTAACATAGGATTTGAATACGGGGCGTGGTTTTTGGTGGATCCTGTTGCCATGGTAACCCAAAATGCTTCAGAACCATGATAGAGCATCGCTGGTCATCAACCCGGTCAGTTTGATGTGTCATTTGTGGGGTTATGTCTGACAGATGGGGCTGTAGGGCATTTCGGGTGGTGTTTTTGGCGAGCTGCGTTGCCATGGTAACCCCAAAATTCATTTAAACCCCATGGTTCACTTCTCCTTCCCTAACCGATCAATTTGAAGTATCACACGTCATCACAGGTGGTTCTGTCTGCCCTATGTGTAACACGGGCTATTCTGATGGCGTTTGACGTCACCACGGCCACGCGGTCTGAGTTTTGTATGAGATCTTTAAATCTAAAGTAGAACCATCCCTTGAGACCAGAAATGAGGTGGAACGGTGTCCGTAGGAGAAAGTATGTTGTCGCAGTAAGCTCTCGAAAAAGGTCACGTTTTTGGCGTTTTTCGGAGCGTTTTCCATTAATTTTCAATGGGAGGCGGGGTTTTTTGTGAATACCGTTGCCATAGCAACCCGAAATGCCACAAAACCAAGATCAATCACATCATGCATTTGCAATGCATTTGCATTGGGACTCCATTCATTATGGCAATCCCTAATAATTCAACAGACTGTACATAATAACTTATTGGAAGCTACAAATTTACTTTTTCAATTTCAATTTTATACACTTTAAGAACAGTACTCTGTTTTATAACTATGGTATATGTTGTAAATATTTTTTTTCTTCTTTTTCTTTGTGAACATTGTGTGTGGTTCTGTGTCCGGTTTGTATATCTGTTTTGTACATCCGATGCTGCTGTTACGACCAAATTTCCCCCCTGTTGGACAAATAAAGGATTATTCTATTCTATTCTATTCTATAATAGCAAGGCTGGTACTGGTGACAGAATCGGCGGGTCTAACAGCTGCCTCGGACTGCTTGGGATTTTGTTGTCCTTTTCAGCGGAAGAGCGACTGGTGAGGATCAGGGGCCCCAGTGAGTACGGATGAGGTATTTTTGCGGCATTGGAGCCTGGCACGTTGACTGTTGGGAGCCTTGATCTGTCATACACTGGATGTTGCTGTGTAATCCATATTCCACCTTTAACACCACCTGGACCTACTGCCCTTCTCCAGTTCAGTCTCTCTAGCTGCTATAATAGTAGGCATTGGATGCAAAGGGGATACCAGGTTGCTTGGATATTATATAATGAAACAGCATCAAAATCCATCACTGACATGGAAGATGAGACAGGTGCAGGGAGGGTGGAAGGTCTGTTTGAATTAGGGCAAGAAATAAGATACTGAGCTTGTGACTAAATGGAGTCTATTGTACAACATATTCAGTTTATTGAGTGCCTAAATTGCTGTCTATTGTATTCTTCTTCTGCTTGAAGTCCATAATATTCTTCATCTCTGACCTCATTTCTTACATTGTTCTGCTGGAGCTTGTTCTCCAGCCTGTTCCTGTACACCTCGTTGTTTGCAATCTTGATTTTGAGCTAGTGTTGTATATTGTCAATAATTTCCCTTCTTCGGTGAAAACTTAAAACATTTTTTATATCTGACAGGAAGCCAGTGAAGGGAGGCTAGCACAGGGGTTGTTTGATCTCACTTCTTGATTCATATCAACAATCATGCAGCTGCAATTTGAACCAGTCCCAGACTATAAAGCGATACCTGACTGGTATTGTTAGAAAATAAATTATAGTCATATATTCATGTTGTGACAAAGACATGGATAACCTTTTAAAATCATTAGAAAAAGAAGCAGTATTTTACTTTAGCTAAAAGATACAACTGCTGTTTTTGAGTACTGAATTTATTTTAATGAATTCAAAAGCTGTCAAGACATTTTAATGAGCATTAGCTAAAGGGTGTCCTTGACTATCCGTATGGTTTATACCTTGACAATCATTTCTGACCAGCCCTAACTCTATCCTGTCAAAAAAAAGAGAAACATTAACACCAGAAATGTCTCAGTAGCTAAACCAAAAAAAATGCTACAATGCGAAAAAAGTTAGAAACACTAAAAAAAGATAAAAGTTGTTTGCAGTACTTCAGAACTATTTCAACAGCTGCCACTATGTGTGGTGCTCTTTAAGGCACAAAGGACTGAGGCAAGACTATCACAAAAGCAGTTGTAGATACAGTACTCAATTTTTACCAAAAAACCCTATAAAGTGCAGGGATTCAGTATTTATGCAGCAGTAACTACATGACATTGTGAACAGTGTCCTATTTAGGTGGTACATATATGAACACAAAGAACTACATAAATAATTTGCAGCTCTAACGTGACAAGTACAAATACATGCAATAGCAGCACCTATTACACATAAATGCTCATAAGCTGCCACATTGCTGTGGCAGTAACAACAGATGGTTTTCTTAGAATAGCATGTTGGGTTAAATAACTGTTGTTATTGAAGTTTATGTGTGAGGCATATGTGCCACTAAAGTTCAGGACATAAAATAAATCCCAGGCAACATGGCCGTGCTGGGGGTCTCTGTATGAGCATCAGATACATGACAAGTATGTGTCATGTAGTCATAAAAATCATTGCTCTGTAGAAATTTGCAAGGCATATATGTAACTGTGTCATCGGATTTTAGTTAGCATCTTTGAATAGCCATGCTAAAAACAAGATCAGCTGGACAAAGAGTTATTTCACTACTGTTTTTTTCTTTCAAAGCTTTGTGTCAAGCTGTATATTACAAACTGTAAAAGCAAAACCACAGAAAACAAAAAAATAATAAAATAAATAAATAACTGTGGACAAAACCACAAAGTAAAATAGTATAAACTAAGTAATTAGGACCTATAGATTTTCTAACTGTACAACATTCTAATTAAAATGATTTCTAATCTACAACAAGTAGCTGATACATGTTGTCAACACCTAATAAACACTGACTCAAAAAACAGTTTAAGACATTTTTTCAGACAAAGTGAATATTTAACTGATTTTAAACGGAATAAGGAACAAGTAGAAACTTTTCCAAATTGTTTGTATTAAGTTGGCATCAACACTATCAGTTCATTCTCCAGGTCACAGCAATAAATGTTAAATATAAACGGGGGGGGGGCAAAAAAGACAATCAAATGGTCAGATTTCAGTTTTTCATTTGGACCCTAAAGGTTTTGTGTTATCAAACAATTAGACCAAATGTTTAATGGAAAACTAAACGGTAATAAAGTCTTGTGTTAAAAACACAATCCAGAAGTAATTTGGAGTAGCTGTATCTGATGTTTAAATCAAGCCTGATGTTTTGATGCTCTACGCTGAATGAAAGTCAGCTAAACTTCCTTCTTATGGCCACTTACAGGAGGGAACAAGATCAGAAGCAGCACTCTCATACTAACTAAAAATAGAGCAATTTGTTTTGGATAAGGGAGGAAGCAGGGAAGAGGATTTGTTAATAGTTTTTAGAGCAAAAGGCAGGAAAAGCATGCATGCAACTGTTGCTGTAATATGCCTGCTTGTCATGGCTAAAGGAAAACAAAAAACATGAATCAGAAGAGGAGAGAGATAAGTGGAACTGCAGAGCATGCCACGTTCAAGTGGTCCATAGGATTTCTAGTAAGGATCAGTCAAGAGTTGGAAAAGATAGAAGCCAAAAGAGCTTAGCCAAGGTAGGTTAGCTGTGGAGATGGGCTGTACAGTATTTGGGAGGGGCGGGAAGGGGGGGGGGGGGGGGGGGGGGGGGGGGACAATGAACAGTGTTGAATCAAATCTGTCCCATTTTCATGTCACCATGCTCCATAATTCCACCCCCCCTTTGTTTTTCATCCCCACCATAATGGTAACACAGGTAATTTCTGTGTCTGTCCAGTCTGTAAAATCAGGTCTAAGAAAATGTGGCAGTGCATTTAAAATGATAGCTTTTTAAGTGGAGATTAGCAGAGTGGTTATAAGTCAACAGGATCTTACGTGCTGCATACACCAGTTCTCAATTTAGGGACTCATGAAAAATGTCTCACTAGGGATTCAATGTAACAGCTACACTGAGCAAAGCCCAAGAACAATGTTTAGTCATCTGAAACGGCCCCAGCTCTGAAACAGCTCCAGCTCTGAAACGGCCCCAGCTCATAGGTTTCCTTCCACTTTAAGTGACTGTTGTACTTTTGTCATTTTTAATTCTACATTCCCACCACAAATTACATATTTTCTCAAAGGAACAACATTTTTTTTAATGGTACACATAAAAAACTCATTATCTTGAGTTTTAGAATCAGTTACTTTCACTCTCCATATACATGCTTCAGGATTCTAGTAATGGCAGTTCACAGTCGATCCCCAGCAGGAAAATCGTGCAACTCAATTAACCTTTTAATGCAAAAATATTTTGTATGCTGCTGACTTTTGAATTGACCTTGTTCTTTACTGCCTCCACCTCTCTCTATCAATGAGAATTCCAATGTTTCTATAAATCACTCTAATTACTGTTTACTACAGGTAACAAGCAAACAACTCTACCTCCCTCCAAAACAGCAGCAATAAAATACCAAGTATTGCCACTCACAGCACTTTGAAGAACAAACACCTTTTTTCCACCTTTATCTTTCTGCATATAACAGGACTGAGCAGTAAATAAAAACTTCCATTCCACCTTTATGAGAGAAAATGTAACCAAAATGTCCCAAGCTACAAAAGTCAAACAAAACAGTAAAACATTGACATTATTTTTTTTTTCAGAAAATACTGAGGCATTCCATAGTCACATTAAACTGTCTCCATCACTAGAGACAAATATATTCAGGTAATGGCAGCAAATGTCTCACAGAACCATTCTAAATCAGCTTTGTGAAGGGAGATCCATAATGAGATGTTAATGTATGAACACAGAGAACAGAAAGCTTTTTACTCCTCAAAAATCTTTAAAGTTGCTCCTAAAAGGACTTTTTGTGCGATATGGATCTATAACAATTACATAAAGAGAGAGAAGGAGACAAATTGAGAAAAGACAGAAAGCCTTTTAGCACACTTACGAAGGTGACTTGAAGGAGCAGCTATTTGTTAAGACAAATTTGCTCCTCCTTCAGGTCCTCTTGGCCTCATGCACAACAGCTAGCAAAGAGACGCTCACTTCAAAATGCTGCTCACACTGCAGGCCTCTGCATGCTTCCAAAGACAGTTAAATCTGTTTTTCAGCAAGGGAACAATGCCACTTCCAGTCCAACAAGAAGAAGGCCTACCTAATTCTACTTTGTCTAGTAAGTTTGGAAAAAAAGATTTTCAGGTAATAATATTAGCAGGGCTGCTCCTTCTCTCCAGTACCACCCCCACCCTCCCCTCCCACTCAGGGCAGCAGTGGCACCAGCTCAGTGAACAAATGATAAGTTGTTTTTTAGTTTTCCACGGCCAGAGAAGGAGGACTCACATGGCATCCCTATGGAGCAGCATAGTGGAGAAATAGAAAGTACAACAAAACATTATACAAACACACACACGCCACCCACACACACATACAGACTCATCCATACTTACAGCCATTCAAAGTAACACCGAAAGGCATACATACACAGTTCCGCTCATCTTACTCGGGAAGATGATTTAAACTAAGAGCATGCATTGTTTTTTGAATGTGTGTGATCAATGCTGTATGTTAAAGTGTAACTGTTGATGTGTAAATTTCCAAACAGACCCCTGGTTTGGCATATATACATAACATGCAGTTCCAGGTCGGGCTGGAAGATGTAAACCAAAAATCAAATGGATTTTTATTTATATAGTGTTGAATGGTTTTAGACATATTGCCACTCTGTTGCCACATATTTGCATCTTCCACAAATACTTAGTAGAAATCAAATACTAGCATATAAGAAATAGTATTAACATTGTGCCTACCATCACCCACTGTTCGTTTAACACAAATCTGTTTTACTCTTGCTTTGTCCTGTCTTATGTTAAAGTTTACTACAGATTAATTCCTATTGCTATTATTATTTACCAATCACTCTATTTCAAGTAAACAGCTATTGATAAAATGATGTACATTTTCTAAAATGCTGTACAGTATGTAGGCATTTCTGATTTAAATTTATTTAAAATCCTATGTTGCTTTATATTTTTACCCAATTTCATGAAATCAAGACAAAAATTTATAGAATGTCTTGGTTTTAAGTATTCATCAAATCTGGTAATTTCAATTTTAGACAAACAACAACTAGAGAACGTTTCACTGTGTCATTAATTATTTAACAAAAAGTCAAACAAATAGTAGAAGCACTGTGTTAAAACAAGATGTACTGGATATATAGGATTTCAGATGGTGAGTAGCAGTCAGGTGCTATTCATCAAATGTATTGATTAACTCCTCAGCACCTCTACAAAGTTTTGCTAGCTTGCTTCTCTGGAGCTTCAGGTGTGTGTTAGCACCATGCAGAAGAGGAAAGACATCAGCAAGGATCCTGGACAAGCACGTGTTGCTACTCATTAGTCTGAGAAGGATTTTAGGGTTTTTCCAAACTATCTGGAGTCCATCGATTTACAGAAAGATTTTTTTTACAATTTCCATCAGTCTGTGCAAGGCTCTGAGAAACTGCAAAAATTAGAAAATCAACAAATAAATAATACAGAAAGAAAGAGTGTTTGATATTAAATTATACAGGCTGAACAGGCATGGCTTGTTCGGATGGGTTGCCCTCGCCATTTAAAAAAAACAATTAAAAAACAAAAAGTAAACTAGAAGAGAAAAATCAATAGATCAGAAAAGTTTAAGTAAATACTGTTTCAAACTTCATGTGACCTTCAGATTAGCCCAAGTACAGTACGCAGAGAGCTTCATGGAATGGGTTTCCATGGCCGAGCAGCTGCAGCCAAGCCACACATCAAGTGCAATGCAAAGCGTCAGATGCAATGGTGTAAAGCACGCCACCACTGGCCTCTAGAGCAGTGGAGATGCGCTCTCTGGAGTGATGAATCACGCTTTTCCATTTGGCAATCTGATGGACGAGTCTGAGTTTGGAGGTTGCCAGGAGAACGGTACATTTCAGACTGCATTGTGCCGACTGTGAAATTTGGTGGAGGAGGAATTATGGTGTGGGGTTGTTTTTCAGGAGCTGGGCTCGGCCCCTTAGTTCCAGTGAAAGGAACTTTGAATGCTTCAGGATACCAAAGCATTTTGGACAATTCCATGCTCCCAACCTTGTGGGAACAGTTTGGAGCGGTCCCCTTCCTCTTCCAACATGACTGTGCACCCGTGCACAAAGTAAGGTCCATAAAGACATGGATGACAGAGTCTGGTGTGGATGAACTTGACTGGCCTGCACAGAGTCCTGACCTGAACCTGATAGAACACCTTTGGGATGAATTGGAGCGGAGACTGAGAGCCAGGCCTTCTCGACCAACATCAGTGTGTGACCTCACCAATGCACTTTTGGAAGAATGGTCAAAAATCCCTATAAACACTCTCCTCAACCTTGTGGACAGCCTTCCCTGAAGAGTTGAAGCTGTAATAGACCGACATCATATTGAACTCTATGGGTTAGGAATGGGATGGCACTTCAGTTCATAGTATGAGTAAAGGCAGGTGAGCCAATACTTTTAGTAATATAGTGTAGCATTAGCTGATTGTGGAATGTAAACTGCTACTAAAATAACACTGGTGAACTCCCTCTGTAAATATAGATGAAAATCAACAGCTAAAGCGTTCAGTACGTGGGTTGCAGAGACAATTTTTCACAACAGCATGTCCTGGATGACTCCATCTTTTGTTAAAAAGGACAGCAATCCCACCTCCTTTTATTTTGCTGCTCTTCTTCAAATCTGTCTGCTTGTCCTGTTTGAAAGTTTGGCAGAGACACACTGAAATTTGGGCGATGCTCCTTTAGCCACCTCTCAGTGAAATGCAGAATATTGCATTCCTGGTACTTTGGCTGGATCTTCAACAGAGTTTCAAGTTCATCAATCTTATCTAACAAGAGATCTCACATTCATCAGTATGACTGATGGAAGAGAAGGTTTGAACTTCCTCTTTCTCTCTCTTCACTTTGCTCCTGCTCTATATCCACATCTTCTTTTTAACTCATCAAGGATTGAGGATTGTTTGAGCCTTAGAAGCATCCATTAGCTGCTCTTTCTTGTAAACAATTCTCTCGTTTCTATGGTTACACATTATAACAGGCGGCCAAAAAGTGAGAAATTAAGCAAAAAAATGCATTCAGTACAGCACCCAAATCACAATAAAGAGTGACTCAAAAAGAGTGATGTTTACAAAATAAAACAAGCAAAAGACACAAAAAAGCAATATCACAGAGCTACTCCACCAAGGTGCCACCATGTGCAGCGCTGTTCTAGAATATAATTTGAAGATTTGAAGGAAGCATTTTGATCTTTGATGAGAAGTTGTGCCTCAGTAGTAATCCAGGGTTTAAGTTTTGTTAAACAAATAGTGACACAGTGTAATATATGCTTTTGTTCATTCAAGGTTTTAAATGTCTCATTTTTAGACTTGATCTTAATTCATGACCTTGCTTTGATTTTTACAAGGACTTAACAGAAATCTATGCCTTTCACTTGTGAAAATAACATGTTTCCCCCATGATTTTATAATCTGTTCATGTGACCCATGTAATTACATGTTTTTCCCATGTGATCAACGTGAAAAACCTGAAGTTTGTGATTTTCTTTTTCTAAGGGCATTTGAATATTATTTCATGCGCATAGCTCACAGCAATTTGATGCAGAAAGAAAACAGAGGATTGAGTAGGATTACTTAATATTATTAACATTTTATTGCTCTCAGTTTAAAAATGTAACAATTTAAGATATAGATTTAGATTCTAAGGTAAATGTAGTTGAGATGTACAATATTGTCTACTTGTATTCAGTGCTCTGTCTCATCAAGAGTGAGAGTGAAATATCTCTTCCAAAGTCCTTTTGTTGTGCTTAATTGTATAATGACAATAAACCAGATTCTGAAATGCTTGAAAATAAAATTTTACCATCCAAGCTTCTTTAAGTAAGGTGTATAAGGTTTTCATTAGAACAGGAGTTTATGAAATACTTTTCAATTCAAATTTTGAAACTTTATACTCATGCATTTGTATCAACAACACCCATCAATAACAATTAATTAGAAAATATCACAATATCAAAAATAGAAATGCATTATTGCACATCCCTAAAACATTCTTTATTTTTTGTATCTATTGTCTTTTGTTTTGTTTTTATTTTTTCATTGTGAAAATGTTTGTGTTTTTCTCTCCTTGACTGCATTAAAAAATGTTAATATTAAAAGACTAATGAGGATTATTCAATTGAACTTTTGCTGGCCCCTCCCCCAAAAGGGCCATTGTCCAATTACACATTGGACGGCAACCGTTACTATGTGAGCAGGTCAGACAAACACTGACTCCAAGCAAGATAGTGAAGCGGTGCACCCATGCTGTTTGTAAATTGGACAGTAGATACTCAGAGACATTGTCTAGGGGAGTTGTTTTCTTTCCATTCCCAAAGCCAAAAACACAACGTGAGCAGTGCCTACAATAGATAAAATAGTATGGATAGTTCCACTCCCAGTTAAATGTGTCGAACAGTTGTGAAGCATAAGTCGGCTCAAAGGTGAGGCTAACAGCAAACTAGTTACTATGTTGTCTAGATCTACTAACTAAGGCAAGAACACAAACTGGACCAAAGTTATGATTACCATGGATATCATTGCCAGATTGTTAACCTACTCTCTAGGGTAAGTTTAACAAGCCCTTTAGCTTTAGCCAACATTAGTTAACGTGTTAGCTAATGCTAGCAAAATTAGCTGCTGTTGTGTCGAGTCTTTGAGCTTCCCTGCTTTATTTTTTGTCAGTTTACAACAAAGTCGAACATAGCACCCCAACAAGCAACTTTAAAAAATATTGTTTTTATCTTGAGACGAATAAGCATTAGCTTTGATAGTAGTCATGTCTCCTTCACTGCATATTTGTATATTTTGGATATATCCCTTCACTGAATATTGTAACCCCCTTTTGCCTCTATCTGGAAGATATCGCTAGCCTTGTGCTGCAAGATGGATTCTCGCGAGATTTTAAGTTTTCCAAACCCACGAAAATTCGTCTTGTACCGCTCAATTGAAAACAGTCTATTTCAGTCCAAAAAATGTTCAGACCAATCATGTGTTAGCATTGTGCTTTGGGGCGGGTGTTGAGGTATGATTGGCAGCAAGTGCGCTTGCAGACAAAGCAAAACAAACATTGCTGCACCAGTGGATGTACGCATAAAAGCGGATATTTAATCTGTTTTAGGAGAACTAGAGATGATTTCTTCATTGAAAAATGAGCAAAGGCAAGAACTTAGTGCATTTCCTGATGGTAAAGATGTGTTTTGCTTTTCTTAGTGGTAACGATGTGTGATTTTGATGTACTGTGATTGGCTAAAGACAAATCATCAAAGGCAGACACTTGCTAGCTTGCCTCCAATCAGATCAAAATATTATACCTGATGTCCCTCCCTTTTATAGACAGTTTCAAATGGAGCGGTTCCAGATGTACGTGTGTCCCTGAATCAAGAAGAGGCGGGACTACACATAGATCTGGCAGAGCCAGGTTAGGATATCGCGGTGGTATTGCTCCAAAAAAGGTCACTGACATGCATGGGTATACCTCTTCCGCCATCGCCATCTATTGCGCTGGTCGTTTATGACCATTTGTTTGTCGGACATAGCAACAGTAACAAAGGGGGGCTCGGTGAAAGGTCAATTTCAGTTGCAATAAAGAGGCAATTAAAAGTCAGATGAAAACCTACCGCCATGGTCGTGTCTGTTGAGGTGACTGCTGCTGCTCAGACTTGGGCCCGAGCTGAAGACTGCTGTTTTGTAATTTTACCGAAAAGCATCAGAGGGATCATTTATTGATGACACCCACTTGTTAACCCTTTGATGCATTACGGTCACTGCAGTTCACAGCTGTTTTCTAGCACATGTCTGGGTGTAGACTCTTTATTCACACACAAGCCACTAGATTGGACTCTAGTGTGTCTCAACAGACTGCAACCCACTGGCAGTGTATGTGTATTCTTAAATTTAAAAATTGGGATGTCATACTATTATAATAATCTGCATTTGCTTATGAAATACATGTTTCAAATTAAAATGCATGTTGTCCACCTGAAAAATTTCAAATGAAGTTCAAAGGTGTATTTTTCATTTGTAAAGATGAATAAAAAAAACTTATAGAAAAGTCCTGAATGAAGTTATCATAAATCATGCACAAAAGGGTTAAGCTGGAACCATATTAGGGAAAGCAGTGTATATCTGTAAGGGCTATGCAGACACATTAATGGGTATAATGGAAGAAAATGGGTATGTAACTTTTTTTTTTTAATGTGCTGGTAGAAATAAACCAGCTGATTCTTCACCCAGCACTGCTGTCAGATTTTTTTGTTGATTTTGTTTATATGACATTTTTAGCTAACTGATATAATGAGGGCCAAGGACTAGATAATGGAAGTTTTGTCATGTTGTATATCATGCAAGAGTAAGAAAAAGAAAGACAGATAAACATTGGTTGTGAGCTTATAGAAGCATCATTACATTTAAAAAACTCATAATTAGGTTGGTGAGATCTAATTTCTAAAAGAGTTGATTTCAAAGCTTATTGTGTCACTTCTAAGAAGTTTAAATTCACCAACTAACAGCTGCAGGTGCTGGAGGCCTAAGAGGATCCAAGGTAGAGGATGCAACAGGTAATGGTTAATGAGGAGTAAACTAGGGGTAGTTACGATTGGACAAGAGGGAAGGGTGGTAGTAAAAGCAGGCAGGGTGAGCTTGAGGAGGAAAACAAGGCCTGGCTGATGGAAATGTTTTTCTTTGAGCCGATACTTGACTTCTTCAAAGTAGCAGATGTACCTCTGCACAGGTCACACGAGATGTGCTGACACAACGTCCTACACCCTTCACCAACCAAACTAAATCAGGCACACAAAACAACACTACAGCTGGTATAAGCATCTCATTTCCCCATTTTTTCATTTCTTTCTGTGTTATTTGCTTTCATCGAAAATCTTTGCCACCCCCATGAGATGGACCCCAATGTGCAGTTGGGGGAAAAATGAGTTAAGAGATCCTGGGGGCTGCTCTTCATTACCAAAACAAAACAAACAATTAGACACTTATGAATTATGGACAAGCAATCTAAAATAGCTGTAAACCAAGGAGTGGGAAGTCATGGAGTGAGTGCTGATCTAATGACATGTATATCAGGGGGGTTTAAACACTCCAGCAGCAGGGTAGTATAGGGGCAAATCATTGAATGAATGCCTTTCTATACTTACATGTGACCTATGCTAATGATTCTCTATTTGTGTGAACAACTGACTGTGTGTCAGAAAACAAGGTAACACTAAGAGGGAAATGGGAGTAAAGGTGTTTTATAATCTACAAAGCGACATGACTACACATCAGCCATTTTGTTTCTCAGTTTGCACCATGCAAGATTAATTATTCACAATCCTGTGTTTACCTTTCACAGACACGCACAGTCCATGCAGCAATAATCCAGGAAGATATACTGAACACCAGCAACACTGTTCCCGGACAGATGGTCATGAGGGTCTTCATAACAAAGCGAGTGTTGAAGTTGATCTTGTTGAGGGCGCCGATGCTGCGGGACGAAGCATCTGTGAACAACTTGCTGTGAAGTAACATGACCCTGCCAATCAAGTAGAGTCTCAGGAACATGGGAATAGAGAGGATGATGTCCACATCGGCGTCAGCCACAGACGGTGTATAGGTAAAGGCCAGCCGCGCCGTCCAAGTGAAGACGTACTGGCCAGGGATGGGATGAATGGCACAGACCAGAAGCTCCAGCACAATGAAGAAGATTCGTTCATACGTCATGGCTATCCTCCAATCGTCTGCGCCATTGTCAACCATGAACAGCTGAGAACAGACAGAAGCAGGCCAAGGACACTTTGATTAAATGAAGAGTTTGATTTTAATCCACACTGTCCTTCTATTAAACTGTCTTCACAATGCAGTTGAAACTGCTGACGTCATTTCCTGGTATTTACTTGCGCTTTTGTTATTTTTCTTGAAACACCATATATTGTAAATTTGCTGTATAAAGCTGTATTTCCAATAATAATAATAATAATTTGGAAAAACTGTGGGTGAAAAGAGACTTACTATGTGCATTCTACATGGTTCTTCATGGTTTAACTGCTATACCAGAAATACATTCTCCCTAAGCTGTTTGCTTTTTCATTTAGATCAATCAAAAACAGCTTTTTATGTGCTTTCAAGCAGCATGGATGTGTTTTGGAATCCAGACAGAGAAATATTTTCTGCCATTTTGCGTGTCTTTTACATCTAGGCAAAATGTTATTACTGTATATACGCAAAATAAAGTCGACGTGTATAAGTGGAGGGGAAATTTTGAGGCAAAATGTAATAAAAATTGTATCTGGGACATATCTGGACTACAGTATATAACAACCATACTTACCTGAGTGAATAGGACAAAATGGTCAAATACAAAACAATTCACAAAGCTCGTAAAAGCTTTCTAAACAGTAGACACAACTCTTAACACACCCAACCGTCACTTTACAACACAAGTCTTAAGACTAACAGGGTGGACTGCGCTAACCCACAGCCACCATGTCAAACAGGTGTGTGAGCCTGTATAGGGCCACCCTCCAGTCCTGATTGGTCCGACAGGAAAGGCACGGCCCAATCAGCAGATGGAGGAGGAGGAAGGCTTCCTGGGAATGATTGGCAGCTGCAGCGACCACTCTTGTTCCAGGAACGGCTGAGCTGTGATCCACCAATCCTGGACCGACACAGCTCTTCCAAGGCAGAGTTATCACCAGGAAGCAGGCAAATTCTAAAATAAATCAACTCTAAAGTATGTGTTTGTTTACAATTTTTGGGGCCTGTTATCTTAGCTGATAAACCTTCATTAGACCACAAAATCAAAAACTACTGCTTAAACCACAAACAGCTGGATGGAATGTGCTACTGTTGAAACTGACTTAGTTTTGCTTCATTCTACAATACAAATATTAAAATAAAAAGGAGCATATGTATGTTTATTTGTATACATATCTTTGCAATGACTGTGTATCACTTAAAAATATGAGATAGAAGTTACATTTGAGTTTCAGTTTAGTCTAACTGACAACTCAGAAGTTATTTTGTATCATTCTTATGATAATACAGCTATTAGAACACCTGAATATCTGAAACAAAATTAATGGAATAACACTAATGGGCTCACCTGGATTTCCCGGGCATGGTACATTATTATAAGACCAAGCAAAATAACAGTGGAAAGGCTGATAAGGCATTTCAGTGCAAATGAGTATGAAGATTCCTGCAATGAGAAAGAAAAAAATATTGAAGAAGAAATTAATAAAAGATTACCACATTTATTCTTTTCAATAACATGGGAACACATCAATACATATTACAAACAGAAATAGAAGAGCTAATATTTCTCTATTTTTCTAATCTATAGCAATAATAATGAACACATCGAAACAAATAATTTCTGAAGGATGTTATTGAAGTTCAATGTAGCAGTAGAATACGGTAAAATTTCAGTATGTGTTAGCATGTTTTATAACTTTAACACACAAAACTACTGTTTTTATTGTTTTATTTCTTAATTGTTTTTAATGATTATCTATTTTGTACTCAATGTACAGCACTTTGGATGGTGTATTCCCTGTAAAATGTGCTCTACAAATAAATTGGTAAAAATGTTAAGCACATGTAAATTACAGAAATATGAAAAAGATGTATATGCACTCAGAAACATCCGTCATTAGGAAATAAAATAAGGTTTTAGACACCAAAAAATTGCAGACAGAATGTTCCTCGATTACCACTGCAGGTTTAAATGCTGCCTGATAATACGAGAACATTGTTTCTCACCATCTAAACTACCAATTAATTCAAGCTCGACACAAACAGGGAGACTTTCTACGTAGTGGTGAGAGCCAAATAGATGGTGCTGGCCCTGGCAGGGGGGCCACCAGCATGAGTGCTGCTGCTGATACAGAGACTAGCTGTATGCTGGAGCAGCAGTGTTGTGTGTGTACATGTGAATATGGGGGACATAGATCTTTGAAATGAGATCCTGTACGTCTGAACATTTGTTGGGAAAATGTCAACTGATAAATCAGCTTAACAGCCATTTTGCAAAAAAGCTGTTCTGTAACAGGTTAATGATCAAAAGATTGTTTTTATAACAAAACACCATGCAACAAAAACAAGCGGAACTATTGTGCATAATTGTCGACGATGACAGTCAAAACTACTCAATATTAATCTGTCCTTCAGTGGTCCGTATTACAAAATGTATTTTTAGCCATCAACTAGATTGCTCTGCCCTCAGTTCAGCCACACGTTCTCAAGACAGTTGAAATTGTTTTGAGAAGTCCCTGGTGAAATAATATTGAGTAAACCAATTAATCCACCTGCCAGTAGTTCAAGGATGTTTAAGTCACAGTGCGTGCTGCTTCTTTATGTCTGTCCCTCCTTCAGGGCTCAGAAAACCTTAGCTGAGCCTCAAGTGGCAGTGCTGCAAAGTGAGATAGAAAAATGGACCATCCACAGCATGTTACCTGTCTGATGTAGGAAGGGACTGTGTCACACTGGGACAGCAGGTTACTTCCATTTCAGGTGAGGTCAGCTTGATGAATGGACTGAAACCCACTCAACAGTCTCAACCAACACACTGTGTAATGAAACCAATGAAATGAGGTACTGTCTCTTTAAATATGCTGGTGCTGGAGCTGCCTCTCAGGTGTTGTATAGATAGAGGTGAGAGGCGGGCCCAGCAATTAAGTCAGTTTGGTGAGCTCCACAACCTCCACTCTCAAGCATGTAAGTTTAAAATGGGTTTTCTTTTGCTACTTTAATATGTAAATTGTTGGAATTTAATGTGAGTTAAAATAGTTGTACTTATGTCTTTAGCTTCCAGCTGTTTCAAGCCAGATGCATGGTATGGCAGAGTGGCTAACGTTTTGTCAAAGTTTGCATCCCTTGGCAGGCGAAGCGAGGTATGTTATCCTAAAAAGGAAACTTTGTATGCTTAGGATTTATTGAATATTGTTAGCTTCATTATTTGTGGGTTTTTTTTTGTCGTTTGCTCTTTTGTAGTTTTCAAGGTGCTTTATGGTCATTCAAAGTCCTGATTGTACTCACGATGTTAATGTGAGAAACTAAGTAAAGAAAGGAAGTAAAAGGTCTACACCCAACGAGACTCTTTCGCTGCATTTTGTTTGGATGTCAAGGGTCTGCTACACATTGACTTTCCAAGAAACACTTTTTAGTTTCTACCCTCTTCCACTTTGAGTTGCTTCTTGATATGGTTTGACATGAGAATCCTCTAGTAACATGAGTTCTATCAATATAATGCATAAAAATCTCCCTGTAGTATTTTATATTTTGGTTAGATATTTTTGTGAAGTTTTTGGGATGTTGTTACTTGTTTTATTCTGATTTCTGGATTCAGTCAGTCTTGTTTTTTGCTCCCTTGTCTCACAAAGCAGGTTTATCCATCCACCCATCCATCCATCCATCCATCCATCCATCCATCCATCCATCCACCCATCCATCCATCCACCCACCCATCCATCCATCCGTCCATCCATCCGTCCATCCATCCGTCCATCCATCCATCCGTCCATCCACCCGTCCATCCACCCGTCCATAACATCCATCCATCCATCCGTCCATCCATCCATCCATCCATCCATCCATCCATCCATCCATCCATCCATCCATCCATCCGTCCACCCATCCATCCATCCTTGCTTATTCCTATTCAGGGTCGGAGGGTCTTCAGCTGAACTTAGCTAACCCTTAAAGTATGTGTAGATTCTCGGGCTGTCAAATGAGTAAAATGTTTAATCACAATTAATTGCATGATGGTCCATAGTAAACTCATTATTAATCCCAAATTTTTGAGACGTCCTTAAAGTTATAATTGGTAATCCTGTTCAGAAACACTTTTTTTTAAATACTGGGTGAAAAGGTCCTTCCATACTGAGACTAGTCAATGCATTGTGTATTCATAAAAAGGAGCGAAAAAAATCAGACCTCTCTGAGACTTGCAAGCCTACAATAACTCTGACCAACCACGGTCATCCGCACTGGATGGCGGTGATTGGTCATTTCCAGAGAAGAGGAGAGGAACCAATCAGATACCTTGCCTGCACCCTTTCTATCACGCCCTCTCGCTCCTGGCTACTTGTCACGGCTCGCCCCGCTAAACTGCCAATAAAAAGAAAGTCAGAGGCAGAAAAAGCTGCTACGAGAAAAACTCTGGATAAAACGAGAGGACAAACGAGAGTCAACATTGGTAAAGCTGAGTACCCTGCTGAGTTCTGCCGGCAGATGCGAGTTCCAAGTTTAGGGGGGGCGCGGCTTGAAGCAAGTCCATGGTGGGAAGGGGGAGGGGTTTAGAGGAGCTGCTAGTTTTAAATCTTGCTAGCTCTCGAACCAGTGGCGTCAATTCAGCCAAAGCTAAGGTATGGCAAGGTTACTAGTCACATGACTTAACTACAGTATTATGTTGACAGTATTATTATTATTAGTATTATTATTATTTATACACGGCGCGCCCAGCAAATAATCATCACAAAATTCTGCTATGTAGCTTATGAAAAAAAAAACTTTTTCAAATGCAGTCTCAGTCACACCCCGCTACACAAACACACACGTACACGTACGTGTTCATCAGTTCAGTCAAATGCGTCTTAATGCATCAATTTTCAGCTCCATGGATAGCTGGAGGTTATAGAGCAGTAATCGCCTTTCTGACAAACACAATTCCACTCATTCTGTTCACTTCATTAAATATAATTATAATTAATATAATTATAATATTATTCTAAATATAATATTAAAACGCTAGCACCTGCGCCGCTAATGTTAATGGGCTCGTTAACAGCCTCACCTGGTCCTCCTCCCTCCGCTGTTGGGCCAACATTTTTGTTGCTGGACTGATCATCGGTTGACTTTTTTTTGGTGAAAAATCCCTCCAAAGTTTTCTGCTTCCTTTTCATTTTTGCTAATTAGCTTAGCCGCGATAACGTTGACCCCGCTCTCACAACTATTGTCTGGGAGATACCACATTTCAAGAGATGGGGGGGGGGGCACGTTATGATAATGATAATACCCAGTCTGAGAAATTGATTTTGTTGATCTGTTTTTCATTTGTAGTTAATATGTATATATGAAATAATAGAGTAATCAATACAAATTGACTCAGAGTAATACATTTTTTTTTTTTTTTAAAGACAAATTTTAATTATCCCCTGGAGCCAAGGTGTGGCAGCTGCCATACCTTGCCATACCCAATTGACGCCCCTGTCTCGAACATTACCAACTCCAGCTTTAACTGTCCTATCCGACATTCCAGATGATAACTCCCCTTTAATAGTTATGGGCGACATGAACATTCATATTGATAAAACGCAAGCTCATAACTTTCTGGCCCTGGTCCACTCCTTCAATCTCAATCTGGTCCAGACTCCCCCAACACACAGAGCTGGCAACACACTGGACCTGGTACTGACCAGAAACTGCACTGCAGGTAACGTGCAAGTCACACCGCTGCACCTCTCAGACCACTTCCTGATTAAATTCTGCATCTCCATCCCTTACGTACCTAACGCAAAAGTAAAGACTGTCTCCTACCGCAGAAACCTTCAATCTCTCACTCCCTCGCAGCTATCGGAGCATGTCTGCTCCTCCCTCCCTTCCTACTCGGTGCTCTCAACTCTGCCTGTAAATGACGCAACAGAGACGCTCTGCTCCTCACTAGCTTCTTCTCTGGACGAAGTCTGCCTTCGTGTGTCAAAGCTGGCCACCCGGCAGCGTCCTAGTCCGTGGCTCACAGACACTCTGAGGGATCACAGAGCTGGTCTGAGAGCAGCTGAAAGGAAATGGCGCAAATCCAAAAATCTCTCTGACTTGTCCGAATACCAGCAAATGCTCTCTAGCTTCACATCCTGCTTAAAGGCTGCCAAGATAGCTTTTTATCAAAACAAAATCCAAAATGCTCCTAGCATGGGAAAACTGTTCAAGACATTCAATACTCTTATCCGTCCTCCACCTGCTCAGCCACCCACCGGGCTGACTGCAGACATGTTCGCCACCTACTTCACCGACAAAATCGCCTCCATTAAAAATCAGTTTTCTGAGCCTGACAATCCCAGTCTGGTCCATCCTTCCTCCGGTCAATCGCTCTGCTCCTTCCGCTTACTGAATGAGGACGAAGTCTCCCGACTCGTAGTGGAATCTAATCCAACCACGTGTCCTCTGGATCCGATTCCTACGGATATCCTGCTGAGCATTCTTCCTGCTGTCAAACCTGCAATAACCCACATTATAAACTCTTCCATGAAAACTGGCATCTTTCCTTCAGTTTTCAAGCAAGCCACTGTCACTCCGCTGCTGAAAAAACCGTCGCTCGACCCGGCCCAGGTAGGAAACTACCGGCCAGTCTCGCTCCTACCGTTCATGTCCAAGATCCTAGAGCGAGCCGTTTTCACTCAAGTCTCACAGTTCCTCCACGACAACGACCTACTTGATCCTTATCAATCAGGCTTTAAGCGAGGCCATTCCACTGAAACCGCTCTTCTCTCAGTTGCAGAGTCACTACGGGTTGCCAGATCGGCTGGTCTCTCCTCAGTACTCGTACTCCTTGACCTGTCTGCTGCTTTTGACACCGTCAACCACCTCATTCTCCTCTCGACGCTATCTAAGCTTGGCATCTCGGGACCGGTCCTCTCGTGGTTCACCTCGTACCTTGCGGAAAGATCTTTCAGAGTCTCGTGGCATGGACAGATGTCCAGTCTGCATGAGCTGGCGACGGGTGTCCCGCAGGGCTCGGTCCTTGGTCCTCTCCTCTTCTCTTTATACACCACCTCATTAGGCGAGATCATTCGCTCCCATGGCTTCTCATACCATTGCTACGCTGACGACACTCAGCTCCTCCTCTCGTTCCCTCCAGACGATACATCCGTCTCAGTGCGGATATCTGCTTGCCTCTCAGATATCTCGGCGTGGATGAGGGATCGCCACCTTCAGCTTAATCTGTCCAAAACTGACCTCATTGTCTGTCCTGCCAGTAACTCCTTACCTCCTCAGATAAGCGTGCAGCTTGACTCCATCACGCTGTTCCCCAAAACCTCCGCCAGAAACCTTGGTGTCATACTGGACAACCAGCTGTCCTTCAAAGAGCAGGTTAACTCCGTAGCTCGCTCATGTCGATTCGCGCTTTACAACATCAGGAAAATCAGAGCCTTCCTCACAGACCACACCACACAGCTTCTGGTCCAGGCCCTGGTCTTGTCCCGGATCGACTACTGCAACTCATTGCTGGCCGGTCTTCCGGCGTCCTCGGTTAAACCTCTGCAGATGATTCAGAACGCAGCAGCACGTTTGGTCTTCAACCAGCCCAAGAGGGCTCATGTCACTCCGCTGCTCATTTCCCTGCACTGGCTTCCAGTTGCAGCACGCATCAAATACAAAGCTCTGCTTCTGGCTTACCAGACTCTAACACACACAGCTCCTACCTACCTTCACTCCTTCATCCAAACCTACATTCCCACACGTCAGCTACGCTCAGCCGCTGAAAGACGCCTAGCGCTTCCACCACAACGTGGCATGAGATCATGTTCCAAACTCTTCTCCTCTGTTGTCCCCCGATGGTGGAATGACCTACCAAACTCGGTCCGATCCTCAGAGTCTGCAGCTACTTTTAAGAGCAGACTTAAGACTCACCTCTTTAAAGAACACTTTCAGTCTTAATGTAGGAGTGATTTATGATTTATGATATCGATTTGAGAATTTATCTCTCACAAAAAAAAAAAAAAAAAAAAAAAAAAAAAAAAAAAAAAACATGATGTATCAGCGTCGGAATTAAACTGGACTCCAAACAGTCCGCCTCCTTATATTTTTTTCCTTCTCTTTGAATTCTTGCTTGTATGTTCTCTCAATGTAAGTCGCTTTGGATAAAAGCGTCTGCTAAATGACAGTAGTAGTAGTAGTAGTAGTAACTGACCTAAAGCTATTTATTATACTTCTGTTATACTTTTAGATACAAATTAAGGACAAATATACAGTAACAGTGTCCCTATGCAAAAATAGTAGTTGAAGCTCATTTTATCAAGTATACTTCTTTAGACTAAATTGGAACAAGTGTTTCTGCTGAAAACTAGTGTGGTTTGATTTTGGTGAGGGGGGAGGAGGGCTCTGCGCATCAACTATATGCTTTGCTAACAGGTGATATTTGAGAGTTGTATACTACGGTGATAGTATTTTCACGCAATCCTATAGTCGGGGTTAGCTTGGGTTCTCCTGACCCATCCCTTTAGTTATGCTGCTATAGGCTTAGACTGCTGGAGGACATACTGTCCACATGTCTTCACTCTGCTGTCTCTCTTTATTCTCCATGTTTGTATTGATTGTTATTGCTGCCATTAACTGTTTCTCTGTTTATCTTTCTATAGACATGACGACTGGCCAAAATCAATCAGTGTTTGTCTCTTTCCTGTCAGTTCAGACCCCACTCGGCTGAGGGGACAAGGCCGCCCATCCTGAGCCGGGTTCTGGTTCTGGTTCTGCTAGAGGTTTCTTCCTGTTAAAAGGGAGTCGTTCCTTTCATCTGTCGCCAATCATACTGCTCAGGATGGGAGATTGAGCTGAATTAACAATTTAACCCAGTCGGCTGGTTCCTTAGATAGGAAATGTTTTATTGCTAATTTGTTGATATGGGGCTGGGCGGTATACCTGTTCATACCGAAAACTGGTGTTTATTTTTATTATGTGAATTTTTCACATACCGCTATACCGGTGAACAGCTAAAACTGCATCCAGAACGTTTGCAGTGGGAACATATTTCTGCGTGGACCGATATCAGTGCTACACGCTAAGACAACACGACACATGAAAAGTAAGTTCTGAATGAAGAATCGATGCTGGCGGGGGCTGTAACAGCTACACACAGATTACTGACCCAGAACAACTTATTCCAATAACAGGAGCCACGACTGTAGTGTGGAATTTCTTCTGCTTCAAAAAGTCGGACTTGGACCAAGAAACCGGCGGCGGTAATACTAGCAACCTAACTTGATTACTGCCCCCTACTGGCAATCATATTTTGAACAGGCTGTGCAACAAAAACATGGTACTGTGCAAATGTCGGTAAAATGGATTTAAAGCCTAATGCAGTAATTCTTCACTTATTAGGCGATAATGTGGGTAAAGTTGGTCAAATAAAAAAATACCGTAAAACCGTGATATGAAAATTTTGCATTTAAAAAAGTACGACATTAAAGGGGCTTTGCGTTCATGCATTTTTAACATGTTAAGTTTGACAACCCTAGTAGATTCTCAGTCGTTTTAGCTCTCCTGGTTGGCAACACTCCACATCATATACAGAACTGTATATAGAAAAGAAAGTCAGACACCTGAAGCTGGGGCCCAGAGAAACCATCGTCTCATTTGATGTTACTGCACTTTTCACATACTGTACCTACACAGGCAGTGGAAACAGTCAGAAAATGACTCCTGGCAGATGAAGCTTTAGAGGACAGAACCAGTTTCACTCCAGACCAGATCTTTAACCTGCTTGATCTCTGTCGCTCCACCAGGTATTTCAGATATAACTAGAAAAGCACTTGTAGAGCTCAAACACCAACATGTTGTCATGTCACATGTTGCTGGAGTATCTGAGAACCTCCAAACAACAACATGCCTGTAAACTTCAAACCAAACAGGATCCTGGAACTGGAGCTGTGGAACAGCTGACTACATCTCCTTGTACAAACAACTCTTAAATGGGACAGGTGTTTCAGTAACCCATGTGATTCTAACGAGCTAATTTATAAACCTGGAACTCCCAAACCAGGACCAGAACTGGCAGTGCTTGTGGGCATACTGTGGTGCAATCCCAAGCATGTCACTGTAAAGGAGCTCATTGAACTTTTACCATCCCTATAATTTGCTGCTGAAAATTCCCTGTGTAAAAATCATTAATTTGTAATTTGTATGATCAGCTGATGAGGCATTGCTACAAAATAATCAGACAGACATTTTCATAACCCTTATTGGAGAGTTTAACTACACTTGTTTGGACTCTATCATCAGCCCTTTTCACCAGTAAGCTTGTCATATTAACAGTTCAGAGGTTTCTTGTTGTCACAAAGTGTTTAACGAGGTCAAGTCAGGAAAGCCACACTAGTCCTGCAGGACCTTGAATCAAGACCCTTTTGATGGGACTTAGACTAGTTGTTGTTCTTGCCTACATGGACTTGGAACAGTTGGTTTTGAACCCCTGCTTTGCATTATCAGCTCATCTCCAGTCTGTCCTCCTTCTGTTGGTCAGTAAGTGTGCGTTTGTGTATCAACCATTTTATTGTTTAACAGACCTGTTTTTGGATTCTGGATTATTTCACTAACTTGTTTGATGAACTGTGTATGACTCCTACTAATGTGTTTGGATTACTGCACTGTCTTGTCCCCAGCTAGTGATGTCATCATTAGCGACACTCACTGATTGCTCACCATGCTAACCAGTTAGCTCCACAGTCATCACCTGTTGTCTGTGCTTTTAGGTTCAGTTTAAGTAACAAACATTACACGGTGTGTAACTTTGCAGAAACAATGTCAGACTCCATATTTTCTCTGGTTTCCTCCCTCATTTGACAATGTTTAGTTACATGTCATTGTTTTGTTGCTGATTGTCTAGGTGGTGTCCCGACAACAACATGAGCTTCACTGATAACTGGCAAGCGATCTGGGGAAAAACCTGGTCTGATCCAGAGACGCATAATTTTCTATTCTTAAACTTAAGCCTGGTCCACACTGGCCGTGGAAGCGCCACGAAACAGAGACCGCTTCCATTCGGCGCCCTTGTTAACCTATGGTGTAGTTCACACCAGAAGCAGAGTGGCGCGGCCTGCCCACACCATGAAGCGATCATTTCGGCGTCTGGTCTATTTTTTGCGTGAGCCGCGAGCATTCTGCGTCAATTCTGGCAGGAAGTCACACCAAGACACAAATCTTCTAAATAAAATAAATGCAATTGACAAATGCAATAATATTTGTATATCTAAACAGACTAGAGACATGAAAATAAACACAATACACACACACACAGCGCAACAGAGTGGGCTGACTACATTGAGGTGGGTGGAGTTTTTGGGTGTCTAAAAAAATATATATTTAGTGTTTACTTGTGATCCATCCCTGCCGGCCTGCAATATTAACCTAGATGCATCATTTATTTGGTTATTTTGGTGTCAACTAACATGAAAAAACAACAACAACTATAATGTCTGTAGAAACAATTTGATTCTGTTGTATCTCTTCGCTTAAGACAGTTAGTTCATATAGAACTAAACTTTTCATTTTTATCTTCGATTTTTATAAGAGTTCAATGATGGCTAGTTTGACAAATGACTAACACTGAATGTTATTTTAACATGGTGTGAAAGCAAAACTCAACAGTAACAAAACAAAGAAAAAGAAAGATATTGTTTGTGTTGAAATTCAAGAGTTTGGGGGGGATTTCAGAGAAATATTTAAAATCTGGTATCAAGACAAACTGGTTTTTGTTTTAGATTGAGAGGGGCGGAGTCACCTTGTAAAAGCAATGTTTGCATCCTGCAAAACAGCAATTTAAACACACAATAAGCTAATGTTGCCAAGGTCTTATTTTAACTATGATCACATCAGACATCTGCTTATTGATGCATCACATTCTACAGAAGACTGCAGTGTTACCTGTAAGGGGTGGAGCCTTCTGTCATTCTCTGTGTTCATTTCACCATCAACAGGTTTCTTTTTGTCTGAAACATCCCGAGAACTCAGTATTGAACTCTGATCCGCCCTCTAGTGGGTTTATTGCGCAACAACCATGCCAACATCAGTGAGGCTTTAAATGTTTGAAATATATAAACATATTTATATATGTGAATGAGCATAAATGTACCTTAATGTAAATGAGAGTAAATATTGTGATTAAAGGTTCCTGCAGTGTGTTGAGTGACAGATCTTTCTCTCCGTAATACAACACACAAGATCTGACCGATGAATACAGAAATCAGAAAGTTGTGTTGGTCCCTAAAACTCTACTGTCTCTCTAATCCTTGTTCAAGGGTCCTTTATTTCTTATTTTGTAAAGACTGATGCATCAGTTCCTCTCTGACCTTCTCTCAGTGCTCAACATCTTTCTCTTTTACACCTTTCTTTCATATTTCCTCTTTGCAGCTGCTTAAAAAGCACTAGTAGTGTAAATACTTCTTTAGTTATGCTGCAGTCTTATAGCAACGTAGAATTTATAGTCATATAAGATTCAAAAATAAAAGTTGTCATTGTGCAAATCCTAACCCTCCTTATTGTTTATATTTGATGAACATTTCTAATCTACATCAGTGATACAGAAAAGCGTCCGCTGCCAGTGGAGGAAAAAGGAAGCAACAAAATTGATCAGACACACACACACACAACCCACCTTAGTGTAAACCCCCCACGAGAGTTCCGTCTCTGTCACCATGACAACAATCCCAAACATCCCAAAGATGAGTGCATAATCACTGAGCCGCTTTCGTTTCTCAAACAGCGCCCTCCGGTGACCGAGCTTGTAGCCAATGTCTCTGTTCTTCTTCTGGGGAGCCCTGCCGCCACCTCGCCCGCCACCGTCCCTGACCAAGCTCTCATTAGATGCCTTACTGGGGTCTTCTCCGGCGTTGCCCTTAGACACCACCACCTCCAGGCCAGAGCTGTGCAGCGTCTGCAAGGGTTGCGTCTCTGAGTCGAGCTCAGCAAGGTTGCGGCGTGACGAGGATGCCAGGCTGCCTACTAGTGGTCTTACCACTCCGCCATTGTACTTGCAGGTGTTCATGGCTATCTGAGGGAGTCGGCCACAGCTCTCAGAGAGGGAGGGCTTGGATCCAGCATGGCTCAGCTTCTTCTGCTCAGTAGTGGCCTGTAAACAGGAGAAATAAAGATAAATAATACAGAACAGACTTAGAACTAAGAATGCTTTGAAAAAACACACAGTTTAATTCTATAAATAGGACACTGGTGCAGGAGTTAAATGAACAAGATGGAAAAACAAACTATTCACAACCGGTTTGGTTAACAGGCTAATATACTATATCAAAGCAACAAAACCTTTTGCTGAGGAGTCCAAATATTTATTTATTTTGCCTTTATTTAACCAGGTTAGTTCCATTGAGATACAAGATCTCTTTTGCAAGGGAGACCTGGCCAAGACAGACAGAGCAGCAGCACAAGTTACAACATTAATACATTCACAATTAAATCAATTTCCAGTTAAACGCAATTAAAACATAAACATAGTCTGGATTCAACTGATCTAATAATGAAGTAAGTTTTTATGGATAACCTAAATTTTGACATTTATTTTTCATGAAGTTCGTCCATGTTGTTGTTTGTGAGGTTTTGTTGTATTTTAGAAGGGGGCAGCATATTACACATACAGTATACAAGCTTTTTCCTCAGCAGATTGGCATCAAACAAGAACTCTCAAAAGCAGTTCAATTATGAATGAAGTTAGATGTATAAATAAAATCATATAACCAGTAGTGAACCTTACAAAGTACAGAAATTGAATCTTTGCACTGCACAAATTCATATATGAAAGATTAATGCTCACCATGGCCCTATTTTGTCTTAAACCAAAGCTGTTTTTCTGCAGTGGACTATAAGAAAGAGTAGAAGAATCATGAAGTAGAGTTATATATTTTAACTATACAGATATGGACAAAACTGTTGGTGGTACCTTCCATTAAAGAACAAAAACATAATAAAAATATCAAAATATTTAAAAAAAAAAAGTATTCTGAAAGTCAACTCATGGAAATTAGACATTGCTTTTGAATTCTGATTCAGTAGAATACATTTAGAAATTATGAAAATGGTCCCTGGAGAAAACTGATATTACCCCTGGAAATATTAAAAAACAAGATTGGGCATAGTTTCAATCAAATTCACTTCTATTCATTTATTGATTTCCTGGTAGTGTACTTTATAAGAGGACATATTTTATACAGGCATGGCTGTTAAAGGACATGTCAAAATAAAACCAAGGTTCCAGTGGGAACATCTTCCCCACTAAGACAAAAGTGAAGAATAAGGAACAGAAACACATAAAAAAGCTCTTCAGACCTATGGACCCAAACATCAAATCAGACTAGAAATCTAGAAAATACTCCACAGACTCAAACAGAGGCAAAACAACATGTTATCATGTCACATGTTGCTTGGGTATTTGAGAAACTAGAAGAATTTTATCCAAACTCAACATCCCTGAGTACTTCTAACTAGGGATGTCCAGATCCGATCACGTGATCAGAAATCGAGCCCGATCACGGGTTTCAGACTCGGTCGAAATCGGACGTTGCCTCCCGATCAGGACTCGGACATACAGTATATGTATATATATTCTCATTACTTTTTAACGCATCTATACACCTTTTCGCGAGACATAAGTATCTGGGACACTTTACCTCGCAACCCGCAGCCGCCATTTTGAGAGGGGACACGTTTCCTTGACGACAACAATGTATCACAAATATTTTAATTGAGGCAAAAGCCAAGCAGAGATATACTGAAAAGCTACAGCTAGTTGGTTTGTAGTCGTGCCCATATCAGGCACCTAAAGATCTGTGGCAAAATGATCCAATGGCATGAGCTCCAATGGTCTGCCATTTAGGATTATCTTATCAACAGTTCTGGAGTCGACACATCAATGGAGAAGATGAGGACTTATAAAAGCCTTTTCTTCCAGGTAAGCTTTTTTAATTGGCTCTGTGGATGATGTTGCCATGTTAGCTCCACTAGTTTTGCTAGCTGCGTCCTGGGAGGAGACCCAGGGGAAGCCTCAGGACGTGCTGGAGTGGTGGCAACCGGCTGTCCTGGTCCCAGGACTGCTGGTTGTCCTGTCCCTGCAGCTAAATATTAAAATAGGGTAAATTAAATACAAAATAGGGAACATCCTGAATCTGATTATTTGCTCCTTTTTATTCTTTTTTAATGTATTATAGAAGTATCGGATCAGGACTCTGTATCAGCAGATACTCAAAATCAAATGACTCGGACTCGAGGGTAAAAAAACGTGATTGGGACATCTCTACTTCTAACCATTCAGGATCCTCAGACAGAAAATGGTATGAGAAACGAAGACTATGTTCAGACTGCAGGTCTTAATGCTCAATTCTGATTTTTGCGAAACCTGAACTTTTTGCAAGGTTGTTTATATTGCCAATGAAATGCGACCTGAGTGTGACTTGTTGTCTGAATGGAATGTGTCTTCAATGTGTCACGCATGCGCAGTAGAGGGAACAGTGCCTCCTTATATTTAGTGCAGAGACTTATTTTTCTTTGGCATTGGAGCTAGGTTTGATTAAACCCTCTGCCATTTCTTCGGAAATGTTTTCAAAAACTGCGCGGTTCCAATAACACCCCTCGAGTTTGACCCAAACAGAGCTGTCTCCCCAAATAAATTCAGACACCTTGGTTTCTCAACGTTGACTGTTCTCCGCGTTGTCCACCATTATTGTTGTTTTCTTTTCGCTCAAACCTCCTTGATGCAGAATATTCATGTATGTTGCATATTGATGATGTACAAGTTGGATGGAAGCGACCTGGCAGTTCAGACTGAAGTCGCATGCCAAAAGATCAGATACGTATCGGATTTAGGACCACATGCTGAAGTGGTCGCATTAGAAAAATCGGATCTGTGTTGTTTAGACTGTCATAAAAAAAATCAGATACAGGTCACATGGTGCAAAAAATTTGGATTTGGGTCACTTCAGCCTGCAGTCTGAACGTAGTCTAAATAACCTCCACAGACACATGGTACAACGAGGGACAGATCTTCAGGTCCAGACTCAGCTGGACATCTAGATCTTAAAAATAAAGGACATTCTGTGAGGACAAAAACATATTGGACAGACAGGGCGATAATTTGAATGAGAACAGAAAGAATCCATATTTGTCAAATGGGAAAACCTATATTAAACAGAGTAGGTGGTTTCAAGTTCCATCTATCAAGCACATTTATTATCACAAAAAGTTTGGGATATTTGGCTTTTAGGTGGATTCTGAGTTTGGGGAGTTTAACCATTTGTACCAGAGCTATGTATGTATGAGGTTATGTTTTTCCTGCTCCTGCTTCATTCAAGTTACGTGCAGTGACATCACTACAATGAGACGCTCTGATTGGTTGACGTGCTACTTCAAGAGTATCAAAAGTTAAGCTAGCAGAACTTCTGCGTTGTTCGCGTCTCAAGTGGCAAAGCTTGAAACTCAAAAAAAGCTTTAAAAGTTGACCCTGTCAATACGCACAAGTGCCACAGAGACTCTGATGGCCCTCTGACAGACTCAACCATACACTATACATGTAGTCTTGCTGCTCCTGATGCTGACGCTTGGGCTTCTTCAGATCCACTGATACTGGTGATTCTTCCAAATATATTGTGGTGAAACATCAAAATTTGCCTTTCCGCTGTGGCCACATCTTAACACTTAAAGGCTTCATTTTTTCTACAGTGTTACAACATGTGACTGGCTGTAATTTGAACCAGTTTCAAGCATATATTTTAAAGAAGGCCTGAGTATGACCTGAAAGAGTAAAAATGGACACTTCTGGTTATGTGTGGGCGGGCTAAAATTATCACAGTATATGAGAATATAGTTTTGTTTAGGAAGTCACTGTGATCCTCCATATGTATTTTGGTACCAATCATTGAAATTATCAGGGAGTTATAACAGCTTTTTCTGCTTGGCTTAAAAGCAAAGTTTAAAGTGAAGCCACGCCCACAATTCTTAAGATAAAATAAATCCTTTTTAATGACATAATCCCACATACCTAAAGACTGTACTGACAACACCGCCCACACCGTAATGATTCTGTAGAGTCTTTTGATAACTTTTGATCCCCCATGCCTTGAGACTGTACTGACCAAGTTTGGTGTGGATACCTAAAAAACTGTAGGAGTTTGCTAAATAGGAGGCTTGAAAATGCCAAAATCACAACATTTTTCCAAGATGGCTGACTTCATGTTGGGTTTAGACCAAACCCCCAAGATGCTTTTTTGACCGTAATCTCATCATCTATCAACCCACTAAATTTCATCACTGTTCTTAAAAGCAGTTGGAAGAGCCCGGCCAATAGGTGGCGCTGTATATGTAGGAGGCTACGCCCCTTCGTGAAACCAAAAATTTCGCAAATGTTTTGATTTTCTTTGGGGAAGGGGGTAGCCAAAATTTCCTGACTTTTCGAGCATGTTCAAGCCCCCAAAAAGGCAAATCACTTTACGGAAGATTTAAAATAATAAAATACAGGCAAATAATAAAAAGAATCAACAGCGAGGTTTCAATAGGCCTTCGCACGGTCTTCGGTGCTCTGGCCTAAATATAGGTACAGTATATGATGCTTTTCTTAGCCTGTACTTTTCAGTTTTATACTTCATCTCATTGCCTGATCTAAATGCAAGAAAGCAGGTGCACAGCATGTGACGTACCTGGCTTTTTATTTATGGCTTCTGGTTGGGGAATTTCCTGATGTGTTGTGGTCACATTGATGTCAATACAAGTGCTAATGGAGCCAGTAACATACTCAGCATAGTCCTGTATGCTGGTAGAGGAGTCCGTGTGTAGCTGCCACCGTAAACACATCCCAGTGTGAGCAAAACAGTCCTGCAGAATACTAACACTCTGGAGTTCAGAGTTTGACTTGTGTGCTGACAAGTTTTGTTTTTTTCAGCCGTTGTCTGTTGGGTGGGTACAAGAACAGAGAAGTGTGGTCTGAAAGTGGGGCCGGGGTGCAGCCGTGTATGCATCGCATCTGTTGCTGTAAACATGTACACAGTAGTCTGTAGTATGTGGGTGACCAGTTTTCACCGGCACATCGTTCAGTCTGTGATCTCCGGCAACTGTCCCCACCCCTTTAAAAGGGGTGTGTGGTTATTTACTAGTTGTGAGTTAGTTACTCAATTTTCCGTGTCCTAACAAACACCTGTGACCTGTCTACCAGTTCTGATTAATTCAGGTCATTTGAGCTTTTCAGCTGCATTTAGCAAATTCAGCTTCCGTAATCTAATTAAAGCTAATTTAAGCTTTTTCAACTGCAATTAGCTAATTCAGCCGGATAATACAGCTAATTTAAGCCTTTTCAGCTACAATTAGCTCATTAAAGCTGCTATACTTAATTTGCATAACAAATTAGCTTAACTTTTTTTTTCATGCACATTAAAAACATTTTAATACAGCATGAAGAAAAATATGTTGTGAAGATTTAAAAAAAGACGAAAAAAAAATAATTAAGTGGTTCTGCCGTATTTGTCTAAAAACAACCAATCAGATGGTTTGGTCCGAAAGGAATGATTGGACAGTCTCTCCAGACATACGGACTTCTGAATTTGTTTGGCTTCTGTGCTCCTAATAAACTGAGACATATTACCGCAGCACACCACTGCTGGGAGTGTTCACCGCTCTACCATGTGACAGCAGGAGAAACAGCCGCCGGCTGGTTCCACGTCAGGTTCAGGAAGTAACAATTAATGTCAGTTGTTTGTTGTTATATTGTTTTCACTTACCGGTGATTCCACCATGTTACGGTACTTGAATGAACTGTGGACCAGTGTCTTGCACTTGGTCGTCTTCTGGGGCTACGCGTGTTTCCACACCTGGGGGGGCGTGGCTTAGGAATTCTACCTGACAGGAGGGGCTGAGAGTTCTGTGACTTTGTTGACAGTCTAAGCTAGGCAATCTGAAATCAGGGATATCAGCTTTAAGCTTCCTTTACCTAATTCAGTTGAATAATTCAGCTAATATTGTCAGGCTTGTTGCTAACTTTCGCTCTGCTTAAACATCTTTGGGAGACTTAAGCGTATTAATTCAGGTAATTAAACCAACTGCAATTATCTAATTCAGCTTCCATAAACTAATTCACAAGGCCTATTCAGCTAATTTGAGCTTTTTTATTGGCATTTAGCTCATTTGGCAGGTTCATTTAGCTGAATTTAATTAATTTTTTCAGCTCACAGCAGTAACACTGCATTGCTGCAGGAAATGCAAATTCTCTAGTTTATTATGACTTTTGTAAGTTTCAAGTTGTTTCTGGGACCATTGTAGTTTTCTCTTGTTTTCCTTGCAGCTTGCACAGCCCTCATGGGTCTTCTTCCATAGAGACTATTGTGGTTCAAAATACAACCGATGGTGTAATCTGAAAGTAATTTGCCTTGACCTTGGAGTTTAGCTTGAAAAGTTTCCCAGGTTTTTTTCATTCTCTCTGTATGTCTGAACAACCTGGTGGTACATTTCCACTTATGCTGAAAACAGGTTAAATGGCTGATGAAAGGTTTGAGTGGAACCTGTAATATTAATTATTTTAACATGTCCCTACAGTCAAATTATTTTCAGTCTTTTCATGGGGTAACATCATTTGGACCAGTTTTGTTTCATTTGTTTGCTAGCATTGTAATTTTGTTGAACCACAATTTTCTGAGTTTCATTTGCTGACTTTCAGTACCTTTTAATCTATTATTTATTTTCGTACCTACGACTGTGTCCACATCGCTAAACTAAAATAATTGAACAGAATTTATATAATGGATGAAAGGGATACTGCATTAAAGATTGTATAAGGTTCAGTTAGTAAATTGTTGTTAAATCACATTCCAAAATTTACCGTATAAGTCGGACCTCTTTCTCAACAGAAAAATTGAGGAATTTAGCACTGACCCGCATATAAGTCGGTGTCAGAATGAGTTTGTCAGGAAGTCCCAGTGATGAAGGGTGTTTGTGAAAATGAGAGCAGAAAATAATGAAAACCATCCATGGCGTTTGAGATACCACATTTCTTGAACGACTTGATCACTGTTTCAGCAGGAATCTGGTCCCAGGCTCTAACCGTCCGCTCGCATACCAGCTGAAGTGATGGTTTCTTTAAGTTCCCGGCGGGTGTAAACTGTTTGTTGCTGCTGATCATCCACTGCGTCCACATCTCTTGGATAAATTTCTTTATAAAATTTTTTTATTATTATAACAATAAAAAGATAGAACGTGTCTTTGATAATCCATGCTGATAAGGAACATCGTTCGCTCGTCCGAGTACTTGCTCCAGTCCCCAAGCTGTCGACATTTTCCTCTGAAAAAAAACTACTTCTTCCCGATATCTCGCGTATAAGTCAGAACCCCTCTTCAGACCTGAAATTTACACCTTTAGCTTTAGAATAAAACTTTTTTTCTCGCCAGTAGCATGAGACACGCCTTTTGAGTGGAATATGATTCACACTTCATGTAAGGTGAATGTTTTATACTTGCAGCAGAAGATGTAACATCAGAGAGGCTGCAGAGCAGTCATCCCAGGAGCATCTATCCGCCTGTCTACCCCAACCCTTTAGAGACCTGGGCAGATTATCATAATGGGTTGTGAAAACTTCACATGGAACAGTGCCCTTTCCTAAAGAAGTTGGGGGGGTGTGATAGCACTGCTGGACTTTTTTATTAGCCTTGACAAAGCATGCCTAATGCCTTTAAATGTGCTGGTGAGAATAAAGAAGGGCAGCCTTAATGGAAATTTACTAACTCTGGTCCTGTGATGCTATCATCTTCCGCATATTGTGGCACATAAGAACAGGACTAAAGGTTAAGGATTAGTGCAGCCCATAGTGTTTCTAATCCCCTTTTCTGTATTAAATTGCTTTTTAATCTGTGCCATTAGCGCCCGTCGACACTTCTGAAGAGTGTGGAGTGACTGAACTTTGGGTTTGAATGACAGGAAAGACTGCAGAAACAGATGCTGATAAGCCGTGGTGATCAAAGTGCTGTTCTTTGTAGGAGGCTAAAATTAGAACAGTGAGTGTGCTAATCAGAGATAATTTGATATCAATTCTATAAATTGAGATAACAGAGAATTCCCCGCAGATGCAAACTGAATTAAAGTGTCCTGTGACTAATTTTACAATTAACTCTATAATCATACAATTTAGCAACAATGATTAAAATCACATTACAAATTATTTCACAGTCATATTTAAGATTGAATGCAAAACTATGGCTTGCTGAAATGTTGTTAGCTCGAAGAACTACTTTCTGAGTTACAGTAAGTCAAAATCCAGAAATATTTCAGGCATTATTCACAGATATGGACAATAAATGGAGAAGAGCAACACACCACAATCTTGTGAAATACTTGTTGTATTGATTTAAACTGAGGTGAGGGACATAAAGGACATGTTATTTGTTTATTTTGTCTTATATACTGCATTTTTTAATTTTCACAAACAATGTTTAGATTAAAAATACTTAATAAACAGCATTAAAGTATTATTGTGTTTGTTCAGAGTCACAAAAGAAGTTCATTCTCTTACCAAAAGACAATTTTCCGATTTTGTCTGAAAGGTAAATAACTCTGAAGTCCTGATCTGAGTGTGGAGTATTTTTAGTCTCAGTTGTGCTTTCTGAGATGTTTGATCTGGAAATAAAGTGAAATCTGGTACAAAACTCAGACAAAGCCACAACAAAAAGGATTGCTTGATTAAATTAATATAAAAAAAAATCAAACTTTGAAGTAATGGAGACTAAACCCTGGATTGTCTCATCTCCCTCAAAACCCTACTTACCTGCAAACAGGAACTGGATGATCTGTGGAAGCAAAACGGATACTGACCTGTACGCCTGCAAAATTGTTTCAACTCACCTGCTGGCCACGTCTTGCCATTTATTGGCCCTCTTCCATTTTCTCATCATCTGGAGTTAATCTAAAAAAAGGAACAAGAGTAAATTAAATTTCTTTTGAAAGAAAATCACAAGATTGTTTATGGCAATTTACTCACATAAATTCATTTTATTCTTGTAGTGCCAATTCATAACAATTAATTTCAAGGCAGAATACAGAAACAAGAAGTCCATTGTACTTTTAACAGGTTCAGATTCAATGTTTCTGAAATACAGTGTTTACCATCTAAGTAAAGGTTTACTTACAACAAAACCTATTGATCAGACCTAATATTTAGGTGTTTATTTGGAAAGCTACTTAAAGAGTGTGGTTGGGGGGGTCTAACATACAAAAGAGAAGGACCACCACCCTGGTCAGTCAGTCCAGTGGTTCTGTTTCTTAAACACTGCACAATGTTGCAAAGACATGTCCAACAACAGCTCAAAGACATCCAGGGCTTTTATGAACTAAGGTAGAATCTCATTTCAACTCACTGCAGAGTTGTTTAACTCTTGTGTTGCCCCCAGAATGGCAAAACACCTGTAACACACCTGTTTTCTGGGACAATGCAGGTGTCTCTAATTGCCAGCTTTAGCATTGAAAGTGTCACTTCGACACGTAGCCTCTTGTTGGGACACGGGATCAAGCTCCAGTTCCACGATCAAAGGGTGACCTCCTTCCCGACAGACTACGGCCGCCCCAAGGCAGCGGCAGGTTCAGTATCTTGCCTAAGGATACTTCGACGTAGCTTGCTTGATGATGTGGTTGGAGCTGTGAATGGTTGCACAGTCGTGTGTTAGGAGTGTGAACAGCAGGGGGGAGAGCACACAGCCCTGGGGGGCTCCTGTGTTGAGTATTGTGGTTTTGGAGGTCCTGTTTCCAATTCTGACTGCCTGTGGCCTCCCGACTAGAAAGTCTAGGACCCAGTTGCAGAGAGAGATGTTCAGGCCCCGGACTGCCAGTTTGTCCACCAGTTGTTGTGGAATGATCGTATTGAATGCTGATTTGAAATCAATGAACATTATTCTAAACATATGTCCTTTTTATCCAGGTGAGTGAGGGCCAGATGGATAGCTGTGTTGATGGCATCATCCGTGGAGTGGTTTTGTCAGTATGCGAACTGCATAGGGTCCAATGTGACCGGTAACTGGGCCTTGATGTGTCTCATGACTATCCTTTCGAAGCACGTCATGATGGTGGATGTGAGTGCTATGGGCCGGTAGTCGTTGAGACATGTAGCTGTCGTTTTCTTCAACACAGGTATGATGGTGGTGGACTTTAAGCAGGTGGGGACAACAGTAGTGCTGAGAGAGATGTTGAAGATGTCAGAACTTCAGCCAGCTGGTCTGCACATTCTCTCAGTACGAGGCCTGGAATCTGGTCTGGTCCCGCAGCTTTCCGTGACCCCTAGCAGGGTTCTCCTCACCTCAGCTGTGGACAGATGCAGAACCTGGTCGCTGGGGGGAGGGGTTGTCTTCCTTGGCACTGTGTCATTCTGTGCTTCAAATCTGGAGTAAAACTGGTTGAGTTCTTCTGGGAGGGAGCCAGTATCTACACAGTTCAGTGGGGCTGGCCTGTAGTTGGGGGATTCTTGTATTCCCTGCCACAAGTGTCTTGAATCCATTGTGTTGGTGAAGTGATTCTTGATTTTTTTTGTGAGTGGGAACGTGGGAACGTTTTGATGGCCCGGGTCAGCTCGGCTCTTGCTGTTCTTAAGGCTTCAGCTTCACCAGATCTGTAGGCAGCGTCTCTGGCTTTCAGACACGCCCTGCATTCCGCATTCATCCATGGTTTCTGGTTGGGACGAATGGTAGTGGTTTTTATGATGGTTACATCATCAATGCACTAACTGATGTAGCCAGTGACGACTGATATGTACTCCTCCAGATCAATGATGTTACCGTTGGTGGCTGCCTGTTTGAACATGCCCCAGTCTGTGGTGTCAAAGCAGTCCTGGAGTGCTGAGATGGACCCCTAAGGCCAGCTTTTCGTCACCTTGACGATGGGTTTTGTTTGCTTGACTTGGGACTTATATGCAGGGATTAGCATAACCATGTTATGGTCAGACTGGCCTAGGTATTGGGGGGGGGGGGCACGGGAGGCATCAGGAATGTTAGCATCGACAGTCTAGCATGTTATTTCCTCTAGTTGCAAAAGCCACATATTGGCAAAACTTTGGTAAAACTTTATTGAGATTGAGCGGTGAGCAGTGTGTAGACACAAGCACTGCGTTGCTGCACCAGTCAGTGTTGATGTAAACACAGTCCACCTCCACGAGTCTTACCTGATAGAGTAGCATCTCTATCTGACCGGAAGGCTAGCAGGCCGGGCAGCTGGATGGTAGAGTCCGGTACGCTGGCGCTCAACCAAGTCTCAACAAAGATAAACACACAGCAGTCTCTGAACTTGCGATCGGTGTTCTGTTGCAGTAGAATAAGGTCCAGTTTGTTGTCTAGCGAGCATACGTTCGCGATGAGGATTGATGGTACGGGAGACCGGCTAGCATTAGCTTTCCACTAAGCACGAACTAGACTTTGTGGTTATTTTTGAAGAATTAACCTGTAGTATGAAACGTTTTATATCTAAAAAATGTTAGGAAACACTGATTAACAGACTTTTCAATCTACGTCAAAATTCAGCTGGTTTCGTCAGGCTTCAGGCTGCAACTCATTAATATTAATTTTTCAAATTTGCTGGACTCAGATTAGCTAACAAATTAGCCTATGAGAGCAAGGTATACTGTTTCCTGCCCAGCTGCACATGGTAACAACAGACGTAATCTCTTCCTGTTTGTTACGTCTTATGCTTTTAGCTAGCAGCATGCTAGGCGTGGTTTCAACTGCGGGAGCTGATGAATACTAACGAACAAAGGAGTTGTGACGAAACAGATACAGGCCGTTCGAACTCGGGTTTTATCGCCACCTAAGTAGTTTGAGAGATAAAAAATGAAAAGTTGTTGACCTGTTTTCACACCCATTATGAAGATAAGAACACCTGTGGAGCTAAAATATTCAACAGAAACTTCAGAAAATGTTTTCTTACTTGTTTTACATACTGACATATGGTCTCAGCATTAAATCCTGGAAAGCTGATTACTTACCTGTGGACTGACTCGTGTGCCTTTTGTTAGATTTAAATTTTTTGGAAACTTTTTCAAAATGTGTGCCTTGAATCTTCGCATATCACATGATTTCTCCATTGTATTGTGGATTTTGGACATGAATATTGGATTGTGGATTTCTGGAGAAGGGTTACTGATTTGTTTATTGGATTTCTGACTTCGCTCTCTGCTCTTTCTCAGTCTAATCTGCGTCTTAATACTCTGCTGTAGCAGTAAGCTCTGCCACATAAGTCATCTTAAAATCATCATCCTTCCTCACACTGAGAATGTTTTCACTCTACTTACCCAGGTAAGTTGTAAATAATGTTCTACAAGATTTTACCTGCCATGTGTTTCAGATCTTACTTACCTCTGAGTGTTGAAGAGGAGAGTATTGTGTATCACTCAATTGAGAGCACTGAGGAGGAGAAACTGAGATGTTTCTGATCCAAGAAGGTTGAGGAGGAGAGATCTGCCCTGTCTCTTCTCGAGCAAACCAAAAGTCCCCCCCAAAGATCCTCTGTCCTCCTCACGGCATCCTGCACTCCTCTCTTCTCCAACCAGCCACACAATCCTCTGAGGTATCCTCTAGCCGAACACACAGCCCGGACTTCAACACTTCAGCCATCTGCTGCTCTGTATTAGCACGAGCTGCTAATAAAGACTTTTTCCCATAGACATGTACATTAGATACCTTGTGAGGGCGTTTCAGATACATAAACATAAACACTCTTATCTCGCTGAAATCTTGACGGATTGTCAAATGGTTTGACGCTGTACAAACGTTTTCAATATGACTATAATTCTGGATGCATGAACAGGTTAAAATTGCAGCTTTTCTTTAAAAAAAACTACTTAATTATCCATTGTGCAGTTGTGGATCATAGCTACTATAGCACGTGTTATACAGTTATAAATGGTAAATGGCGTGTACTTGTATAGCACTTTACTCAGGTCCTACGACCCCCAAAGCGCTTCACACTACGGTATGTCATTCACCCATTCACACACACACTCACACGTTTGGTGATGATGAACTACACACATGTAGCCACAGCTGTCCTGGGACACACACTGACAGAGGCGAGGCTGCCAGACACTGGCGCCCCCGGACCCTCCGACCACCACCAAACAGGCAAGGTGGGTTAAGTGTCTTCCCCAAGGACACAACGGGCAGGCGATCTCTGGGCATAGCGGGGATTCGAACCATCAACCTTCTGGTTACCAGACGACCCGCTCTACCGCCTGAGCGACGGCCGCCCCCAATCAGTTTGGTTTGTTAAAAACATCCTGTGTTATGATGCAGGACATTTCAGGCTTTATTGACCACAGAAGATGTCAGATTTTAGTGCAGAAAGATTATTTAATTTCCCTTCGGGGAATTATAAAGTATTTTTGATTTTGATTGATAAGACATGGGTAAAACTATTAAAACATATAATATCTGTCTCTCACAGAGGAGATGCAGAGAGGCCACATGCCCAGCCAACCATTGGCTCAGTTTCATACCAAATAGGATGCCACATCCGAGCTCTATGAAATGGAAACTCATAATCAAATAGAAACTCCTCAGTACAGGACTAAATGAAGGTAACCTTCCACCTTCATCCTCTGTCTGTCTCCCTCTTATACCTGCTCAAATCTAATAGAAAATCCTCAGTCTTGATGCTTCTACAAGCCAATGTTAAGTTTTAAATATGGTTTGCATTATGTCAATTATAATGGTGTGTGTGTGTGTATGTATACAGTATATATCATTGTGAGGACCAACTTTTGACAGGCCACCAACAATGTGTGGACATTTGTAGTTGTGAAGACTTTTTGCCTGGTACACATAATGTTAAACAAGTGATTGCACACTAATAGTTAGGTTTAGAAGTATGGCATGTATTAGGTTAAGGTTAGGATTAGGCATGTGTCACTAATGGTTGAAGTTAGGGAAAGTGTCTGGGTTTGGCATAGTAAAATCAATGGAAGTCAATACAATGGCCACACAAGTATAGCAATACGAGTATGCATGTGTGTGTGTGTGTGTATTTGCCAGGTGACAGTCTGTGAGTCATGTCTGTGTATGTAGTAGAGGTTGTGCAGATGTGTTAGCTGAACATTCTGAACCTCAGTCAGTCTCCAGATTGAGTCAAATACTGAAACACTGCTGCGAGCCGCATGCAGCAACGAAATAATGCATGATGAGGAAATGGGCACACAGAAAACTAGAAAGTACTCAGAGTGCAGACCTCCACCAAGCAGCTCATTCCTCTATAATGTATCTTACAATAAAGAATCCTTCAAAAAAAAATCCTGGGTCCAGACGGTGATCTGGATCACCTGCATTCCACTCGTAATATATCTAAAATATCCAGATAATTCATTATATTTCCCACTATCTTGCTAGCAAACAAATACATGAAACAAATGGCAAAAAAAATCATCCCCTCGATGGAGGTCAAAAACCCTGTATGTATGTTTGTGTGCATGAACATATGTGCCAACACATTTTACATGTGAAAGACAGAAAGAACACAAAGCAAACAGATGAAATCTAATGTATAAAATGACAGAGTTTTAGAAATAGAAGAAGAGTGAACAATGGATTCAAAAATGAGAAGAAGAGAAAGGAAAGCGAGGAGCGACAGCTCCCTGTGGGCGTCGTGCCAGCCTGGGAGGGATTGAGACTGGGCTGCATTCTCCCATTTGTCCCTGCACCCTACATGCTGTCACATTTCTGTGACAGGCCAGCAGGCAACTCGGCTCCTCTGTCCATCTCTGACCAGCATGTGGATCATTACTCAGCAATGATAAATACAAAGTAGAACGCTCAGAGAACGCTCACTCAGGAAGAAAAATAAAGTACATACAGTGCTGTGAAAAGTATTTGGCATATGTAGATGTTTCTGTTCTTTCACATTTCAGTGTTTAAAATCAGCAAACGATCTTTAACATCAGACAGTCAATCAGTCATTTTCTTCACCTGCTTTTACTGTTCAGGGTCACGGGGAGCTGGTGCCTATCTCCAGTGGTCATTTGGGCGAGGTTACACCCTGAACAGGTCACCAGTTCATATCAGGGAACTTTTAAAAGACAAACGAATTAAATATAAAATGCAGTTTTAAAATACACTATATTACCAAAAGTATTCGCTCATCCATTCAAATGATCAGAATCAGGTGTCCTAATCACTTGGCCTGGCCACAGGTGTATAAAGTCAAGCACTCAGGCATGCAGACTGTGAAGCAAGACATTTGTGAAAGAATGGGCCGCTCTCAGGAGCTCAGTGAATTCCAGCGTGGAACTGTCATAGGATGCCACCTGTGCAACAAATCCAGTCGTGAAATTTCCTCCCTCCTAAATATTCCACAGTCAGCTGTCAGCTCTATTATAACAAAATGGAAGCGTTTGGGAACAACAGCAACTCAGCCACGAAGTGGTAGGCCATGTAAAGTGACGGAGAGGGGTCAGCGGATGCTGAAGCGCATAGTGCAAAGAGGTCGCTGACTTTCTGCACAGTCAATTGCTACAGAGCTACAAACTTCATGTGACCTTCAGATTAGCCCAAGTACAGTACGCAGAGAGCTTCATGGAATGGGTTTCCATGGCCGAGCAGCTGCAGCCAAGCCACACATCAAGTGCAATGCAAAGCGTCGGATGCAATGGTGTAAAGCACGCCGCCACTGGCCTCTAGAGCTGTGGAGACGCGTTCTCTGGAGTGATGAATCACGCTTTTCCATTTGGCAATCTGATGGACGAGTCTGGGTTTGGAGGTTGCCAGGAGAACGGTACATTTCAGACTGCATTGTGCCGACTGTGAAATTTGGTGGAGGAGGAATTATGGTGTGGGGTTGTTTTTCAGGAGCTGGGCTTGGCCCCTTAGTTCCAGTGAAAGGAACTTTGAATGCTTCAGGATACCAAAACATTTTGGACAATTCCATGTTCCCAACCTTGTGGGAACAGTTTGGAGCGGGCCCCTTCCTCTTCCAACATGACTGAAGGTCAACATGAAGCAAGGTCCATAAAGACATGGATGACAGAGTCTGGTGTGGATGAACTTGACTGGCCTGCACAGAGTCCTGACCTGAACCCGATAGAACACCTTTGGGATGAATTGGAGGGGAGACTGAGAGCCAGGCCTTCTCGACCAACATCAGTGTGTGACCTCACCAATGCACTTTTGGAAGAATGGTCAAAATTTCCTATAAACACTCTCCTCAACCTTGTGGACAGCCTTCCCTGAAGAGTTGAAGCTGTAATAGCTGCAAAAGGTGAACCGACATCATATTGAACTCTATGGGTTAGGAATGGGATGGTACTTCAGTTCATAGTATGAGTAAAGGCAGGTGAGTGAATACTTTTGGTAATATAGTGTGTATATATGTATATATATTATTTTTTAACGCATCTGTAGCACCTCTTGACAGAAACAGCAACGCGTACAGCATGACATCACTTTGTTGCAGAGATGTTATTGGTTAGAAACAAAGAAGAACACGGAAGCAGCTTGAAGCAGAAAGAGCAAGTACGTCTGTGGTCTGATCTTTTTTTATCTTGTTTTTAATGTATTATAGAAGTATCGGATCGGGACTCGGTATCGGTAGATACTCAAAGTCAAATGACTCGGACTCGAGGACAAAAAAACTTGATCGGGACATCTCTAGTATAAATTTCCTTTTCATATTATTACCAATCTTTACAGTCACTTTTTTAGCTGGATAAGCTTCATGCTCCTCTGCAAAGCAAAGTTTAGAGTCTCACTTGTTATTAGTTAAGATTCAACAAAGGGTCGCAACACATAAACCTGTCATGATCTTGAACACTGAAGCCACAAGCTGACCATCTTTTATTCAAGACTAAATGGGTTATGTGTTCGTGTGTCTGGAAAAAGACCCAGGTACATGCCTGTGGGAGCAAATAACACAATGTTCAACAGAGACACAGTGCTCTTATAATTAGGAACCAACAAGGTTATTCCAATTATGCCTGTGTGAGTGTATGTCTTGTAAATTAGGTCCTAGGGAGATTGGGGTTAGAACTGATGGGGGGTTACTTTCCCTGTGGGATACACACTGCCTGATTCTAATTTCCAGCAAATTATAATTGTTAGAAAACTGATTTGTAAATTGGGGCCACAGAGAATGAACTGTTCCTGATAAAACTGGTAACAAACTGAACCTTCAAGTAATATGCATCTATCAGACTGACATTTCTCACTTTGATGGTGGACAGTTACTAATTTAATTTAATTTACTAAACTACCACACTTAAGGATATTTATTCTTGCTAATATATAGTAAGGTTTTTAGTATTTAGTAGTTCAAATTGAATGTTTTATTAACTGTGCGCATTGAGACTTGCATGTTGTATGTAACAGGGAACAGGTTTAGCCTGCACATTTCTTTCTGAGACAACACGTATCAAGCAGAGACTGTCCTACTGCATCATGCATGACCTGATGGGAAATTACAATTAAAGTCCAAAGATGATTATGTAGGAATTATCAGTAGTTGATGAATGACTTTAGTATTTCCAGCGTGGTTTTAAATGTCATTAAATGCCATTAGAGGCTCATTTTGGGTGGATTTATTAATGTGACACCTTATAAAACATTGTGCGTCTATCACAACCTAATATTTACCTTGTGATTTTGCTAAATTTTAAACCAATTTTATCATAAGTGATTATTTAGATAACAGCAGGAACATTAACATTATTCTAATATAATGACACTTTGGTGACTGAGTCTGTGAGTTCTATTTAAAAGTTCTTCAAGCTGCGAAACAAAAGATTTGTAACAGTATTTAGGCTCTTGCAGGTGGCTGTTAGGCTACATTCAGACTGCAGCTTTTAATGCGCAATTCCAATTTTTTTGTGAGGTCGTTCATATTACCAGTGAAATTTGACCTGAATGTGACTTGCTGTCTGAACGGAATGCGTCTAGAATGTGTCACGCATGTACATTAGAAGGAACAGTGATGCCACACACACATATTTAGCTCTGAGACTGCGCGGTTCCGATAACACCCCTCGAGTTTGGTTTGAACAGAGCTGTCTCCCCAAATATTAATTAATTCAGACACCCAGTTTTCTGCCTTTGACTGTTCTCCATGTTGTTATTGTTGTTTTCTCTTTGCTCTCGCCTCCTCGATGCAGAATAGACATGTATGTCACATATTGATGATGTACAGGTTGGACAGAAGCGACCTGGCGGTTCAGACTGAAGTCGCATGCTAAAAGATCAGATACATATAGGATTTAGGACCACATGCTGAAGTGGTCTGGGTCGCATTTGAAAAAACTGGATCTGTGTCATTCAAGCTGACAGATCTAAGATTTGGGTCACTTCAGCCTGCAGTCTGAACGTAGTTGAGACTAGAACACCAGAACTGAGAGCTCTAGAACTGTACTAACTGTTTTGATCAAGAAGGTTCTGAGATCATTAATTCCACCTTCAGACTCAGAACGTTATAGCAATAGATGATTCTATAGTTTTTATATTATTTCACCGTGCAATTTGGAAGATATGAAAGATGTAGCCAGAGACCAGAGAAAACACCAGAGTGTGAAACTTTGTTCACTCTTTCACCTCAACCTCCTCCATGGAAAGACTATGAAATCAAGATTATTTATAATTTAAATGGAAATAATTTTTATAAAGTTTTTAGCACGATTTTCCTAACAGCCTTCAATCTCCTTTGATCAGTCCCAAGCAGAAACAACCGTGTTTAGTTTCTTCTGGAATCAAAAACAAAATGTACAAACATACATTGAAAGCATTCAAAGATAAAACTGGAATATGAGCTACAGTTTATACAAACATAAAGAACATATGAGTCACTACTTAGACCAACAACACTAAACAGTCTGGTGGCCCCTCAGTTTTATTCTCTGTGGTCGCCGCTTAAATTTGAGAAACATTTCAGATCAGTTGCTTTAATCATTATAATACTGCTCGGAGTTTAATTATATGGGTTTATATAAAAAACACAGCAAAAACACATTGAATAAAATACAACAAGATAGAGAGCACAAGCTGCTGCACTAGTATAGGCTTGGTTTTTTAAGTCAAGTCATAATCATGAAAACATTTCTCATTATTATGAGATGATAATTCATAATTATGAGATATTATCTCATATGACATGTTTTATCATTATGAGATGTTAAGTCATGAATATTAGGTGATAGGTCATAATTAAAGGGATCGGTCCAAGATGCGTCCATGTGTCCCTAATAGTTTAGGAGCTGTCAATCACTGGTGGCTTTATACTAGAATGAAAGTTGTACGAATAATATTTGCAGTGATAATATTACATCTATAACCAGGATCTGTAACACACGTGTTGTGTATTAATGAAAAGTTTTTTGTTGATATAAATATTCCTCTTTTCTGGCCTAGAAATGTTTATTACTGCTGTTGGTTCAGTTAAGTTGAACATATGATGCAGAAAAGGGAAAAACAAAAATGTTTAACTGTTTAAATTATTTCCAGAATGGGAAGACTAATCTGTACAATTCAGTGACACATTCCAGTACACAAAAGAATATCTGTTATATTATATTTTTGCTATGGACCCATGCTACTACTACTACTTCTACTACTACTACTATGACATATTACTATACTATACTACTACTATATTTGGGGTTTATTCTGGGCTAGATTGACATATACCCAGGTAAACTCTGGAGGGGGTTTATTCTGTAACACCGGTTTGGATCCTGCTGCTGTTCTTCTAACCCAGACGCTACCCCACCATCTCCTGCAGAATCGAGTAATCATAAAACAAGTGACCTTGGGCTGATGAACAACAATCAGAGACGTTGCAGGAGAGAGAGGCTGAAAGCACCAATCTACATGATGCTACAAACAAACATTTCTGAAGCCTGATGAATGAAATTATCTGACAATCAGAAAAACTGCACCTTGCAGATGGCAAGAAGAGCAGATGGAGAGATTTAAACGATCTGCTCTCACACAATGTGTGGAACATTATTAAGATAATTTACATAATTTATATCAGCCGTTACCACTGAGACTAAAACCAAAGCCGCTTCATCCAGAACCCCCCCATGGATGTTTCAGTTAATCAATGAATCAAAGTGTTTGTTAAAACTAAGAACACATCAACAGAGGAGGCCCACTGAATCAATCAATCAATCAATCAATCAATCAATCCATCCATCCATCCATCCATCCATCCATCCATCCATCCATCCATCCATCCATCCATCCATCCATCCATCCATCCATCCATCCATGTCAGGATATTTTAACACCCCTAAGTTAAATAACTATCAAAAAGACCGTCAGGTGGTTTCAATGAGCTTTGCAAAGGAGAACGCCCAACCAAGGTGTTGAGACGATTCTGATGTGTTCACCTTTGCATTGCCTTTTTATTCACAAAGACACCTCCAATCTGGATGGAGCAAGGAAGGGAAACAAGTGTGGGTCAGATAATGAAGTCAGAGTGTAATAAACAAACACAATTGGATGGACAACAGTCACAGGTCGTAAACCAACTGGTTTCCAAGACAAACACAAAAGTGTTGATTCAGGCCAGGTCTCTTTCACTTCACTCACTTCTGCAGCATGACCTTTTATCAACATTGTAAAACCTTAAAATCTCCAACAATCCATCTATCCATCCATCCGTACCCGCTTGTTCCTGTTCAGGGTCGCGGGGAGCTGGTGTCTATCTCCAGTGGTCATTGGGCGAGAGGAGACACATATAGACAAACAAGCACTCACACACACCTAGGGACAATTCAGAGCTGACAATTAACCTCAAGCATATTTTTGGACTGTGTGATGAAGTGGAAGTCCCAAGGCAAAACCCACACATGCACCGGGAGAACATGCAACCCGGTTTTGAACCCAGGACCTTCTCACTGCAAGGCAACAGTGCTACCCACTAGAAACATCCTTTAAGGTTGCACATGGGGGGGCTACATGGGGTTCAATGTCTTGCCCAAAGACACTTCGACATGTGGTGGCGGAAGCCGGGATCGACCAACTTTCAGATTGGAAGACGACCGCTCTACCCACTGAGTCGCTGTGTCAGACAAAAAAGAAAGGGGGAGAAACATGTGAATCATGAGTGAATCATGACCCCTCCTTTATACTTGATGCGTAACGGGTGTGTAACGTCAGCGAAGCATAATACGCGGCTGATAGCCGCCATTAAAGTCAATGGGACCGTTTCTAGTGGGCGCAAAGCAACACGAATCAGACGCGTCTCAGAAGCCTAGTGTTGCAGCCTTTACGCAGCAGTTCTATTTATTATGCACTGCGCTTCTAAAACACGTCAAGCTCAGCAGTTTAGTTTGGACCAGACAGGAAATCAGGCATTTGTACCCGGAAGTTTCAAAATAAAAAGGACACGTGCAGATTTCCGTTTTCTTGACTATGAAAAATACAGTCCCTGTGACGGGTCTGAAGTCCGTAGGTGGTGTGAAAATAAACCACATACCTTCAGGATACATGTCATATTTCTCTCTGCTTGTTGTGTGTACTGTTGAAATCACGCGTGGTTTTGCAATTCTCCTGTGATTTTGTGATCTTTCGGGACAAGAGAGAGATACGTGTCTGAAACACTCAGTGGGAAGGGACACGCGGCTGATTTCATGAGCAAAACCATAACTTTACTGTTTAATGATAATTTAGTGATTTCAATTACTGCTGTCTTTCTAGTTGTAGTCAGTGTCATTCCAGCATGAACAACCAGGGTCAACACTGATTTTCATCTGAACAAGAACTTATTCTGAATGAAAGAACCTTCAGGACTTCAGCTTTCAGCACTCATGAGTTGACAAAAAGAAGATAAAAATTTACTAAAAATCAACTGATGAGAATCAGACCCGGGCGCTACCCTGGAGGTTACCCTACGGACAGAAAAACTTAGAAAAAGCCAGACTAGAATTAAACAAAATGCATGTTGACAAGGCCCAAAGCTTCTGGGAGAGGATCGTTTGGACTGATAAGACAGAACTAGAGCTTTGGGTCTCTCACATCAGCTCTGTGTTTACAGAAGGAAAAATTAAACTTTAAAAGAGAAGAACCTAATAACCTTTAAATCACCTCCTTTAGACAGAGAGGAACTGGGTCTTAGTTGTTCCTTTCAGCTCTATGTGTTTTATTCAAGAACATACAGATAGTTACTGCCAACAGTTACAGAGAGCCTCAGGAGTATTTTTCACAATGGACCTGTGGCGTCTCTGGGTCCGGGCCCCACCAGATGGCGCTGTGGAGCTCGATGAACTGTGTGGGAATGGACTCGTTCTATACACAATAATATTGTCTAAAAGCTGATTCTGTTACATAGAATATTCTGTTCTGGGCAGAATATTCCCATCTAGATAATGTGTTTCATAAGACCTCATCTACCCATCACTAGTAACTACTGTATGTCACCAGTTATCTGTTCTGTTGAAGTTAACTTATTTGTTTCTCTTACCGGTGCTGAGAGTTCCTCCATTTCCTGCTTCCTGTGAGATCTCAGGAGAACAAACATTAATGAAGGGCTGCAGTCCACTAAATACAGGAGGAGCTAATTGGACCAACCAAACTCCTCCAGGAAGAGGGGAGGAAAGAATTTCATTTAGTTTATTTTATTATTTTGGTAACAAATTTAAGTTTGAAGTTACACATTTAGGTTTAGATGTTTATGTTCTTTAGTTTAATTAACAACTCAACTGTACTGATTAGTTTGTTTGTTTGTAGTTAGTAAATGTTTGTCTAGTTACCCCTCTTTGTTTCACATGGTTTGATCAGCCAGCATATATAAACCAGTGTGTCAGTTATATTGTTCAGTCAGTTGAGCTGTTAAATTAACCAGTTCTTTGAGTTCTATTTCTGATCGTTTGACCTCTTTTATGAGCTCTAGTTATTTTATTAATAAACTTTGGAGAAAGAAAAAATAAAAGAACATCCCTGATTTGGAGAACCTGTTCTTCCTTCCTCTAAATACACACCTGGAATCACCTCCAGACCTTTGACCTGCTTAATTGATGATAGATTAACGAGGGAACAGCCCACACCTGTCCATCAAATAACATTTGAGTCAACTCTCCATTTACCTTTGGTCCCTTGAAAAAGAGAAAGTTACACATTAAAGAGCTGTAATTCCTAAAACCTTGATCCAGTTTCAAGGTGAATCCCCTCAAATTAAAGCTGAAGGTCTGCACTTTAAAAACATGTAAGTTATATAATCTGAATGTGTTTACACGTAATGAACAAGAGAGAACGGTTGTTTAGCATATGGAGGAGACAGATCTGCAGTATTAGTTCTATTATTTGTTAAAAACAAACCAAACCCCACAAGAGAAGGATTCTACTCATGTCTCACCACACAGAGACGCGGTTCTTCATCATCAATGATGAGTAGTGAGCTTACAGGCATGTTTGGCCCCAGCAAGGATAAAAGCATTTTACTGTGAAACACACTGATAACGTGTTGATGCCCAGACATGAACTCACATGTGACATGTCCTACAAGGAACCTGAGGGGGGGGGGGGGGTGACACACCTTGCAGTAATCATACGGTATAAATAGGTTTCAGAAGTCGTCATCATCGACCTGATTGACAGGGTTAGGGTTAGTCATTTATGACTTGGGACCACGTCACGATTCTGTTCTACTTCAACAGCATTTCCAGAAACATGAGAATAATAAATCATGTTACAGCTCTATTTGGAGCATTGAAACAGTGTTGTGTTGTTTAGTATCATGCTGATTATTAATTACTGATTAATGATAAATTAACTTATTTTTGATTAGCAAAATATTACTGCAGCATATCAGTAAAAATAATAATTTTAATCTAGTTAAAACACCTGATCTTGTTCAAACACAAGGTGAAAACATTTAAGTTGGGATTTCATGTTCCAGATTACTGTGTTTCAGGCTCAACAGCCAAAGTTTAGGTCTCAAATCTGCTTGTAATTCAAAAATATACATGTAAAGATGAAATGCTGTTTGTTAAATGGCAGTTCTAGATATTTATTTTTGTATAGTGAATGAATAGTATGTACTCCAAATTAGGAGGCTGCACAAAAAATCTTGTAAATGTATTCCACACATCTGCACCTAATTTGTAAAAGGTGATATTAACGGTTTGGAGCAGAACTGAAGGGGCGGCTACAGGTAGAGGTTGAAATCTGGAGTCAGAACTTGCAAACAGTTCAGCTCAAACATCTGGAGCTTCCCTTCGTTCCTCCACCTGAAGACGTTGAGTTTTACAGGGTGGTTGGAGCTTTTGTTTGAAGGACCTGGATGATGTCATCGTTGAGAATGAAGCTTCAGTAAGAGGCTGATTGCAGGATCTGTTGACTGAGTTAGTTATTTGTTGCAGGTGCATGTGTTTTCAGATTAGTTTATAAAGGAGTGAAATGAATAAAAGTATTTGTTTTACATCATTACATCATTTTTATTTTAAGTTGCTTTTTATTCTTATTTCATATGATTATGACTAGCTGAAAAATAATGTGCTGCCTATTTTCTTGCCTTATTTTACTCTGTGTTATTTTTCTAGTTTTAGACAGTGATTTGAATCAATGTGCTTCAGTTTCCATCAGTCTTAATGGAGGACCATCAGTCAGTAGCAGTAGATCCTTTTGTTACAGCAGTTGTCTCTTAAACCCTTTAACAACAGCTGCTGATCAGCTGTCTTCTATTTCTAGCTTTGAAAGTTGACTTTCAGTCTCTTGTCCAACTATCGCTTCTTTTTTTGTCAGATTGAAAAAAAATAAATAATAAAGTCAATTTAGACCAAAAGGCTCAAAGATTTTGGATCCATAGTTTTATTACCCCTAAAACATCAGAGAAGGAGAGTGTCCTGCATGTGTGGTGTTACATTTAGTTTGACTGGATAGTTAGAGCTGTTCATCCTCCTGAATCAAACATTACATGTAACGTTCATGTTGTTTATTGTGTCTGGAAGGAAGACAAAAAGGACAATGCTTTTTATACATTTTCCTGTGTCACTTCCCCTTCATTGATAGATGAGGTTATTCAATTACTCTGAGACTATAAAAGTCCCACTGCACCAGTCAAAGCTTCCTAAAACCAGGTAATATGTAGTCAGAACTTTCCTTTACTCTCCTACTCGAGGAAAAGCAGAAACATTGTTTCTTCTCATATTGTTTTATAAACATTTGAATAATTTTCCACTTGAATTTCAGATAAACACCTTCATCTTCCTCAACAAGCAGCTCTAATCTCAGACTGTAACGTCAAACTTTTTATTATTTACTGGCATTTAGATTTAATACACTGATGAAGATGTACTCTGTCTTTCTCTTGTCCTCTCCTGTTGGCTGATGTCCTCCTGCCATCAGACATTTATTCCAAGTGGATGTTTCTAGGCAACTCTCCAGTCAATCTTTACTGAATTTATTTGTGGTATCGATCTGTCCTGTGCTATACGTTGTCCTGGTTTCTCTCTCTACAAGTTATATTTTTCCCTCAGGAATAAAAAAGTGCTTCAGCCTTAACTAATTTTTATTAGACTTACAATCAAAGTATAACAGATGGACACACTGTCAGGTGGTTTAATTTATACTTTTATAACTCTCTTCACAATTCACTGTTTAAAGGCAGTTCAACAGGAGGTTTATGGTATTTCCATGAGATATGAGACAGTTTAAAATGATTATGTTTGTGAGAAATGAGACTGTTTGGCATCAGATTCACCCTTTTTCTTGTTACATACAAATATTTGTACAAAATAAGAACTCTTGTTTCTATTTAACAAACAACTTTTACATGTTGTTTCTCACATATATGATTCATAAAAAATTATAATAAATTTCAGTCTAATTGTCCTTTGTGATTGATTTAAACACTAAAGATACTGAATTGGAGACGTGGACCTTGTGCACTAAATACAAAGTAAATTCAACATGTTTTAAGTTTCTTGCAGAGATCTGAGAACTAACCTGAACAAGTAGGTACCATGTTCAGTGGTACCACAGAACTGTTTATAGATTCAGTAAATCATCATTTAGTCAGTCACACTAATACAAGTTTTGTTATTTTAGCTGTTTACCAAAACATGATACAGTTATATAATCAATATGGGCTTAAAGGAAAACTTAACCCCCCCCCCCCCCCCTCCCCAGATACAGTCTGAAATTCAAAAGATACATGAAAAAGGGGCGTGGTTGGTGGATTAGGGGGGTGTGGCAGGCTGTCCTGTGACTGACATGTCACTCTGACAAGCGCCAGAGAGCTACAGGTGAAATGGAGGAATATGTAGACGAGACGAGTCGGTAGTTTACCGTGCTGCAGCGGATTGATAGAATGAGTCCCGTCTCTTTGTGGTATATTGTTGTTGATAAAAGCCTCATCACGTGCAGCTGCTCGTGTGCGACCGCTGCACATTATTATCCGTATTGATAATTCCTGCTGTGATGCGTTGTCCAAGGTATAAATCAAAGTATCTCAGCATGGAGAGAAAACTCTTCAGTAATGTGCTAAAAACATGTTTTCACACAATCACAAACACTAAAATGAACTCTGATAACGGCCGTATACACTTCCTGTTCAAACTCACTCACTACTGAGTGGAGGTGTGGCTGAGAACGAGCTGTTTTATATCCCTTAACGGTAGAATCATGACGTCACGTTTAGAGAAAATAAGGTTTCAGCCAATAGAAATGCCTGATTCAAATTCGTGTGCAGTGACACGTTTTAACCTGAAGAGGGCGCTCCACTAACAGTTTTAATATAAAATGAATAGTTTTATTAAAATGTGCTAAAATACTAAAAATAAGACCCAGAAATGTAGACAGGACTATTAAACACTCATTTATAGAGTTTATCAGTAAAAATAGTTGATTTAGGGAGAAGTTGCACTTTAAATTAAAACAGTGTTTTATTAAGGATATTACAATTTTACTAAAGTCTCAAAAAATCTTTTCTACAGCAAATCATCTGTTTGTCCTCTGCATCTTCTCTCACACCAACCAACCTCATGTCCTCCTTCACTACATACATATGTCTCCTCTTTGGTCTTCCTCTAGTCCTCCTGCCTGGTAGTTCCCACCTCAGCATCCTTTCACCAACAAACCCACTGTCCCTCCTCTGGACATGTCCAAACCATCTCTGTCTCTCTGACTTTATCTTTAAAACATCTAACATGTGTCGTCCCTCTGGTGGACTCATTTCTGATCCTGTCCTTCCTCGTCCTTCTGATGGACTCATTCCTGATCCTGTCCATCCTCGTCCCTCTGATGGACTCATTCCTGATCCTGTCCATCCTCGTCCCTCTGATGGACTCATTCCTGATCCTGTCCTTCCTCGTCCCTCTGATGGACACATTCCTGATCCTGTCCATCCTCGTCCCTCTGATGGACTCATTCCTGATCCTGTCCTTCCTCGTCCCTCTGATGGACACATTCCTGATCCTGTCCATCCTCGTCCTCTGGTGGACTAATTCCTGATCCTGTCCATTCTCGTCCCTCCCAAAGAATCTCAACATGTTCATTTCTGCTCCCTCTAGCTGTGTCTCCTGTCCCTTCCTCAGTGTCTCCAAACCCGACAACATGGCTGGTCTCACCACTGTCTTGTCCACCTGTCCTTTCATTCTTGCAGAGACTCTTTTGTCCCACATCATTCCAGACACTTTCCAACCTTTATAATAATAATAACTCAATAAAAAACAAATCTAAAACATCCTTCAGCTTCAGACTCACTTTGTGTTTCTTTGTAGTTTTTTCTTTTGCAGCCATATAATAAGTTATAATGTGTCCTACATGATCACAACAAAAGACCGAAGCAGTGATAACAACCACGACTCTACTCATGAATCTGGGTGGAAACATGATGGAGAGTCAAAGAGACAAAACAAAACAACGTCTGCTGCAACTTTAACAAAAAAATAACAACCACCAGTTACTGAAATGTGGATAAAATAGATAAAATAATGTTTTAAATGTTTCCAGTAAATCCACAGTGGGTTTAGCTGTAGAATTCTCTGATTCAGGCCTTTTTTGGTAAGTTTTGTTGAATCCTGAACTCGGACCTTAGTCGAAGATGGAGCCTGGGACACGATGCTGATCTGGTGTCTGGAGTCTTCAATCTGATCTGAGTAATTTTAGTCAGTCCTGAGAGGTTCTCCAATGTTCCATGTTTGAGGTTTTTTGTTTGTTTGTGGAGTCTCTTGGCATTAGACTGATCAATATCACTGACTCAGTTTTTCTTGAATGGGGTCATCACAGTTTTTCACATGAAGAATCTTTTAAACCTAAAACTCTCAGGGGCAGATAGTGAGTGAAGTATCAACATATTGTTTGAAAAAAATCCCACATCTGCAGTGTTTCACAAACATTTGTAAAAAGCACATTAAATGAGTCGTAATGCGACATACCAACTGTTTTAGGCGACTCGTGAAAACCTGAACACATCATCCAATCACTGTAAGACTGAATCGATCCAGCACTAGAATGAACAGCAGATATCTGCATGTTGCCACTTTACTCAGTCTCTTGTACTCTTTGTTCTCTGATCACGCCCTGACACGAGAACAGCACCAGATCAATACACTAATAGCCATAAAGCACATTGTGGTCATCCATTATTTGTCTGGTAAAAGGTGGTTATTTATTAAGCTGTTGTAAAAACAAAACATTCCACTGGTCGTTAAATACATTAGAACAGAAAACTTAATTTAAGGTCAAAAGCTCAAGCTGCAGAGTGAATGAGCTGCTGACAGTGAAAACATGCACATTAAGTAGTGATACACCTGTCCTCGTCCAGTCTCACTCAGGTTTAACACCAATGAACTATATTAGGTGTGGCACTGTTTGATCATTTACAATATAATATGTGTTGGAGACATAGGCACAGTTTTAGCCGGGGACACTGGGGACATGTCCCCAACACTGTTTGCCCTCGACCACTCCGTCCCCACCACTTTCGAGGGAGCCCTGGCTGTACCTTGTGGTTCAGCGGCTGAGATGAGCTTTACTTTGTATGGTAAGACATACTGTACCTCCCCCAGAACTGAAGGGGGCGCTCAGGTGTACTTACTAGTTTTTACTGCTGGTATTTGTTGGTCGAGGTCTCTGGCCAGTTTACGTAGCAGCAGACTAGCTTATGCTAGCGTCACTCTGTGAGCGTTTAACAACTATGAACAGATTTGACACAGTTTTAGCAGCTAAGCTAGTCCGTGAAGAATAAGACAATCATAGTTTACATGTACTGGCTGATTGTCTGAAGTGGACGAAGCGACGGGAGCAGGAGAGCGACGCAACACATCAAACACAGTACACTCGTCACCACACCTCCACGACGGTGTTTTATTATGTTTGTTGTACATCCTCCGTTGGCACTAATAAGTTTATTACAGGGCTTACACTGTGCAAATCCATCCTTTTGTAAACTAAAATGAAACAGTGCTGCACAAAAGTGGTACGCAGGTACGCAAGCGGACTCAAAATATAAAAGGCGTACCAGATGAAAATTTGTATCGCGCGTTTGCATCTTTAACATATGTTTGATTGAGCTGCATAAAAGTTTTTCTTTAATCAGAGGCGGGGTTCATTATCAAATCATTGAAGAGTCCCGCTGACTTATTTTTTTTGACTGACGTGTTATTGAGCCTAAGCCAGCTGAGGTTGTTGATCAGACTGTCGATCAGCTGATCTCTCCCGTCGCAGCGCGGCTCTGCACGAGTGACGGATCAAAGTCTTGAAGATGCTCGTTTTTTTCGGGACCCGCGCTAGTTTGTTTGTTCACACTGCCGACATGTAGGAACCGAAAAAAAAAGAATCAAAATTCAAACGTCTTCTTAACGATTCCAGAACCGGATGTTAGGAACTGCTTTCTATTTGGAACCGGATCTCGGGGCCCAACCCTAGTCACCAGGTCACTCAGAGGTCATCAGCCATCCAAACTGCTCCAGAATGGACGGGACTGGTGAGTTAGTGCCTCGTTTGCTACGCTGCGCATTATTTTTTTCGTATTTGCGTATTTGACCGTCTACAAATACTATAAATATAACCAACATTATTCTTTGTGTTAGCTACGATATGTATGTTAGTGATCCTTCCTATCGACCAGTCTAATGATGGGGTGCGATGCAGTTTTTGAAAAACTGGACAAAACACGCTCGGCTTTCACGTTTAATTGATTGAATAAACATGCGATTTTTAACAGCTGTTAATACACAGCAGTATGTACTGTAATGAAACGCTAAATGGATAAATACTTATATATATATTTAATAACATGTCCCCAGCAGTCTTCAAACCACACTCAGGTTTATTGTTATTGTTTCCACCACTTTCTATAAACAAACTGATGCCCTTGGTTGGAGAACTGTGTTTGTTTTATGTGTAAAAGTCCCAGTCAACAATGTGAAAAAAACTGTGAATCTCCAAAAACGTTTTGTTTTCTACATGATTCTGTAACTAAATTCAACACTCCAGAGAGAAACTGCTACACAACAGCAGGCTGATCTCTCCATAGCAACACACACATGGTAACAGAAGTCTATTTCAGAGCAGTGCAGAGTAGCACAACTTGTGTGTTGTCAACTGGAGTCTAAAAAAAGGCTCCTGCACCTTCCAGTCTTTGTTAAGTTGTCAACGTTTATCTGACATCTACAGTACTGCCATTCTTTTGTCATATAGCGAGGATGTGAGTTAGGATCTGCCCCTAGTCTGACATTTAATTGTTCAGTGACGACTGTTTGCTTTGAAGGTGTGTGCTGTGCTCACAGAGTTGAATGAAGGAGTCTAATAAGAGAAAAACAAACGGAGGCCTTGTCCAGCAGAGAGATGACCGATAGAAGGTTTAAATCTACAGAATGTTTCTACTGGAACAGACTCACGAGTCAATCAGCAGATCTGTCTACATCAATTGTTTCAAGCTCCGGCATTAAACATGACCTCACTGTTATTACAGCATCAACACAAAAACACGTCTGACATTTTTAAGACAACCAACAACCACGTCACGTCATTATTTTATTTAAATTAGACAAATAAGACACAAACTGCTCTGAGAAAATAAAGGATTTCAGTTTAAATAAACCAGAAATGAATGAGCTGCGGTTATAAAGGAAAAGTTTCACAAATGAAAACAACCAGTTAGGAGACAGAAAACATATTTTACCTGTTTGTTTGTTTGTTTGTTTGTTTGTTTGTTATTTCTGTAGGATCTTTTTTATTTTATTGAAACTTCCTGGACTCAAACTTTCTTTAAAAGATTTGACATTGTCAACATCCTCCAGACAGCATCAGAGACACAAGCTGTGTGCTACTCTGATATATACTGAGTTGACCTTAGCTTGATCATTTAGGGTGATTATATGCATCTTGGTCTGTAATTTGGTCGCTGCTGCACTAAAACCTTCCACAGAGGAAAGCTTTTACTGTAGCTTTCATCTTCTTTCAAGCTATTCATCCTGCATTACCTCATGCTCTCTTTAAAAGTGGGCCGGGATTCGTTTAACACTAACACACGAGCCGATACACAACACCTTTACATGCCTAGTTGAACCCAACAAGATGGATGATGTTAGATTCAACAGGCCTGTAAGCTGCTGAACCCAGCATCATGTAGGCGGCTGTGGCTCAGGCGGTAGAGCGGGTCATCTGGTAACCAGAAGGTCACTGGTTCGAATCCAGACTCTGGCCACTGTGTCCTTAAGCAAGACACCTAACCCACTTTGCCTGTTTGTGAGTGTGTGTGTGAATGGGTGAATGACATACTGTAGTGTGAAGCGCTTTGGGGGTTGTAGGACCTGAATAAAGTAATATACAAGTACACGCCATTTACTATTTGTATGTAACAAATGTGATATCTGACTTCAGCTTCTTCTTTTGCATATTTTTACTGTTGTTCATATTACATCACAGTCCTGGATTAATGAACTATAACTATAATACAATACATTCTATAATAATATAATATAATAATAATAATAATAATAATAATAATAATAATAATAATAATAACTTTTTCATATCTTTTTTTCCTGAAAATAAACCATTATTTAACACTGTGTTTTCTACCTCTCAGGTCTTTGTCTGATTTCATCTGAAACATTTCAATATGACAATAAAATCAGTCTTTCAGTCACGTTCTGTACCTGATGTTCCTGTTCAGTGTTAGAGGGGAGCTGCTGTCATTGGGCCAGACCCTGGACAGGTTGCCAGTCCATCACAGGGACACACATAGACAGACAACCACACACACAGTTTAAAGTTGCCTGTTAACTGCCAGCAAGTTTTTGGTGTGTGGGAGGAAAACCCACTCACGCATGAGGAGAACATTCAAACTCCATGCAGAAAGGCTGATTTCAAACCCAGGACCACCTCGCTGCAAGGCAAAAGCTCTACCCACTGTTCCACTATGCAGAAATGCAAAAACAGTACACTGAACACTGATCAGAGCACTGAATGGAACCAGCTACTGGTCAACGGAACAGACACACAATCCCGAGCACTGCCTGACTGACAAGAAGACCAGTGAGTCCATGCCACACAGATGGATTCTGGAGTCCTTAGAACTGTACAACATTAGCAGGACTCTTAGAGTCCAGTTCAAAGCCAGTTCTGCAGTATATCATGGAGATGATCTGTCCCTACTACAGTTCTGCATAGACATGAACCCCCTCAACCCTGCAAAGACATGCATGACATCAAGTTTAATAACATCAACTCACTGATCCACCTCACCAGGAGCTACTGAAAACAACCAGCTCATAGTAACATATGTCTAATGGATATATAATAATAATAATAATAATAATAATAATAATAATAATAATAATAATAATAATAGTAACAAAGGAATTTTATGTTATTCAGTGAAATGCTGCATCAATAAAACAACATCAGAGGAGATGGTCTACATCATGGATGCCTGAAAAGACTTAATGTAGGCAGGAAGGATCAGGATACAATAAAACCTCTGTGGTTAAAGTGAAACACCAAAACAAATAAGATCAGAATACACGACAAGAACAAACACAGATAAACAGAGAATCTGACACTGGATGAAACAATGAGACTAATAGGCTGAAAAATAAACACAAAATCAAGATCAAGTCTGTGAATTTACAGCCATGATCAGAAGAAGAAAGAAAAAAATGCAAAACTGCCTTTTCAAAATAAAAGCAGGAAGCGGCAATTGTAAAATGGATTAACGCAAAATGGGAGTGAAAGAAAAATTAAGATTCTGTATGAATTCAGAACCAAATTCTGGTAATTTCTCATCCTGCATCACACAAAATCTGTAAAAGAACTGAAAGTAATTTACCTGTAAATTTCTTATCAGATTGTTAAACAAGAACAAATACATTAATGATGATGAGCTGAAGTGTCAGTGCAGCAGCTAGCATCACTTTTAGCAGTAAGTGGTGGGTGTTACAATATTTACACAGACCATCACCACTGCTGCAGCAAGGGTTTTGAGGTGGGTACAATATCCAACTAACTGCCATCTATTCAGAGGCTGCAGCTCTCAGGTTGCAGGTTGTACTGTGGGACACTGTAATGTTATACAATAGACCTGCTTGTCCGGTTCCAAGTGCTTTGTTTAATGGATTATAAAAGAGAGGGGCGGGATATGGTTGTCTGATTAATAGTGAGTCGATAAGATGTAATCATGATCCAGTAAATATCCATCAATCCATAAACTGGATCAAAATACTTGACATGATTAAGTGAAAATGGTTTGATGGAAGATTTTTGAATATCTACTTCCTGTTTGACAAGTCAAAGTCTGGCTCAGTGTGCTAATACATGCTAGAAAAAACTGACAATACAAATGTCAGCATGCCATTATGATTATTTTCGGGAGGCTACAAAGTTTTTCTTCATCTTGTTACTAATTCTGTGAATTTTCAAGTCATGACACGCCCCCTGCTGTGCACTGACATCTTTCTCTACTTTGTCCCAGTGATGACTAACAAGCCTGAAACTCCTAACCCATAATCAAAACTGAGAACGCTTTTTCATACAGGAGGTGAAGCGTCTGCTGAAAACGAGAAAAAAGAAGTTAGGTGGCGCTGTTTGTCACAGGACGGCCATGTTTCTAATGACTGAGAATCTCTACAGTCTTTTTAAATCAGTCAGTTTAAATGTTCAGATATTATATTAAAAATGACTTGAGGGTTATTCTACCATTGACAATAATTAGAAAATACTGAATTTAATTGTGTGGAAAATACAAATACCACAAACTCCATGTATTAAAATATTTTCCTCAGTTTCCTGTGATTCCCAGTTCTAACTCACCTCAGAAAACAGATGTACAACATCTAGTATTAAAGGTCCTGTATCATGATACATGTACAGTATCCTTTTTGGAGCTTTATGTTATGATGTTATTTCCTTATTAAACCCTCCAGAGTGGTTTTTGGTTTAATACACATATTTCTCAGTAATCCTCCTGAATCCTGCGCTCTGAGCAGCTGCTCCACTCTCTCCTGGAAAACCACCTGACTGTAACATAGTGATGTAACAATGTTACACCAGGACCTGCAGATTAAACACACACACCCCGAGCTGTCAGAGTCTGAAGCAAGACACTAAACACCACCGTTTGTAGTATTTTACTTTCTAAAAATGTCTCAGTGAAAAAGTACATTTATCTGTGAGAGTTACAGGAATTTATTCATCATTTTATTCAGGCAGCTCGAGGGGCAGCACTCATGAGGAGGGGGCCTGGAGGAGAGATGGGATTTTAGGTAAACTGAGTGTTTTACTTCTTGGTTGGAAAATAACACCAGGATATAAGTTATATTTTAGGACAAATGAAAAGTATATAACACCAACAGTAAGATTTTATCATTTATGTGTCTATCCAGATGTTGACAGCTGTAAAATAACATGATACAGGACCTTTAATACCTGCTGTGATGTATTTGAAGCTGAATTTATAATCCTAAATGTTGAGATATTTGGAAATAAATGTGAATGCCATGAACATCCAAACAGCTGTTTTTACCCTGAAGGTAATAAAACATTGTGCTGTGTTTAGGTTAGATTTGTTTTATATCTGTCTAGTTAATAAAACTCAGTGGTAATAAAGCAGCAGCTAAAAAATGGTTGCTTTCTGTTTCACTGTTCTGTTAATGCTCCAAAATCAAGCCAAGTGCAGAACTGTTTTGTCAAGAGGTTTCCATTAACCACTTTCTGCTGCCACTGGCCCTGAAAACAACTGCAGCAGAAATAAAGAGTCCAATTATCTTGTTTAGATGCTCCACCCTCATCAGTACCTCCTGCTGTTTCCTCCTTTTGCTCTGTGATGTTAAAAGTTCACCTTGAATGAACTGAGAGGAAAAATCAGGTGAAGTAAAAGAAAAAAGAAAGACATCTACAAAACTCTTATTTATTATTATTATTGTTTATAACTGAGATGAACATGGATTGAAATGTCTTCATTTCCAAAGATAATGAGTTCATGTTGTGCCCCTGATTGCTCTATAAAGATAACTAGAGACTGGAAAAGAAATTCAATTTGCTGTTATTATTATTGAGAGTCATTAGCTACTTTAACATTTTGGTTTTCTTTATCTTTAAACTCCTAATTACACATAAGCTGTCTGATTTGGAAAATGAATCGAACAAAAACATTTTAAAACATTGGAAACGACTTTATTAAAATATTGAGCACCTCTGCATCACTCATTTCCAGAGTGTCCCTTTTTATTTGCCTGTGCAACACGTACAGATGTGGACTATATTGTTGCTACCCTTCTGTAAAAAAAACAAAAACCTGCATATAGTCAGCAAAATAACTTTTGTTTCATTATTATACTAAATAAAAATTCACAAAAAAATGAAAATATTAAGTTTCTTTTGAATTATGGATCAAACTGATCTGCAGATTAAACCTTAACTTAATATTTAGTTTCAGTCGTTTAATTCAGTTGCTGCAGTCAGCTGATTCTGCACCTGTCCACAGGTGTTCTGACCCACTCCTTATCAACAAACTCCAGCTGTCTCAGGTCTGGAGGGTCCTCCTCCAGACAGCTGGAGGACAAGCTGTCCACATGTCTTCACTCTGCTGTCTCTCTTTACTCTCCATGTTTGTATTTCTGCCATTAACTTTAAATCTGTTTATCTTTCTATAGAAATGACAACTGACCCAAATCCATCTGTGTTTGTGTCTTTCCTGTCCTCTCAGACCCCAGTGGGTCCAGTAGAACTCATCCTGGTTCTGGTTCTGCTGG
>SSNP01000092.1:1388238-1447214 GCA_006937955.1 Pachypanchax playfairii | reverse complement strand
ATAATAATAATAATAATAATAATAATAATAATAATAATAATAATAATAGTAACAAAGGAATTTTATGTTATTCAGTGAAATGCTGCATCAATAAAACAACATCAGAGGAGATGGTCTACATCATGGATGCCTGAAAAGACTTAATGTAGGCAGGAAGGATCAGGATACAATAAAACCTCTGTGGTTAAAGTGAAACACCAAAACAAATAAGATCAGAATACACGACAAGAACAAACACAGATAAACAGAGAATCTGACACTGGATGAAACAATGAGACTAATAGGCTGAAAAATAAACACAAAATCAAGATCAAGTCTGTGAATTTACAGCCATGATCAGAAGAAGAAAGAAAAAAATGCAAAACTGCCTTTTCAAAATAAAAGCAGGAAGCGGCAATTGTAAAATGGATTAACGCAAAATGGGAGTGAAAGAAAAATTAAGATTCTGTATGAATTCAGAACCAAATTCTGGTAATTTCTCATCCTGCATCACACAAAATCTGTAAAAGAACTGAAAGTAATTTACCTGTAAATTTCTTATCAGATTGTTAAACAAGAACAAATACATTAATGATGATGAGCTGAAGTGTCAGTGCAGCAGCTAGCATCACTTTTAGCAGTAAGTGGTGGGTGTTACAATATTTACACAGACCATCACCACTGCTGCAGCAAGGGTTTTGAGGTGGGTACAATATCCAACTAACTGCCATCTATTCAGAGGCTGCAGCTCTCAGGTTGCAGGTTGTACTGTGGGACACTGTAATGTTATACAATAGACCTGCTTGTCCGGTTCCAAGTGCTTTGTTTAATGGATTATAAAAGAGAGGGGCGGGATATGGTTGTCTGATTAATAGTGAGTCGATAAGATGTAATCATGATCCAGTAAATATCCATCAATCCATAAACTGGATCAAAATACTTGACATGATTAAGTGAAAATGGTTTGATGGAAGATTTTTGAATATCTACTTCCTGTTTGACAAGTCAAAGTCTGGCTCAGTGTGCTAATACATGCTAGAAAAAACTGACAATACAAATGTCAGCATGCCATTATGATTATTTTCGGGAGGCTACAAAGTTTTTCTTCATCTTGTTACTAATTCTGTGAATTTTCAAGTCATGACACGCCCCCTGCTGTGCACTGACATCTTTCTCTACTTTGTCCCAGTGATGACTAACAAGCCTGAAACTCCTAACCCATAATCAAAACTGAGAACGCTTTTTCATACAGGAGGTGAAGCGTCTGCTGAAAACGAGAAAAAAGAAGTTAGGTGGCGCTGTTTGTCACAGGACGGCCATGTTTCTAATGACTGAGAATCTCTACAGTCTTTTTAAATCAGTCAGTTTAAATGTTCAGATATTATATTAAAAATGACTTGAGGGTTATTCTACCATTGACAATAATTAGAAAATACTGAATTTAATTGTGTGGAAAATACAAATACCACAAACTCCATGTATTAAAATATTTTCCTCAGTTTCCTGTGATTCCCAGTTCTAACTCACCTCAGAAAACAGATGTACAACATCTAGTATTAAAGGTCCTGTATCATGATACATGTACAGTATCCTTTTTGGAGCTTTATGTTATGATGTTATTTCCTTATTAAACCCTCCAGAGTGGTTTTTGGTTTAATACACATATTTCTCAGTAATCCTCCTGAATCCTGCGCTCTGAGCAGCTGCTCCACTCTCTCCTGGAAAACCACCTGACTGTAACATAGTGATGTAACAATGTTACACCAGGACCTGCAGATTAAACACACACACCCCGAGCTGTCAGAGTCTGAAGCAAGACACTAAACACCACCGTTTGTAGTATTTTACTTTCTAAAAATGTCTCAGTGAAAAAGTACATTTATCTGTGAGAGTTACAGGAATTTATTCATCATTTTATTCAGGCAGCTCGAGGGGCAGCACTCATGAGGAGGGGGCCTGGAGGAGAGATGGGATTTTAGGTAAACTGAGTGTTTTACTTCTTGGTTGGAAAATAACACCAGGATATAAGTTATATTTTAGGACAAATGAAAAGTATATAACACCAACAGTAAGATTTTATCATTTATGTGTCTATCCAGATGTTGACAGCTGTAAAATAACATGATACAGGACCTTTAATACCTGCTGTGATGTATTTGAAGCTGAATTTATAATCCTAAATGTTGAGATATTTGGAAATAAATGTGAATGCCATGAACATCCAAACAGCTGTTTTTACCCTGAAGGTAATAAAACATTGTGCTGTGTTTAGGTTAGATTTGTTTTATATCTGTCTAGTTAATAAAACTCAGTGGTAATAAAGCAGCAGCTAAAAAATGGTTGCTTTCTGTTTCACTGTTCTGTTAATGCTCCAAAATCAAGCCAAGTGCAGAACTGTTTTGTCAAGAGGTTTCCATTAACCACTTTCTGCTGCCACTGGCCCTGAAAACAACTGCAGCAGAAATAAAGAGTCCAATTATCTTGTTTAGATGCTCCACCCTCATCAGTACCTCCTGCTGTTTCCTCCTTTTGCTCTGTGATGTTAAAAGTTCACCTTGAATGAACTGAGAGGAAAAATCAGGTGAAGTAAAAGAAAAAAGAAAGACATCTACAAAACTCTTATTTATTATTATTATTGTTTATAACTGAGATGAACATGGATTGAAATGTCTTCATTTCCAAAGATAATGAGTTCATGTTGTGCCCCTGATTGCTCTATAAAGATAACTAGAGACTGGAAAAGAAATTCAATTTGCTGTTATTATTATTGAGAGTCATTAGCTACTTTAACATTTTGGTTTTCTTTATCTTTAAACTCCTAATTACACATAAGCTGTCTGATTTGGAAAATGAATCGAACAAAAACATTTTAAAACATTGGAAACGACTTTATTAAAATATTGAGCACCTCTGCATCACTCATTTCCAGAGTGTCCCTTTTTATTTGCCTGTGCAACACGTACAGATGTGGACTATATTGTTGCTACCCTTCTGTAAAAAAAACAAAAACCTGCATATAGTCAGCAAAATAACTTTTGTTTCATTATTATACTAAATAAAAATTCACAAAAAAATGAAAATATTAAGTTTCTTTTGAATTATGGATCAAACTGATCTGCAGATTAAACCTTAACTTAATATTTAGTTTCAGTCGTTTAATTCAGTTGCTGCAGTCAGCTGATTCTGCACCTGTCCACAGGTGTTCTGACCCACTCCTTATCAACAAACTCCAGCTGTCTCAGGTCTGGAGGGTCCTCCTCCAGACAGCTGGAGGACAAGCTGTCCACATGTCTTCACTCTGCTGTCTCTCTTTACTCTCCATGTTTGTATTTCTGCCATTAACTTTAAATCTGTTTATCTTTCTATAGAAATGACAACTGACCCAAATCCATCTGTGTTTGTGTCTTTCCTGTCCTCTCAGACCCCAGTGGGTCCAGTAGAACTCATCCTGGTTCTGGTTCTGCTGGAGGTTTCTTCCTGTCCTCTCAGACCCCAGTGGGTCCAGTAGAACTCATCCTGGTTCTGGTTCTGCTGGAGGTCTCTTCCTGTCCTCTCAGACCCCAGTGGGTCCAGAAGAACTCATCCTGGTTCTGGTTCTGCTGGTTTCTCCCAGAGTGGTTGTTTAATCTAATCTGTTTCTTTCAGCAGGAAAACCTATATATGGTATTTCCTAACTTACTGAGTCAGACAGCTGTTTACAGCTGATTTAAATGTTTATAAGGAACTTTGAATCTGCTGATGGAAACTGAACTTGTTGTTTCTATATAATTCCCTGACGTTTGTTTTAATCTGGTTCTTTATAAATCAAACTGAAGTGAATTACCATCTTCTCTCTGAGCTCCTCAAACAGATCTGGTCTTTATCTGGTCCATGTTCAGGGTGGTGCACACAGTGATACCAGACTACACAACATCCTGTTAGTTCCTGTAAACAGGTTCAATGATCGATGAAAAGACTGAAGAACCTGAAATCCTGATAATAGTTTCATAAGTTCTTGTGGTCCAATTATTTTCAGCCTTTTCTACCTTCATTAGTTTGTTTTAATTATCCTGTTTAATAACAAGATTAGATTTTTGTTTGTTGATTTGTACCTATTTTAAATTTCTCATTACGTTTGTTTTAAGTTACTTTACTGATTATTGTGGGTTTTTTTCTTTAACAGACGAGAGACAACTACTTTGTCCACGTCTGTTTCTAAAGCCTGTAAACATTCATTTTGTGTTGAGTGTACATACTCTGATTGTATGTTGCCATATTTGATGTAAGGGTTGTTTATGTTTTCAACCATTTTATCATCATTTAATACATTTTTATGTGTGACAGTGTTTTTGTGTGCATAAGTATTGAACCAATACGTTTTGTTTTTATAAGATCGTGAACAATTTTTTTCTGAATATCACAAGATTTTTAATTCATATTTAGTTTTTTTTTTAAGAAGGATTGTTTACATGTAAATAAGAAACAACTCAAGAGATGTTGTTTTGCTACTTGTGTTGCTGCAGCCTGATGCAAAGATTATTTGTTGTTTTTGGCTGCATCAACCAGATAAAACTAAATAATAAATATTATTATTATTATTATTATTATTATTATTATTATTAATGAGGATTTACTCCCAAACTGTTCTTTAACAGAAATAATCCAGACAGCTGAGATGGACTGATGAGTCGATGCATCTGGATTTCAATCTTTATCGGATTCTTTCCTCTTTTTTAAAAAAGGAACTTTTGACGATATTAATTTGTCAGTGACATTTTAGGCCTGTTGCTTTCACTTTCTGGTTTTTTGTAGGAAAATAACATTTCAAGTCATCCAGTCTGTGTCGTCAGGTTGAGCTTCTTTGTGACTATTAAGTACCTAAAGATAATGAAACTAGTCTTTTTGCTTTTAATATTCAGACTCAGCAGGTTAATTTAGGTTATAGTTAATAACACAGATATGCAGGAAATAACCTGAAAACGAAACATACACATTCATTTAAAATATCAGAAGAGAGAACTGCACTGAAGATTTGTTTTTGAGAGACAACGTTAAGCAAAAGTTTGAGGGATCTTAAAGCTGGAACTATTAGTTCAAGACCAAATGACACAAAACATCAACGGGGAGGAAACAAACAGAAATGTGAGGTGGATTCAGGTTTTTCTACAACAGAACACAAGATTTACTGTGTGTTTTGTCTCTTATATGGAATCTCAGGTGATTGATTCTCCAGATAAACCACGCAGCATTAAACAGGCTGAGTTTCTGCTCACAGGTTCAGACCAAATGTTCCATTAGCCTACTAACCTCTGTCTTGTATTTGGAAGCCAAATATGAAAATGTGTTCGCTCTGATACCCCTCTGTTCAGAAGATGGAACAAACGCTTCGTAATTTGGCTGCCAAGGAGCGTCATTAGACTGTTGTCAGCGGGATCCCTAAATCAAGCCCGGAACACGGAACAGGTGTGTGCGCGTGAGCGTTCGCTCCTGCGTTTCTGTTTGTGAAACAAACCAGAGCAACACAATGCGTTTCCACATGCTGAAGTAGTCACCTCGTTGTGTTTGTGTGAAGGCGAGGAACAATAAGAAGCCCTTCCAGCGCCCACCCCATCCTCGATGCGCACATATACGCACACACAAACCGCGCACACACCGTGCACGTAGATTCAGTGAATTGCGTTCTGTTAGAATATGACAGGCGTGGCCAATGAGTGAAAACGTAACGGCCACTTTGTTTTTTTGTTTTTTTTGTATTTTTGTCAGCGTGGGCTAATTTGCGCCCCAAACGCAGCAGAAAATGTGAAAATCTACCTTAAGGGGGTCGATGCGCGTCCTCTGCTCTCCTTTATGCGGGCTCTCGGGCCACAGGTGATAGCTCGAATCGTAGTTGGGGCTGTCTTTGCTGCTGTGGTTGCCAGTCGCAGACGAGTTCCCCTTGTGCGCGCGCGGTGTTGCCGGGGGGGTTACACGGGAGTCGCGGCTGTGTAGCTGCGCCTGGCCGCTTTGTGCGCTGATCTTTCCGCACTTATTGCAATCTTTTTCGCAACGCTGCTGCTGGCGCAGGGGACAGAACTCCGGAACGTCTTGCCAGTGATGCTGCAGCTGCTGCCGCTCTTGCTGCTGCAGCGGTGGAGCCTGTTGGTTCCTACATAGCTCTCCTGAGCCGCTGGCGCAGTAGTTGACAGGCAAGCTGCTTCCCACCAGTAGCTGTTGCTGCGCTCGCAATTGTGGGATCTGTTGCTGCTGCAGGTCCTGAGTTTGAGTCTCAAACGCTCTCCTAGTCTCGGATGGATCGCAAGCATTTATAGAGCGCCCTTTATATGAGTTTACACGGCTTCCTTCAGGGGAGGGGTCCCTCTGTTGGAGTCTTAAATGACAGTGCTGCTGCTGCTGTTGCTGCAACAACTGCCTGTGGTCTCGGTGCTCTCCTGCTCCTCCTCCTTCCCTGCAGCGTTCCACAATGCTCGCTTGTTGGTAATTATTGGCACTCCTTCGGAGGCGATCTCCTCTTTCTGATCCCCGAGAAAAAGGCAGAAAGGAGGAGGTTGACGTTGGTGGCGTCGGTATAGGTGGAGGAAAAGGTGGGGAGGGCTGCGGTGGGAGAGGGTCGACTGGATGAGACTGATTTTTAGAGAGGCTCGCTTCTTGCTCCGAAAAACTGCAGTGGCAGCTTGGAAAAACAGGCTCCCCCTCTGACTGCGGCTGCTGCTGCTGGGAGCCGTTAAGGGCCCAGGGATCCTGTTGCAGGTGTGCCGGCTGCCTGGCGGTGGGTTCGCTGCCTCGATGTGAAGGTCGCCTGCTGGTGTCGTAACTCGCCAGCGGCAGAGGGTCGCCGCTGTGGACAGGTATCCGAGACGGCTGGCTCAGACACGGCAGCTCCTGGAGGTTCTGGTGGTGTGCGGCGGTGGTCGAAGTGCGAACTCGGTGATGAGAAGAGGGCGGGGGCGGCAGCCTGAAAGCGGGAGCGACTTGGTCTCGGCTCTGATCTCCTGGCTTTGCGTCGGGGATCTGGTGCTGATGGACAGCTCCCGCGTTCCGATGCCGCATCCCCCTGATCGCCGCGTCTCTCTGTGGTCGCTCCTTAGCCGTGCACAGCACCGAACACCATTCATCGCGATCAATCCCAACAGAGTATGAGACAGACTTGTACCATTGGTAGGTTTGACCAAGACCTGCCTTGAAACGTCACCACAGAGCCACAACACCGCCTTCGACTCAACATCGCTCTATTACGTGCCATGCGCACAGGTTGCAGGGGATCGATCGTTTTTAGTGCTGCTTGCAAATTAAGAGTTATGCTGACAAGTCTTTAAATCCTCCACACACTCATCTTGATCTACTGCGAACCTGCTGCATCTCAATGTTGCCATAATCACCAGAAACACAAATCACGTCATTATGGTTCCGTAAACTTGTGAAACATTACGCAGGTGCATTTTATTGTTGTTTTTTGTTGTCATTTTGTGATTAAATCTAGAAGATAATCTGGAAGCAATTTAAGAGCCATTTGTTCAAAAGGAACAAGGGAAAGAATAGTTTGAGGCAAAAATGGTTCCCACTCAACAAAAACCATCCAAATCCATAAAAAGACAGGTTACATCACACAGCCTGGCAAATGTCTGTAGTCGCTATTTAATTATTTACATACCTGGTTTTGTATTACCAGGCAGAAATATTAAGAATTGGGGCTTCATGTCTGCAGTGAGCTCGCAGGCTGTGTGTGTGATATTCTGTATTATCTGCTAAACCAACAAAGCGCTGGCAGCTTTGGGTCAGAATATTACAGGATTATCAATATTTGTATAAGTCTAGTCAGAAAACAGGCTACATTTATCTTCAAAGTTCCAATTAAATAAATATCTAAACACAACAAGTCCTGAAACTTCTTTCATTGTTCATGATTTCTATTAATAAATATATAGAAATATGTTTTAATAAGATCTACAATTAAACAAGACCAGTTAAGAGTAAACGATCAAATACATTTTTCATTCCTTTGAGAGATAATAAAATTAATGCAAGGAGCGCTACCAATTTTAAGGCTTAAGATCAATGGCTCCAACACGCCATTTACGAGCAGAAACGGGTTGATACTGAGCCAAAAGGACCATAGATAATATAAGGGAAGAAGAAGCAAACGTCTACTGCACATATTAGTCATTCTGAATCCTTAATAATCTTTTTCTTAAGGCTGACTCAGCTATTCAGAGTTTTGATAGGTTGAAAGTCTGCAGCAGTCACACGCTTTGCCAAACGACCGAAGAAGCTGCAGCACATTCTGTTTTATGTCTTTATGAACTAAATCTGAAGTAGAATATCAGCCAATGCTGCGTTAGAAACCTTATCATTTTAATTAAGTAATTGGTTGCTGCCTGCCTGAGTGTGTCGGCAAGGTGGAGTTTCATTTTCTAGTTTGGGAAGCAAAGTTACTGCTTCCACATGAATAACTAAATCTACCTTTACAACCTCAACTCAACAAGCTAACCGTGTCTTTTCTCTCCTTTTGTTCCTTTTTCCTTCCATCCTTTCCAGCCATGTTGATAAACATGTTGCATGTCAGCTTCTGTTTGCTTCTGGAAGGAAAAGCTGAGGGAAGAAACATGGAAGTGGGCCAGTAACTTCATCACAGAACTGAGGAAGCAGATGAGATAAGAAGCTTGTGATTACAGGGGGGAAATAAACAACTGCCAACATGACTCATATCTGCTTTTCTACTCGTTCCTGCAGTGTCATGTGACTGTAAACATCTTAATGGCTTACATTCTAAGATTTGGGTAAGTGGCACAGTTGACCGCACTTTTCTCTTTACATTGAAACCATTCTGTAATTGGTATGACGTGCTTTTTGGATTTGGTCTTGAATTTATTGTGAGTCGCTCTCTTTAACTGCCAGACTGTCATGATGTCATGAGGGTGTAAATTTATTACACTAAGAAATTGAATCTATATTTGCCTGAGCTCAACTTTCATAATAAAGTCATGTTTTATCAAGACAATCTATTTTAAAATGACCATATTCTACAAAAATTGAGTGGGACATTAACGTTACTCCAAAAACTGAAAAAATCTAAAAGTTATTGCTGAATCCATCCATCTATTGTCTGGATCTGCTTGTTCCTGTGCAGGGTCATGAGGGGCTGGTATTACACCCTTCACAGGTTGATTGCTGAATCTTTTAAAAAATAAATCAGAACCAGGTTTGTTTGACTCAGTATGTTACACAGGTGTAACAGATGGGTTGTGTAAAGCACCCAGATCCAGACAGGATATACACTCATGAGGCAAACGGAGATAAATAAAAGTTTTTTAATAAAGAAAAACAAAGTAAAAACAGTAAAAGTTACATAAGAACTGAAACTGGTAACACGAAGGTGAAACAGTTGATGGAAGGTGATGACTGAGTGCAGCTGCAGAGAGAAGAGCAGGAAATTAATCAGAGAACCAGAACAGGTGAGAAAAAACCAGGAAGTATACTGAGACTCAAAGACACAGTTTGGACTGAAATTTAACAATAAAAGCAGAAACTACAAACATAAAGGTGGAAAAGTAAAATTAACATCAGAAAAATCCAAAAAGAAAGAGAGACACTCAAGAGGGACTAGAAAACTGATAGAAACTGTAGAAAATCTAATATTACTGGTGGATTTACTGAAGCACGAGACAGCAGAGGGTAAAAATAAACAAAGCTAAAACCAGATCTATAAGTACAGAGGAACACAAGAAACAACAAATACAAAACAAAAGAAAAAATAACAGGAAAATGAAAATCTTCCAAAATAAAATCAATGGAAAAATGCAACATAAATAAACTCAAACCCATAAACCTGATATGTATCAGATTATACTCAGAGATCCTTCTGTCATAACCTCCAAACAGATAAAAAAGTATCATGTGCAACATTTAAAGCTAAGGAGAACAAATCTCATTCCAAAATAAAAGTAATTTCAAACAAACTTTTTTCACAATTCATGAAAATAATTATTGTATGGCAACAGCACATATTCTCACTCTGAATTTTTAAACTCATACTTTAAAAATAACAGTATACAGCTAATATTCCACTAATCAAATTCAATTCAACTCTGTGTAAAACATGTGAAATCACCATATATGGAGTTTAATATAATATAATTAAAAAATAACAAAGAAATTAAATTAACGTGCAAATGAGAGCATTTCCCAAAAGTCTGACTGAGGTCTGAACTCTGTCCTTATGTCACCAATCTAACAAATCTATCAAAATAAAGCAAAATAAAGGTTGCTTTTTACAGATGGAAGGATAAATTAGTCTAAAATTTCAATTTCCTGTTGAGGTTGTAACACTGTCATTTTATACTGAGAAGGTTGCAAGTTAAAATCTTGAAATCTTCACAGCAAAAAAAAAGCAGATTTTGATTTTTTTGCTGTTTTTATTCATAGCGAGTAACAGTAATGTTTGATTTGTTTTTCCAGCAAACAGGTGGTTTTCAGTTGTAACGCAGCCTCTGTGTGTCACGTCAACTCTGGCATGTGTGTGACAGACATAACGTATGTACATTGTACATATACAGTATGTTAAAACATTTATCACTTTAATCTCAGATTTGTGCATGAATGACGGTTGTACTATTGTGCAGCAGTGTCAACTTGTACACACGAGCTCATGGATGCACAGCTGTCTGGGTGGATGGAACCAACATCTGTTAAGCTTGTTCAGTTTTAAAATATGTTAATGAGTGCTCGACAGGAAAAAGCTTAACACTGCTGCAAAGGTTCAAAGACTTGGTCCCTTTCTCATCATCAGAGCTGCAACAAACACAAAGGAGAAGACCAACTGAACCCCTCCCCCCACATTAACCATGAGCACTAGAGATGGAGTCTAACCCATAAAAGAATATCTGTTTAAAAATCACTTGTTTTATAAATTATTTTTAGACTTTCATCCAGAGAAAAGTATTTTATGTTCCACTGTTTGCACAAATAACGTAAAACTGTTTTTTCTGCTGTGAGACAAACGTCATCACAAGGTGTTAACTTAAAGAGCAACTCACCCCTCTAAATTATCTTCCTGCCTTCTAACTGCTTTTTTCAAATAATGCTGAAGAAGGCGTTATTTAAAGAGGCCATTTCACACAAATTTCATGACTTTGCGGTTATTTCTGAACTATTAACCTGTAATATGAAACATTTTATATCTAAAAAACATTGGGAAACATTGATTAACAGATCTTTCAGTCTCTCAATTTGGCTGGTTCCGTCAAGCTTTGGGCTGCAACTCATTAATATTAATTATACTAATTTGCAGGACTCAGATTGGCTAACAAACTAGCCTATGAGAGCAAGGTATAGTGTTTCCTGTCCTGCTGCGCATGACAACAGGACACAGAGTCTCTTCCTGGTTGATACGTGTTTATGCTAACAGCTTTTACCCAGCAGCGTGCTAGGCGTGGTTTCAACTGCAATCAATACTAAAGTGCAAAGGAGTTGTGACAAAACAAATACAGGCCGTTCGGACTCAGGTGTTATCACTACCTGTTTTCACACCCACTATGAAGGTAAGAACACCTGTGGAGCTAAAATATTCAACAGAAACATCAGAAAAAACGTTTTTAATGGAAGGGACTCTTTAAGGCCCAGGGGAAGAGGCTGTGATTAACATGTAGCACTTCTCCGTGTTTATATTAGCTCCAGTGTGACTCTGCCGTGTTGCAGAGAGGTAACCCGACCATGATGAGAATATAACATCTATAAATCACATCCACACAATCACAACCACTGCAGGGAAGTTTTTGTCCCGATATAATTATTCTTTTATTGATATTTGTTATTCTCTATGTCGTAGTTTTCAGAGTAGTTTACCGATTGATTGTTGTTAGCCACAATGCTAAAGCTATTGCCATGTTGTAGAGAGGTATTTCAGTAAATGTCTGAATAGCAATATAACGTGCACAAATCACATCCACACAATCACTGCGGTAAAATAAAGTCTTTGTCCTGATTTTACTGATATTAGTTTTTCTCTTTGTTGTAGTTTTCAACCAGTTGCTCTAAATCCCTCTGTACAGCTCTGTGGTCAGAAGCTGGAGACAACGGGTGGCGGGGGCGAGTGTGTCTGTCTGAGAGATGGTTTTATACTCCAGGAGGCGTGTCTTAGAGACGATGCTGGTGACAGACATGACCGCTGACATAGGCCAATCACAAAATTCAAACGCAGTAGCCACCTTTCATAAGAGGGCAGCACTAAGACGTTTTTAGACCAAAAAGTGTAGAATTTAACAAGTTTACATGAAAATGTCAAAAAACGCCCAAAAACTGAAAGGTTGAATTAAAGGTGCATATTTAACACTTTGCAATGAGGCATTTTTAGTGCTCAGACCTTCAACTGTTTCTAACAAAGAGGTTTAACTGTGGTTAAATATATGACAAGGAGAGAAGTAAAGGACATACAGTATATTATATATTCAGCTCTTGAAGGTTTTTCATGAGGTTTAGGAGTGTGTTTATGGTGGAACTAATTTCTGAAGGCAGGCACTGATGTTGAATGAGCAGGGGTCCTCTACGAAGTGCACTGAAGGGTTCAAGTGTGTAGTAAACAAGTGCACAAATAATATCAGTATTATGTCAACGACCTATGCCATAGCATCGTATCTCCATGACAACCAAAATTGCAGCACCGGTTGCTGTTTGCTCTATTTTGATGCTCGAAATCATTTTGAAACTCCAACTATCGTTTTGAGTAAAATGAAGCGCAGGAACCGAATGTGGCGTATCAGACAGACAGACTCTCATCGCCATGAGGGAGTCACTTTAAACAGTAAGTTTTCTCCTTGCGGTTACTTTCAACAAGAAAACCCATCAGCGAGTTACAATTTTGGGCCAGAAAAAACGTTAAAAAAAAGACAAAAAGCCACTAGCACGCCTTATTGGGAACGCGCCACTGAAGGGCACAAGGATGGAAGTGTGAGTATTGGGACAGGGAATGGGTCTGGCTCACTCTCCACTCTAATTCATTCCAAACCGGTTCTATCAGGTTGAGATCATGTGCAGGCTGGTCAAGTTCCTCCACACCAAACTCACTCTTCCATGTCTTTACTGGGTCTTGTTTTGTGTACTGGTGTGGAGTCATGTAGGTACAGTAAAGGAACATCCCTAAAATGTTCCTATGAAGTTGAGAGCATGATATCGTCCAAAATGTCTTGGTCTGCTGAAGCATCAAGGGTTTCTTTCACTGGAAATAAGGGGCGGAGCCTAATCACAGAAAAACAAGTCCACACCATAATCCCCCAGCTGCTTCCAGCTGGTTATAATATCAATAATAGTTGACTGTAAAATATTCAGGAGTGGGCAAAATTTCCCAAATGAACTGATAGACATCCTGTCTGAACACCACGGTCGGATTCACTGAGCTCCTGAGAACAATCTGCTCTTTCAAATTGAACAGAAACAGAAGAAGTCTGTATGACTAGAAGCTTGATTTGACAGACCTGCAGCCATGAACACCTGAATTCAATGATTTGGAGGTGTTACAATCCTTTGGCAAAACAGACGACATTTTATCTGATGGAGGTTACAGAAGCTCTCTGCTTCAGGAGGACACATCAAGCTAATTATAAATGATAGCAAGAAAATCAATACTTCCCTGTAATAACCGAAGCTCTCCCAGTTGGTGCAGTCCTCTGTCTTCTGTCACTCCTGGAATGGAATAAAGAAAACTAGCTAACATGCACACGCTCACTGCATTGTTCCTCTTACTGGATGCTCCATATTTATTTATTTTCTCTTTTTTATTCACCCAATTCATTCATTATATTTCATGGAGACAATTCTTCATTATATTGTTTTTCTTTTGTTTTTTTTAAATATTTCTTGCTTTTTCTTTATTACAATTTCTTCCCAAAAATAATCCCTGTTCTGTGTCTTGTAATCAATTACAAGAGAGATATTTACTACAATTTTACAAGAGACCAGCAACATTTAATCAATTCACGACTATAAAATCAAATCTGAAATGGTTTGGATCACATGTGGAAAAACACTGCTGCATGCTGTGACAAAAATCGGGGGTGGGGGGTGGGGGGGGTGACCTTGTGCAAGCTGACGTTCCCCCCTTCTGCTTGTGAATTGATGCGGGGATTCCTGCAGCTATTTTTAGCCTCTTGGTCATGGAGAGCTGTGTGAGGGTGGAGGAGAGAAAAACAGAGAGGAGAGGGAAGGAGCAGCAGGGGATGAAGCGGATGTGGAGATGGAAGAGAAGGAAGGAGAAGAGAAAGCAAATGAAAAGAAGAGTAAAAGGAGGAGGCGGATGGGGCGGGGGGTGGGGTGGGCTTCAACTGCAGCAGTATCAACACAAAGCTGCCTGCTATGGGGGCTTTGAATCGTGACCAGACAAGCAGGGAAGAGAGAGAGAAGAGCCGTGTCATCCGGTACTACCTTCTTTGATTTACCATAATTTTTAAAAACACCACTCTTAAATTATACAGCTCGTTAAAAGTGATGGTGGAAGAGAAATCGTGCGGGGGGGGGGGGGGACTTATATTAAATTGAACTAATATACGGATCACAAAGGACTTTAAGAAAGGTAGAACATACAGTACTATAAAAGGTATCTGGTGATTCCTTTTGTTTTTGCTTTGTCACGATGACAGTTGCAATGAAAATTATCCAACCCTGCTGCATTTTAAGTTTACCAGTAACATTTAAAATAGCTTATTGATTGATAAATAAATTACACAGAAAGGTTTAAATGGTAAAATAAAACTAACATTACAAGAATTTTATTCAAATTCAAATTTTATTTCAATCTCACCTCAAAACTATTCAACCAATACTTACAGCACAAACTATCTAATTAGACATGTTCTCAAGTACATAGGATGTAACTAAAGACTTCAGTAACTGCATCAGGTACTTCAGACAGAACACGTCAAATACATGGACCGATGACCCTGATGTTTGACTGCATATTAGAAATACACATCTGAAAAGCACAGAAAAGGAAAATTGTCCAAACTGGTCAGAGAAGAGCTCATTGCCTTCCAAAAACATGGACAATGAAAAAAAACTCACAAAGGTACTGAATGTTCCCAGAAACATGATTAGAAGCATAGTTAGAGAGTTTAAAGTTAAAGGTACAGTAACCATGTTACCTGAAGGTGTCCTGAGGAAGCAGTGGGGCAAAACCCTCAACTGACTGCAAAAGACCTGCAGCAAGACTTGGTGACAGCAGCATGAAGGTTTCACTTTCCATAGTAAAGTACACAATGGACACTACTAACCCAAGAGTTCAACAAATGTCACTGCCAATATGCTCAAAGCTACTGAAACTGTCTCTTTGCCCAGTCCTAGGCTTTTTCATATTTTCAAGGCCTGGTGCTGGGAAATGGCATGTACTTGTATAGCTTTACTCAGGTCCTACGACCCCCAAAGCACTTCACATTTGGTTTGGTGATGATGTATGTAGCTACAGCTGTCCTGGGACACACACTGACAGAGGCGTGGCTGAAGGTTTGTGGATCGATCCCGGCTTCCACCACCACATTTCGAAGTGTCCTTGGGCAAGACACTAAACCCCATGTTGCCCTCCGATCTGCGTATCGGGTTGTGTGAGTGTTAGCCCCTACCCTCTGCCCCCGGTTTACATATCGGGTTGTGTGAATGGGTGAATGTAAAAACCTTATAGTGTGAAAGCGCTTTGAGTGGTCTGAATGACTAGAAAAGCACTATACAGATACAGGACATTTACCATTTACCAAACAGGCAAGGTGGGTTAGGTGTCTTGCCCAAGGACACAATGGCCAGGCGATCCTTTTCTCTGGGCAGGGCAGGGATTCGAGTCAGCGACCTTCCAGTTACCAGACGACCTGCTCTACCGCCTGAGCCACGGCCACCCATGAAATTACTACTAATACTACTACTATAGCTACTATAGGATATATGCTAGCTAAAACACCGTGTGTTGTGTTCATAATCATTTCCATACTCAGGCTAACAAAAGTACCGGTTAAGGTAAAATGAAAAAGAAGCAGAAACATGCTTATGAGTAAATGCATTCTTTACAAAGAACCAGTTTTAAATTTCATTGTAGTTTTTTTTTTACCAGCAGCCTGTCACAAAGAATTTGTCACAAAGAATTTGATAAGAAACTGATGCACATTACATGCAAGCTGAAGAGCAAGCTCCACAGAACAATGTAAAAGATGAAGAGGATCACAGGCTTTTAAGGGAACATATGAAAATGCTTTGTGTAGTGAATTTAGAATGTCTTTTAGTGCAAGAAGTTTAAATTTATCACTGCATGTGTTGTGGAGATATTTTGTAAAATGTTTTCGTCATATTTTTCAAGCCGTTCAGTTTTCTCTATTATCGATTACGTTTTTTGAACTATTACGTCACAGGTCATACCCTGGAACTGCTAAAATGGTCATGGACGTCCAGCTAAATGCTGAGCAAATCCGCCATCTTTATTTCTCGCTGCGAGTTTGTAGTCCGTACGCCCAAAGTGCAAGTGTCAAAATGTTCTGTTGTTGAATGCATTAACAACAAGTGGGTTCATTTTGTCTAAATCACGTGCTATCTCCAAATTTTAACTAGTTATCGCCAGCGGAAGTACATGAAAAACTGCCTAAGCTGATCTCTAGTCGGGAAGTGTTTTCTGCAGTTTGTGTGCCTTTGAGGATCTATCCTGTGTTGTGGACCTAATTATTTTACTGGTTTATATTCCATGGAATTATAATGGACAGAATGAGATCAACATCTTGCTGGAAATTATGGAATTTGTACATGTAGAAAGGTTTGAAAGGTAAACTCTTGAAGACTTTGCTTCTCTGTAAAAAGACTTTTGTGTCAGTACTGTGGTTGTTGCATGTCAAAATCAAAGAGGAGAATCAGAGCTTTCATGTGATATATAGATTGTCGGGGGTTGTTGTGCTCTTCAAGGCACCAAACCTTGCTGTGGTCCGAAACCACTGTGACCCCTGGTCACTAAACTCCAGCACTGCGTGTTCTTTTCTTTCCATGTCATCCTGCAAACAGTTTGTCAACAAATAATTTCACACAGACACCAATTTAATGTCGGCACGCCGGGAACAAGGTGCCTCGCCTTGTTCAAAGATTTTTGGGGTTGATCATGCCTTTTATTTTAAGTTCAAGTGGTTACATCATACAGGATGCACATAACAGCAAATCAAAAACAGGCTTCTGTCAAAAAGTCATACCCTCATTTGTCATGCCTGGAGGTTTGTAGAGAACTCTAATGCGAACCCAGACTTTAGATCAACACACAGGAGTCTTTTGAAAGGTTAAACAGTGTTTAATATTTACAGTGAATGACAATACAGGAAAATGTGCGAGAGGCAGGAGATCCGGGACTGGAAACGGCTCGGGATGAGATCTGGCAGCGGAGGAGAAACAGGTTAGTGGATGATTGATTATACCTTGCACTGAGGTATTAGAATAGAATAGAATAGAATAGAATAGAATAGAATAGAATAGAATAGAATAGAATAGCCTTTATTGTCCTTGTACAGTGTACAACGAAATTTGAGCGCTTCTCACTTGGTGCAAAAATGTAAAACAATCAAAACAATCAAGTATAAGTAAAAACAACAAAGGGTACTAATAAATGACAATATATGCACTTTATTACACGTTGATCAATATGATCAGTAATGTGTGAAATTTTGTGGGCTGATTTTATCTGGTTTTGTTGTTATTGTTCACTACAGAGATAGCTTTTGGAAAGAAGCTATCTTTTCTTTTCTATCAGTTTCTGGACCAGGATCTCCGGGATGATGTGGTTGAAAGCTGAGCTGAAGTCCAGGAAGAGCATCCTCACGTAGCTACCCTGGTGCTCCAGATGACTCAGCGCGATGTGGAGCGCTATGGTTATAGCGTCCTCTGTGGACCGGTTTGGTCTGTAGGCGAACTGGTGGGGATCCAGAGTGGGGGGCAGATAAGTCCTGATGTACTGACAGACCAGTCTCTCAAAGCACTTCATGACTACAGGCGTAAGTGCAACAGGCCTGTAGTCGTTTGGGCTATCCACTGCTGACTTTTTAGGGATGGGGATGATGGTGGAGGTTTTGAGGCAGGGTGGGACGATGGACAAGGACAGGGACAGGTTGAAGATTTCAGTGAAAACTCCACTTAGTTGGTCAGCACATGCTCTGAGTACCCTACCTGGCACTCCGTCGGGGGCGGCCGCCTTCCTGGGGTTCACCGACCTTAACACACGTCTCACCTCATGCTCCTGAAGTGTCAGTGTGTCTGTGCTGGGGGTGGGTGGGAGTGGTGTGTCATCTGAGGGCCTGGCCGTCTAAAAGCGGGCAAAAAAGTGGTTAAGCTCCTCTGCCAGTGACATGTCAGTCCTAGCTGTTTCCCTGTTGTTGCTTCTGTAGTTGGTTATGTGATTTATCCCCTGCCACATCCTTCTTGGGTTGTTGTCAGCGAAGTGGTCCTCAATCCTCCTCTTATAGGCTGCCTTGGCTTCCCTGATGCCTCTCTTCAGGTCTGCCCTGGCGGCTCTATATGCTGCCCCATCTCCTGACTTGAAGGCAGTGTTGCGGTGTTTTAGGAGAGACTGCACTTTGCTGTTCATCCAGGGTTTCTGGTTAGGAAACACCCTGACCCTCTTATTGATGGTGACAGTGTCAACACAGTTTCTGATGTAAGAGAGTACGGTGTCTGTGTACTCCTGGAGGTCGTGGCTGGAGAATATGTCCCATATAGTTGATGAGAAACAGTCTTGCAGCTGAGAGAGTGCTCCTTCAGGCCAGATTTTTATTGTCTTTGACTGTGGCTTTGTTTGCCTCAGCTGGGGGGTGTAGGTGGGGGTGAGGGACATGCAAAGGNAAAAAAGTGGTTAAGCTCCTCTGCCAGTGACATGTCAGTCCTAGCTGTTTCCCTGTTGTTGCTTCTGTAGTTGGTTATGTGATTTATCCCCTGCCACATCCTTCTTGGGTTGTTGTCAGCGAAGTGGTCCTCAATCCTCCTCTTATAGGCTGCCTTGGCTTCCCTGATGCCTCTCTTCAGGTCTGCCCTGGCGGCTCTATATGCTGCCCCATCTCCTGACTTGAAGGCAGTGTTGCGGTGTTTTAGGAGAGACTGCACTTTGCTGTTCATCCAGGGTTTCTGGTTAGGAAACACCCTGACCCTCTTATTGATGGTGACAGTGTCAACACAGTTTCTGATGTAAGAGAGTACGGTGTCTGTGTACTCCTGGAGGTCGTGGCTGGAGAATATGTCCCATATAGTTGATGAGAAACAGTCTTGCAGCTGAGAGAGTGCTCCTTCAGGCCAGATTTTTATTGTCTTTGACTGTGGCTTTGTTTGCCTCAGCTGGGGGGTGTAGGTGGGGGTGAGAGACATGCAAAGGTGATCAGATCCGGCCAGGTGGGGGAGGGGTGTTGTCTGCGGTGTGCGGGGAACATGCTCACAGAACTTACGGTGCAGGGAAGGCAGGGGGTGCGTGGAGGAGGACTGAGGGACCAGCAATGGTGGTGGTGAATTTCCAGGAGATGATAATAGTGAAAGTAATCCAGAGTTGATGGGAGTTTCCGGGTTTGAAGATGAGGCAGGGGTGACAGCGATGTTGTCACTCTGACCAGCGCAGGTGCGGGAGCTCCAGAGAGGACCAGAGACAGACCAGGACCAGGGAGGCGGAGACAGTCGTGTCGGACCACGACGGAACCAGAAGCCCTACAGATGGCGTGGCAGACGGCCAGCGCAAGGGAGGCGCTCAGGACCAGGACCAGGACTAGGAGACGGGAAGGAGAAGATCAGGTAAGTACACTTGCTACTAGAGCTGTGCTCGGGCTTTAACTAATCAGGCCACAAGTTACCACTGTAAGTGTTGTAACAAACTGACGTCTGTCTCCAGTTCCTCCTCTGCTTAAATACCCAGCCACAGAGGGCTGGGTAACGAGCCGCACCTGGAACCACTGATCAGCTACTGCCACGCCCTGCAAAACACAAACACCACACACCAGTTGCTGAGAACCTGACATCATTGGCTAAACTAGTTGATAACGGCCCTTGTTTCCATCCCCTCCTGCATATTTAATAATAGATAACTGCTGGTAACCATTTATATGTTTGTCGTAAGTTGCAAACCCAGACTTCAACAACAGGAAGCAGAACACAGGAACTGAGACTGGCTGGTTGTGTTGTGACTCTGGGGTTGGGTTGTGTTTTGTTCCCTGATTTTTCATCTGCGGGTTGATTTGGTTTTCAGTTTAGTGTTTAATTGGATTATGTTTCCTCCTGTCCTCCTCTTAGTCCTCCTGTTTACTCCATGGTCAGTTTTGTTCCCCTGGTCGTGTGTCTTCCTGTTTTGCTTTTATTTTGACATCGGTTGTACTTCCTGTTTCTTTCCCCATGTGTCCGGTGTCTTGACTGTTCTCCTTTGTGTTCGTGTCCTCACTTCCTGTTTTCTTCCTGTTCCTCCCCAGTTCAGTGTTCAGGTGTTTTGAGTTCTAGTCAATTATGTTCACTTTATAAGCTGCACAGTTTGTTAGATTGGTTGTCGGATTATTCTCTCTCCCACTCTCCTCCTCGTATACCCGCTGTGTTTTGGATTTACCTGTTTGTCGACCTCACCCCCATCTTCAGTTCTGTAAGTTTGTTTTTCTGCCTCGCCAGCTTTTTACTTTGTGGTTTATCAAAGAAGTATTTTGTTCTATTACTCCTGGCTCCTCTCTCCCTGCGTTTGGGTCCTTATTAAATACAAATCATAACAGGTTGCAGTAGCCATCCTGATAAGGACCCAAAACCATTGTTCTTAAACTGTGTCAGCATTGTGATGAGATCCTCTCCTGCCTTGCTTGCCTCTGTGTGAAAATACATAATTTATCTTGTGAAAAACAAGTTGTCAGCTTAAGAAGGGACTTTCTTGAACTCAAAAAATATTCAAAAATGAAGATAACGCTTTAATCGATGAAATAATTCCCTTACTAATAAGAAATAATACTTCAGGGTGCATGACGTATAGGACACACACATGGCTGTTAAGTACGGGACGTCTGCATGCCAACGATTTAACCCACAACTCTTTTTTACCATTTCCCAGAATCAGAACTGCTTCGAAGTGCATGGTTAAGTTTTATTTTTAATGGTAATGTTCCCGAATCTGTGGCAAAGTGTTTTTTGTTTGCGCCAAACACTTCAAAGACGAGTGCTTCAGTAACCTCCACCAGTATCAACAAGGGTTTGAAGGCGAGGTTCATCGTCTTTATTGTCCTTTTGCTCAGGGTCAGACTCTGGCTCCAACATGTACGGCTGGATGGAAAACTCCTCCGAAATTTTTTATTTTCTTTTTAATTTGTGAATAAAAAGTTTCTGCTGCGCTAGATTGCTGGATCTCTATCAAACTACCAAAATGGCTGAAGGGGATGGAGTGGAAGGTTCAGCGACCTGGAGCGGGGTGTGGTATGCAGCACATCCAACACATTTAAAGGGACTTCACCAAAACAAGTTATTCTGTAGACCATGTCTGAACAGGGGAAGAAGAGCAGCATATAGAACTACTATAATAAATATTTCAGACCTAATAACTGCAGTTCCACTAGATATACACTCACCGGCCACTTTATTAGGTACACCTGTCCAACTGCTCGTTAACACTTAATTTCTAATCAGCCAATCACATGGCGGCAACTCAGTGCATTTAGACATGTACACATGGTCAAGACAATCTCCTGCAGTTCAAACCGAGCATCAGTATGGGGAAGAAAGGTGATTTGAGTGACTTTGAACGTGGCATGGTTGTTGGTGCCAGAATGGCTGGTCTGAGTATTTCAGAAACTGCTGATCTACTGGGATTTTCACGCACAACCATCTCTAGGGTTTACAGAGAATGGTCCCAAAAAGAAAAAATATCCAGTGAGCGGCAGTTCTGTGGGCGGAAATGCCTTGTTGATGCCAGAGGTCAGAGGAGAATGGCCAGACTGGTTCGAGCTGATAGAAAGGCAACAGTGACTCAAATAACCACTCGTTACAACCAAGGTAGGCAGAAGAGCATCTCTGAACGCACAGTACGTCAAACTTTGAGGCCGATGGGCTACAGCAGCAGAAGACCACACCGGGTGCCACTCCTTTCAGCTAAGAACAGGAAACTGAGGCTACAATTTGCACAAGCTCATGGAAATTGGACAATAGAAGATTGGAAAAACGTTGCCTGGTCTGATGAGTCTCGATTTCTGCTGCGACATTCGGATGGTAGGGTCAGAATTTGGCGTCAACAACATGAAAGCATGGATCCATCCTGCCTTGTATCAACGGTTCAGGCTGGTGGTGGTGGTGTAATGGTGTGGGGAATATTTTCTTGGCACTCTTTGGGCCCCTTGGTACCAATTGAGCATCGTTACAACGCCACAGCCTACCTGAGTATTGTTGCTGACCATGTCCATCCCTTTATGACCACAATGTACCCAACTTCTGATGGCTACATTCAGCAGGATAATGCGCCATGTCATAAAGCTGGAATCATCTCAGACTGGTTTCTTGAACATGACAATGAGTTCACTGTACTCAAATGGCCTCCACAGTCACCAGATCTCAATCCAATAGAGCATCTTTGGGATGTGGTGGAACGGGAGATTCGCATCATGGATGTGCAGCCGACAAATCTGCGCCAACTGTGTGATGCCATCATGTCAATATGGACCAAACTCTCTGAGGAATGCTTCCAGCACCTTGTTGAATCTATGCCACGAAGAATTGAGGCAGTTCTGAAGGCAAAAGGGGGTCCAACCCGTTACTAGCATGGTGTACCTAATAAAGTGGCCGGTGAGTGTAAATCACAATTAAAGGTTTCGATGCAAAAAGGAAGAATTTAAATGCATGATAGTTTTCCTCTAAGCAGAAGGAGGATCAGTTAGATGGAGGCTTGGATCGATCCAATCAAACAAGCTCAGCATCTTCTTCTCCTGCCCCAAGACAGACAGACGTCCCACCCTCCATTCACCCACAGCTTCCATGTTGCACCTCAACTGTCTCACCTTCTGATCTTTTTAACTTTCCATGCTCTAGCAAGCATTCACTGAGTTAGCGTTCACATTACTGTCTTGTCATTTACCTCACAGACTACGGATTGCCAGGAGGACCAACAGACCTGTGAAGGAACACGGCCACCATCAGTGGATGACATCAGGCTGTATGCTAAGAGTGAACCAGATATCGACTCACTGATCCACATCACCAGGATCTACAGCACTAACATCTGAATCTCATTCAGGCTTGAGAAGGTGGTCGGGTGGTGATTAAGAGAGGGAAGGTGGTCCACACAGAGGGGGGGGGGGGGTCTCACTCCCTGAAGGAACAACTGCAGACATTGAGGACAGTTTAAAAGCATCACTCTGATGCTGCAACAACAGGAGAAACTTCTCTCTTCTTCCTGCTGACAGACCTGCAGATCTCTTACTTAAGAAAAACCTAATATCCTTGAGAATGGTTATCTGCCCTTTCCGTGTGTATAATCACTCTGTGGTGTTGTGTAAAACATGCAGTGCCAGGAACAGACTTTGGTGCCAGGTGTTGTTTTCTAAACATGAGCTGACTGGTTCAGTAACATGTTCAGGGTTAAATAAACTAAAGAACTAATTCTTTCATAGTCTCGTCTTCTAGAATTGCTTGTTTTATGTTTAGTTAACTGTTTCTTAAGCATTAACTGACTTGTTCATTAATAGGTTCATGGTCAACCTACCTCTAAGTGATCATTATTTGATCATTAACTAAATATTATTTAAACTTCATTGTGCATCCTACAATAAACCAAGTCTTCATCATACATAGTTCATTATAAACAAACCATTACTTAAACTTTTGTGACTCCATAGTGAGGGAATTCCCCTTTATCATTAGTTCATCATTAGATAACCATTTCTTTATCACTAAAAAAACCTTTAGTTAAACTTGTTCTGGCTCTTACAATAAAGTAAGAAACCTTAATTGTTAATTTTTCCATAACGAACCCATAGATCATCATTAACTAACGTGTTACGTTTGCAGTGGCGGCCGGCCAATAGAGGGCGCTAGGGCGCCGCCCCACCACTTGCCACTCTCCACAAAAAAAAAAAAATGCTAATAAAATACTTCAAAATATACGGGTATGTATTTCTGATATAAATAGGATATATATTACATAGTTTGTGTGTTTAAAGTTATGTTATTCATCCATGCTGTCTATGGTCAGAGCCTACGGTTATTGGTCACGTGTTTCCTCCTCAGGGCGCAGAAATCTTTGCTCATAGACTCTCGCTTTAAATTGGACATGCGCAGTTGTGTCTCTTCAATACAAACAGATAGGAGCTTCTCAGGCGCGGCCAGCCTGCGCCCAAAGCTGAGTGCCGCTGGATTTACACGTCACTGCCCTCGCGCCGTGATGTCACTGTCACCGTCGGTCACAAGGCGCGGTGGAGTGATTTCGAGTTTGTGCGGGAGATGGAGACGAACAAAGGAGAACGAAGCAAAATGGAGACGGAGAAATTAAACAATTCCGTGAAGTCTCTTAAAAAATGTTCATTTGAGAGGAGAACATTTCAAGAGAAGCTTGAGGTGAAGCAGCTTGGACCTGATCAGCCGGACATCACCATTCGCCAGCAGTCCAAAGACAGAGGACGAGAGTACAGCACAAGTTAAGCAAACAACACCTGAAAATCTTCAGCCCTCACAAGATTTTTATTGTTTTTATTTGTTTAAATATGCTAATGTGACACCATTAGTACTTTATCTGCTTGCTATTTTTTTATGATTATTTTGTGAGCTATAGCCCCCCCTGGATAAAATTACACCAACCGCCACTGTACGTTTGTGTTTAGTACTTGAAATGCTCCACAACAAAGAGGTGTAGAGGAGGTGACTGATGGTGGCCCCATTCCTGAGCCAGTATCCATAGCTAATCTTGATGATTATTTGACTGAGAGGGTTCAGACCTACAGAGAAAGAGGTTAGCAAAGAAGAAGTGTGACGCTGAGGGGACAGAAGACAGGAGTACAGGGAAATGGCTTAAGGTGAAGGTAGAGGTGGCAAAGGCCAAATGAAGGGTGTATGATGACTTGTACACCAAGTTGGACAGTAAGGAAGGAGAGACTGATCTGTACAGGCCGGCGAAGCAGAGAGGCAGCACCTCCACAACTAGTAAAGGAATCTGTATCAATAACTGGATTGCGAGTTGGAAGATAACTACCTCCAGATGGACCAAAACACCTTGGCCAAGGTGTTGTAACATGTTGCCCCACACATAATTAAAAGTAAGAAGTATACATTTCTGTAAGCAACCGTACTTCATTGTGGTCCATTTAATCTAAGTAATCCATGAATATCTTGCATTGTTCTTGTTGTTTCTAAGGCATTCTTATGGTGGTTCTACACAGAAGGTTTTCTTGGTGAGTTTGTTGAAAATCTTGGACAAGACAATCGACCTGGTCATGAACCTACAAACAGACTTCAAACACTGTCTGAAGGCTGCCCTAAGCAGACCATAGGAAATGGTCCAAAAATCGATCACATGGTTTTTGCAGCCATTTCGGCTCTTCTGGCAGACTGCTTGACATGATGAAGTGACGGATGCAATTACTCAAGTGATTCAGCTTTAAATGTTTAAAATTTGAGAGTTTTTTCTTTCTTAAACTACTTCTCATAAAAAGGCTTTATGCTAAATTGATAAATATATTTATAGACTCTTACATGAAACTTCCTGTATCGACTTTCATATAACTTGACAATAATAAGTTCCCATATTGACAATGAGAGAGATTGAATTTGATTAAATGTTTTTGAGTAGCTAGATGAATTAAAAATACATGAAACTGAAAAAAAAGAAGGGGTTTGATACATCGGCCTCATTAACATGCACATTAACATGGCATTGGTCAGGCCCCTAACATCGCCTTGTCTAATGCTGGAAGAGAAATACTTGCTTATTGATGAGTCTGGTGGGATAGGATGACAGCACAATGTGAAACCAGAGACCGTTCACAGGATAAGGTGGGGGGACGCAGTGACAGTGGTGGCTGTGGTGGTGTGATTTCACATTTCAACCTTATCACCTAACAAGACAAGCTTGGCTTTAGTGTAGGCACAAGTAGAGCAGGTGGTAAGATAAGGAAGAAGAGAAGGAAACCTAGAAGAGGGGAAGTAGGGGTTGCACTCCAGCTAAAAAATTAATTATGCATGGAAGGGCAACTAGAGGAAAAGAGATGAAGAGAAATAGATAAGGAAAGAAAAGGAAACGTATCAAGCTATGCAGAGACTAGATGGGGCAAGTGGAGAGCAGGAGGAGAAAAGAGAAGGAGATATAGAAAATAAAGTGAAATACATGGAGGGCAAGTAGGATAAGGTGGGCGGCTTACTATGCTTAAGTATAGACTGGTAGAAGTCAGAACTAGACACGAGCTCATTTTGTTGAATGCAGATGATTTATTAGTGTTGGTCTTGTGACTTTAAAAATATGTTGTAATTGTTTGACTGAGTTTGAAAACAACAACCACTTTTTTGTGTTTTGTTTTTTCAAAAACTTCAAAATCTGTCCTAGACAAGTTTAAACAAGCTAATCTTTTATAGGACTGGGTTGTTAAAATAGATTCAGACATGGCTCCTGGTTGTAGTAGTAGTTTGTTGGGCTCCGTTTGTTCTATACGTTGATCCTTACTGAGATAAGTGCATTTCAGTGCTTTTATTTTAAGCTAAAGGAAAACCTCAGTCATTTATCCAGGAGTCAAAAACAGAGGATCAAACTTTAAAAGTGAAAACTGTTTCTCAGAGGTAATTTTTATTTACTGGTATTTAATTTTTTTCAGACATCATAACTCTGTGATCTTCTTCTCCTGTGGGTAAAAGCAATTTACTGCACCACATCAAACACGTGTCTTTTGTAAAAATGAAACACCCCATGGTGTTTATTAACAAACAAAGTAAAGAAATTTGTTTGTCCCACTAGATCTTTGTTGTAACGATGCTGTAAGCATTGCATGAAAGACCAAAGAGATGCTGCCCCACACTCCACCAAAAGCTGTAGCCATACAGCAATCAGCATAGTGTTCTCCTCATCCTCCCCATGCTTTGCCTCTACAGTCTGACTGCTGCTTATAGAATCCAGACTCATTGATTAACATAATGTTTATCCAAATGTTCCAGCGTAGATGTGTGGACACCAGAGCAAACAAGCCTGAAGCTGAAGGGGACTTGTGTCTCTGACCTCTCCTTTCCACCGGACGCATAACAGACGTGTCAGTGAAGTGTAATGATGCGTTCACACCGGCCCAACCATCAACTTCATAAGCGGCAAGTTTACATGTAAAGTCTATGGTGGACGGGCGTCAGACAGACGTCAACGGCTCTGCGGCGCTTTGTGAGCGTTATGAGCGGCAACTTTTCAAGCTTTTCTAGCTTTTCAGGCGTTGACGCTTGAAAAGCTAGAAAAGCTCAAAGTTCAACTAGCTGAACTTTTGACGTTGATAACGCTCTTGAAGCGGCATGTCAACCAATCAGAGCGTCTCATTGTAGTGACGTAAGACGTCACAGCACGTAGCCGGAAAGAAGCGGGATCAGCCAAAATGGAAGATAAATTAACCTCATCCAAACGCTCCTGGAGCAAATGGTTAAACTCACCAAACTCAGAACGCATCTGAAGAATGGGGTGTATCCACAAACGGCGCTGATGCACCCGACGTCGACGTTGTCTAGATCTATGAAGTAAATAAATCCAAGCCACTGTCTCAATATGATCCGCCATAGCTCCGAACATCAGATAACAAAGGAAGCCCCGCCTTCGCGCGCTCTTTCGGTCAGGCTTTACGAGCTTTAACGCCTATGCGCTCTGACTGGCAGGCGTTATGAGCTTCAACTTCAAACGTCAAATTTGGAGCGTTATCAGCGTTGCTTGACGTTGACAAAGTGGCCTGTGTGCTTGACGTTGACAAAGTGGCCTGTGTGAACGCACCATAATACGTGACTGCTAGCTACCATTAAAGTCAATGGGACCGTTTCCACCGCGCGTGAAGCAACGCGAGTCAGACGCGTCTCAGAAGTGTAGTGTTGTGGCCTTTATGTGGCAGTTCTATTTTTTACGCATTATGCTTCTAAAACCAGACAGGAAATCAGGCGTTCGTGAAAAGTAAAATCCCCGGAAGTTTCAAAATAAAAGGACACGTGCAGATTGGTGTTTGTGAGACTACGAAAAAATACAGTACCTGTGGTGGGTTTGAAGTCCGTAGGTGGTGTGAAAATAAGCCACATACCTTCTGGATACATGTTGTCATCTTTCTCCCTGCTTGTTGTTGTGTGTTTATGTTATGTTGGGTGTTGCCCAATTTCACATGTTCCAATCTAGATCAGTCAAACGTGGAACACTTGGATCAGACACCAAAGGGTCTATGCTCACAGGGGCTGCTAATCAGTGGTCATCCACCTGACTGTCAGCAGATGGAGTACCTGAAGTTCTAAACAAGAAACACTAGTAGAATAAGTGTAGTTTGGCATTGTATTTTAGGTTTTGGGGGGTTGTTCTGGGGTTGTTTGGGTTTTAGTCATTCCCTCCTTTGTATCTTGTTCATCTCCCCTCCCGTGTTATAGTTTCATGTCCTGCTTTTATTTTCTCAGTTCTTGTATTTCCGGTTTTGCTTTTATTTTGGTATCGCGTGTACTTCCTGTTCCTTCCCCGTCCATCCAGGTGCTTTGAGTTTGGTTTGATTGGTTTCAGGTGATATTTAAGTAGCATGTGTGTTTCAGTTCTTTGTCGGTTTGTTTTGGTTTCTGGTCGTGTACATACTCCCATGGTATGGATTATTCTGCCCTCCCTCCAGTTTCTCTGTCTACCCATCCACCCCTGTAAGTTTTATTTTGGCTGCCTTGTCAGCTATTTTATTTCTTTATTAAACATCCCTCCCCGTGGTGAGGGGTCTTGCTGCATTTGGGTCCAAACTTAAAAATATTTAAAACCTTGTCAGAGATTTGTCAAGTTTTTCATTGCTTCAACCCATCCACTCAACTCTGTTGCTCAACTCACTGATGTCTTTTCTTTCTAAACTTGGCATCGTTTAGATGAAAATTAATCAACCGTATGAGATTTTTTTCCAGGCCTCGTTACATCAAAGAAGTTAACGTCCTCATTTTTGGTGTCAAGCTTACATTTATTTTACTGACATTATACACTTTCTCATACAATTGAATGAGTGGATACTGAGTGATAATATATGTTTAAAAATTTTCCTTAAATTAAATTAAATGATTCCTCCTGGCCAGATCAACAAGTGAAACACAGAAACTTTTTATGCATGAACATTTTTAAAGACCCCTGGTTGTCAAAATACCAAAATATCCTCACCTACTTTTAACAGGACAAATGCCATTGGCCGCGTTTCCCAAACGAGTTAAGAAGCTCTTAGCACTAAGATCTTCTTTGGAGCACTCTTAAGAACGCTGTGAAAGAAGAACGCGTTTCCCAGAGTCGCTCTTAGCTTAAGAAGATCTTTCACTAAGAAGGAAACCTAAGATCGATCTGACCCACTCTTAACAGCCTTCTTAGCGATCAAATGCTCAGTGATCATAGCCTGCCACCAGAGGCGTTTAGATTTCTAGGCTACAGTGATCAAGCTGCGTCAGGGAAAATATATATATATGTATATATAATATTAGCGGCAAAACATGCTGTGCTGTAGTGAGTAGTAGTGAAGCACGTGCGTCAGGGCGCACATTACGCACACGTCATGAACCTACGCTTAGATTAATTACTTGAAAGTACAAATTGCCTCGGACTTTTTGTTGCTAGGTTTAATACTCATTTCAATGCAAAATGATACACACAATACATGGTTAAAAAGCAAACAAAGTTTATTAAAGCATGATGGGGGAGGAGGGGTGGCGTCTTCACTGGGCCGTCTGGGCGTCTACATCACCTGCAATGAATGAAGGGGGAGAGATTAATGAAATTGAATGGGATACATTGCGTAATGCTGATAAAACAAAATAGAACTGTCCCGTACCTGAATCCTGTGGAAGTATGATTGGAACGGAGATGGAGGGACGGATGAACTGTGCCTCGGACAGCGACAGCTGTCTCCGGTGCAGCTCCAACCTCTCCTGCTTCATCCGGACCATCTCTTCCTGGAGAGCAGTTTGTCTCAGGAGCTGCTCCTCTATCCCCCGCAGCACCACCAGCTTCTCCCTCTCCAGGCACACCAGCGTCTCGCTGCAGGTGCAGGTGGTTATTGCAGGCCGCCTGGTTAAGCCTACCCACATGCGGACACTGGGCCGTGCTGGTTGGCGCACGGGGACAGGGCACGGTTGTGTGGGGTCGTCCCACCCGGTGCTCTACCACCTGTTGCCCATGGCTTCCCTTCTCACCTTGGCGTGCTTCTTTTTGGTCTGGCTCTGAAAATCCTGCCACTTCTTTCGGACAGCACCCCAGAGGGACATCTTCTCCGCCATAGCCTGCCAGACACGGTTCTTCACTGTGATTTTTTTTTTCCCTTTTGTTCCTCCAAATAAAACCTTGTCCACTAGGACGCCCATCTCCTCCGCAGTAAACGACGAGCCCGTTTGCTCTTGTTGCTGCCAGTTTCAGCCATTATCCCGTGTGTGCCAATATTCATGGGAGTATATATGCACTAATGGGCTTGATTACTACTTGGATATACCTGTTGGCACACACCCACTTAAAACAGAAATTAACTTAATGCTATCCACGTGCAAACTCTTTGTTTGTTGTTTTCTTTTCTATATATGGTTATCAGCACACAATGTGAAGCTAATTTACTAACTCTTTACTCATCATAAATATTGCAAGTTCTTTTAAACAACGCTGTGTGTGACTGCGCGCTGCGCTCAGCGCTGATAAAGCAGTGGGTGATTGATTAGCCTGGCATCGATTGATTCAGTTTCAGCACCACCGCGGTTGACAGCTCTCGTTAAGAGCTTCTTTAGAACCTTCTTAGGATTGATCTTAAGTTTCTTCTAAGAAGGCAGTTAAGAAGGCATTTGGGAAACACCCGTATCTTAGCACTCCTTCTTAGCCGAACCCTTCTTAGGAGCCTTCTTAAGTCCTTAAGAACGATCGCATTTAGGAAACGCGGCCATTATCATTAAAACCAATAGAGATCATAGGACTGGAATGTTTGGTGTTAAATGTTGTTCTGTCAGCAAACTTCACTTCCTCCTTAACTTAATGTGGTTTAGTACCATTTCAATGCACAACTGAAACACTTAACTCTGTTATTAATTGGTTGATTTTTCTGTGAAGTGCCAATCCAGTTAAATATTGAACAGCAACAACATCCTTGCTATCAGCTGACCAGAGCCTCCAGGCCAGGAGGGGCCTCCAAGTGCTCTTCAACATCCACATGAGACTGGCTGATAATTGGTCAAGATTATCTGTAATTGTTCATAAGAAAATCTACACATTACTAATTTTTAATTTCTGCTACTTATGTCTGAGCTGGGTCACATTTCATGTACAATGATAAAATAATTGACAATTTTCTGTGGTTAATCAAACTCAACACTAAACGTCTCCTTCCTGACACGACTGCAGCTGGATTGAAGCTCTTGTACACTGGATTCTACTGGCAGATTAAATCAGTAATTCAGAGAAATTAAATTTTCTTTCCAGCCATTCATCAACATATAATTAATTTTCTCAGTCAGTGACATTAGAAAACAGCTCTATGAACATGTTTGTTGTTTAACTGGTTGGGTTAATGTGTCTTAAGTCTGTAGCAACAGCAATTTCTATTTATTTCTATTATTTCAGTGTTTATGTCGTTTACAACATAATAACATAAAAATAATCTTTCTAAACTGTGAGGAAGAGATGACTAAAATTAAATTAATATTTTAGGGCGTTATACGGTATATATACAGTATATACATATGCAATCCCATAAAAAATTAATCTGTTTCAAAATAATTTAACCATGAAAAATTTTGTATTCTGGTTATTGTTCTCCTCTTTATTTGCAACATTATTGTTACACTTTATTCAGACACAATAATAAAATAATAATTGAATCTAAACCTTTAAAAATCACCAACCTCTGATTGGTCAGCAGACCAGAGCGATCATCACACCTTATGTGATAGCAGATTTTTATATACAGAAATGTGCCTCTGCTTCCCCTCAGTGTCTGAACCTTTCCCAAGTCCTTTTTAACTCCTGCAGCAGCCTCAACTTATATATTTGCTATAAGTTAATCATAGTTTTAAATGTTTTAATTATTGTGAGCCATTAGAATGACACACTGTGCTTGGAGAGACTCTAAATAATTTTTTCAGAGTAAAATAACTTATTAGGCTTCTCATGCAGAAAACTGTCAATTTGTCTTCTAATAGATTTTCTAAAGGACCCTAAAAGCAAAACAACAGGAACTTATTGGAAGAAAATAAAGAACTTATAGTTAAAACAATGGACTAACATGGCAGCAGAGAGATAACTGTAACAACTGATGATTATATAGACATGGACAAATTTGTTGGAACCCTTCGGTCAATAAAAGAAAAACTCACAATGGTCACAGAAATAACTTTAATCTGATAAAAGTAATAATAATATAAAATTCTATGAATGTTAACTAATGAAAGTCACAAATTGCTTTTCAACCATGCTTCAATTGAATTATCTAAAAAAATAAATTAATGGAACAGGCCTGGACAAATGTGATGGTACCCCTAACTTAATATTTTGTTGCACAACATTTTGAGGCAATCACTGCAATCAAAGGGTTCCTGTAACTCTAACTGACTGCGTTTACATTCCATTCTACTTCATCTTCTCTTTCTTCACTGTAGTAGAGTTTAATTTTCAGCTTTGCTTGTGTGATTATTCTGAAGTTAAAGGTGTTAGTCCTCTGTTTTGCATTGACACATGAAAGATACACATGTTCACACACATGATAGAACCACTGAGTCTTCCTGTTTGGCCCAATTAGCCTCAACTTCTCACGACACCCACGTGACTTCCTGAATCACAGAAATAGCAAAGCTGCATAGGTCAGCATGCAGTGATTGCATCACGAAAGGCACCACTAGGTTAGCTGTCTCACATCAGGGATTATATCACACAAGAGGCTCAGAGGGGGATTAGTTGACTTCAATGTGTGGGAGGAAAAAAGCTAATTTAGTTTGTGCAACATAGATAAATTAAAAAATTATCAAAGATTGGTCATCTCTCATTGTTACGTTTTAAAAACAAGGTATTTAATGTCCAGCAGCATCCGTTTAGAACAGAAAAAAATAATATATATAAGCAGCCAAATCAACATAAACAACAGGTTTTTTTTTTATCTACATCAATAAAAAACACATTTACTGTATCTGTTAAAGAGTCCATTTCACACAAATTTCATGACTTTGTGGTTATTTCTTAAGTATTAACCAGTAATATGAAACATTTTATATCTAAAAAATGTTAGGAAACACTGATTAACAGACCTTTCAATCTGTCTGCGTGAAGATTCGTCCGACTTCAGGCTGCAACTCATTAATATTCATTATGCAAATTTGCTGGACTCTGATTGGCTAACAAACTAGCCTATGACAGCACAGCTTCTGCACAGCAACTGTTTCCTGTCCCGCTGTGCATGGCAACACGACAGAGTCTCAGAGTTGATACGTCTTATGCTAACAGCTTTTAGCCAGCAGCATGCTAGGCGTGGTTTCAACTGCAGGAGCTGATGAATACTAGCGAACAAAGGAGTTGTGATGTAACAGATACAGGCTGTTCGGACTCGGGAGAACTCGGGTTTTATCACCACCTGCGTAGTTTGAGAGATTAAAACTGAAAGAGAAGTTGTTGACCTGTTTTCACCCACTATGAAGGTAAGAACACCTGTGGAGCTAAAATATTCAACAGAAACCTCAGAAACACTGTTTTTAATGGAAGGGCCTCTTTAAATATTTCATATAATTAAACAAATTATCAATAATGTCAGAACTGAGTGAACTCAAATGAACCCGGAGACTAAATGAGATCAGTAAGTGTTTATTGTAAAGGGTTAGATTTGTAAAACAGCAACTCTGAGATCTGGAGTCAGAGAAGAAGGAAGTTGATGTTAGCAGAAAGCAGAAACTCACATTTTTACAACTAAATATGTAAATTTTCTGAAGTCGAGAGGGATTTGAAAACAATACTTCTTCACATGTTTGAGCATTTAGGATTTACTCCAAAATAAAGTAACTAAACCATGTGTAAGCTGATATTTCTCCATAAATTAGGCTCCAAAATCATATCCACAACCCAAAAAAAACTGATACATTTACCCTGTTTAAGTCATGTGAAGATGTTAATACACACAACCACATCACTGAGTGCTTGATCACTATTTAAGTATCTAAAAGCAATCCAGTTCAAACTTTCCTTTAAGCTGTGGAGGACAACATGGCGAGGAGCCGTGCACTGCGAGTATCCATGTAGCTGCTTATCACCCGGGGATTCCTAGCAACAGGAGTGTTTCAGAAGGAGCTGGCAGGCTGATGGAGACTGTGCCAGTCTGACTGTGCCTGAGCTGTGCCACGCCAGCTTTAAAGGAAGAAATTATTGGTAGGTCTGCCAAGTAAATCAAATACCCAGAATGCAGTTGAACAGGCCGACATTAAAGCACAATTTGCAGGGAAAGACAGTGTTTTCCTAATGGAGCTATCGACTGTACAGACATTGATTTAAAAACATCACGGGAAGATTTTTTAATTATCTAATGTTTTCACCAGGGTTTGTCTGTCCGTCTGTCGGTTTGTTGACTAGATAACCCAAAAGGTTCTATGAAAAGTCAGAAACGGTCCAAAGAAGAACTGGTTAGATTTTTGTGGGGATCCGGATCATCGTCTGGATCAGCAATGTTTTTAAAGATTCTTCATCCTTGTGAGATCGAACTGTTTTTAACATGTCTGTATGTAACTCTATAATAAATAATCCAGGTGCTTGTAACATTATGCAGGGAGATTTTTGTTGGAAATCACAATATGGAGTTACTTGGTGGAGGTCGGAACTTTTCTAATATACACTCACCTAAAGGATTATTAGGAACACCTGTTCAATTTCTCCTTAATGTAATTATCTAATCAACCAATCACATGGCAGTTGCTTGAATGCATTTAGGGGTGTGGTCCTGGTCAAGACAATCCCCTGAACTCCAAACTGAATGTCAGAATGGGAAAGAAAGGTGATTTAAGCTATTTTGAGNTGTGTCATGGTTGTTGGTGTCAGACGGGTCTGAGTATTTCACAATCTGCTCAGTTAATGGGATTTTAACCCACAACCATTTCTAGGTTTTACAAAGAAAAACATCCAGTTTGCAGCAGTCCTGTGGGTGAAAATGCCTTGTTGATGCTAGAGGTCAGAGGAGAATGGACCGACTGATTCAAGCTGATAGAAGAACAACTTTGACTGAAATAACCTCATTACAACCGAGGAATGCAGCAAAGCATTTGTGAAACCACAACATACACAACCTTGAGGTGGATGGGCTACAACAGCAGAAGACCCCACCGGGTACCACTCATCTCCACTACTAATAGGAACAAGAGGCTACAATTTGCACCAGATCACCAAAATTGGACAGTTGAAGACTGTAAAAATGTTTCCTGGTCTGATGAGTCTGGATTTCTGTTGAGACATTCAAATGGTCGAGTCAGAATCTGGTGTAAACAGAATGAGAACATAGATCCATCATGCCTTGTTATCACTGTGCAGGCTGGTGGTGGTGGTGTCATGGTGTGGGGGATGTTTTCTTGGCACACTTTAGGCCCCTTAGTGCCAATTGGGCATCGTTTAAATACCACGGTCTACCTGAGCATTGTTTCTGACCATGTCCATCCCTTCATGACCACCATGTACCATCCTCTGATGGCTACTTCCAGCAGGATAATGCACCATGTCATAAAGCTGGAATCATCTCGGACTGGTTTCTTGAACATGACAATGAGTTCACTGTACTACAACGGCCCCCACAGTCACCAGATCTCAACCTGATAGAGCATCTTTGGGATGTGGTGGAACGGGAGCTTCGTGCCCTGGATGTACATCCCATAAATCTCCATCAACTGTAAGATGCTATCCTATCAATATGGACCAACATTTCTACAGAATGCTTTCAGCACCTTGTTGAATCAACACCATGTAGAATTAATGCAGTTCTGAAGGTGAAAGGGGGTCAAACACCGTATTATTATGGTGTTCCTAATAATCCTTTAGATGAGTGTATATACTTTTATATTTATTTATTCTTTTTTAATATAAAAAGTGGTGTGAGCACTACTTTTTGTGTTGCACCATGGTATTCAGCTCTTCAGCTGCAGACCATTAGTCTGTCATTACTTCTGTTACCACACTGCCCTCTACCAGTGAAGCTCAATCAATTCAGCTTTACCACCAGTGGTCCTTTAATTCTCTTTTTGAGTGTGTGGTTATCGGTTTTTGGTTTTTCTCAGTTGGTAGATAAAGTTGACAGAACCAAACAGGGTGAGAACGTAATTTAAAAAGTTGAGCTTGTGATTGGTTTATAGGCTCAGAGGCCACTGGCAACAAGGTCACATGACAGTTTTGTCAAAGTAAAAGAGGGACACATAAAACTGACAGTCTTAGCCTGCAGCACTTTAAATAATCCACAAAATGTTTGTAAGCAAAATAAAATAGAGTCCTGCCTCAGTCGCACAGTAACAGAGAAGCAACACTATTTAGTGTGAATTATTAAGAGGTGTGGGAAAGACTGTACAGCTGTACAATTAGAATTAAACAGGACTGATACAGTTTACATGGCCCCTGGATGATTGTACAGGAAATGTTATTCTCCTGATTAAAACACCTCCCAGTCTGTGGCTGCGCCTGCAGCTGAGGGTTGTAACACCAGCATCAATGTCTGTCCAAGATCAGCACGTACACAATAATCAATGTAACTTCATGCTGATGAGACAAACAAAGACACAAAAAGTCTGATTCATATTAAGATAATGTTACAGGACAACAAGAATGAGAATGCATATGTTGTTTTGTTTCAGTTTCTTGACAGTAATTAGGCCAAACACAGCACAGCAGTCACGCAGGTATGGGAAGGTAAAACAAAAAGACAACTAAAAGTAACTTCCTCTCCTTCAACACCTTTTAATCACAGATTTATTCTGAATTATTTCTCTCCTGGAAAACCACCTGACTGTAACATAGTGATGTAACAATGTTACACCAGGACCTGCCCGGCGTGTCCACGCTGCCCCTGCAGATTAAACACACACACCCCGAGCTGCCAGAGTCTGAAGTAACACACTAAACACCACCGTTTGTAGTATTTTACTTTCTAAAAATGTCTCAGTGAAAATGTTCATTTAGCTGTGAGAGTTACGGGAATTTATTCATTATTTTATTCAGGCAGCTCGAGGGGGAGGGGCCTGGAGGAGAGATGGGATTTTAGGTAAACCGAGTGCTTTACTTCCTGGTCAGAGTATAACTAGAGAATATAAGTTATATTTTAGGACAAATGAAGATTACATAACACCAAAGGTAAGATTTTATCATGTATGTGTCTATCCAGATGTTGAAAGCTGTAAAATAACATGATACAGGACCTTTAATTCTACTAATTCTGACTTTAAGCTGTTTCATCATCATAAGTTAGAGCTGTATGGCAACATTAGTCATTATAAATGATGTACATGTGTAGATTTACAGAATAATTTTACATAAACACACACCTGAATGACAATAAACCTCATTAAACACTGTGCTTTAGTGATGTCACAGCCAGATTTAATATTTACAAACACCTGAGTGCAGTAACTTGCGCTTGTGTTTGTGGAATTTCAACACTGAATATTTTAACAATGAAATGCAAAAGAAAACCTCAGCTCCATCCCACAGGCCCTGAAACAGACCACCTGAGACCGAGCCCCAGGACACCCAAGGACCCGGTAAAGGCAGAGGAGCCCCTGGAAGAACAGTGCAGATCGAACCATGTCCACAATGCAGAGACTCCAGGTGGCTGCAGTGATGAGCCCACAGGCCCCACCGGCAACCAGCCACAAATATATTATTAAAAGTGGTTTAAACCTAAACCCATTACATAATATTTAATTATATTTTTAATTTTCTTATGACTTTAGTAAAACAAGAAACATATTTGTTGAAATTATGACAGCAGCTAAAGAATCACAGCCGTTTATTCTGTAACAAATGAAAATACGCTGGAAAATCCTTCTTTCAGTCGTGCAACTGCTGTCCAAAGCTAGTGAAAATATAAAAACGCTTAAACCCAAAGTTTTATTTAATTTGTGTCAAATTTTAGATCATTTTATTCTCCTGGTGTTTTTATTTCCCACATTAAAAAGTTGCAATTTGACCATCAGAATATTAGAAATACAATCACCTCAGAGACAGGTGTAGGACAGGTGTAAGGTAACTGAGAGGGTTAATATAATCCTAAAATTAATGACACTTTCACCTCTTTGATGCAAGATGAGACTCACACAGCTGGTACAAAAGGTTTCCAGGATTCAACATGTGACAGATCATGTTCCTTAGAAACACGCCTGAAGCCTTAACAGAGATGGATACACAAAAATGGACATGTCAGTCATTTGACTGACTTCTGCCCTCGTTTGAACACCCACATGTTTACTTCTTGGTAAATTTACCTCATAGAACACATTCACAGAGCCTTAAGCACAGAGAATAGACTCGTTATGGTTTTCTAGTCTTCAACACCCACACAAGTAAAATTTTATGCTTTGCACATGTAACAAATGCAAATAAAGACATGCAAGCTGCACATACTGTACATACAGTGCAACAATCATGGGATTTTTTGCCTGTTGGAAACAGCACTGTGAGCTATTTCATTCACATGCAAATTGACACCCACAAGTCAAAACACACTTGTGCACGAGTCCACGTGTTTGTGGAAGTGTGTCCAAATGTACGTGTAGGAGAAGTGCTGACACTCAGCGAGGGTGTTATCCTGCCCCTCTGCCTTCAACTGCTGCAGCCTGTCACAAAGAGACAGATCGTATCCATAGAATTTTAATGTTTGTTTTTGGTTTCTTTCTTATTTATTTATTTATTTACACACAAAACAGCTGACAAGAAGTGTCCATTTCAGAGTTCTTGTTCTGAAGGTGGTCAGACGGTGCTGATCTGGTTTTACTTCCTGCCAAAATGAATCACTTCTGATTTTAGATTGTTGTGATGAATAAAGTTTTGTTAGTGGGAAACACTGACAGACTCATCACAACAGATAAAAATAGAAATACTAGCTGAGAAAATAAATGTCCTGGAGTGACTTCATTAAGCAGCTCTTTCTGAGATGTTGGTGTGGTGATGCCAGGTTGCACTGCAGCGTGCACTATGTGGTTCAAATTATCACATCTGGTGCTCTCTACTGGTTATATGAGACACTGCATCAGTACCACACCACACAGTCTGCTTTTCAAACTTTACATCAAAGTTTATTTGTGTGAAAACATAAAAAATATAATTGTCCTCTTCTGTAAAGACACATGCTTACGCTATACTGTCCTCCTAAATATTAAGTTTCTATTTTTTTTTTCATTATTAAATTACAATTTAAAAATTGAAGCAACTGTTATATCAAGGAAACACATGAACACATTATGTGCTGCATGTACACGCCAGCATGACAAAGATGCTGGTTGTTTTGTAGACTAAGCAGGGTCGGCCCTGAGCATGGGTCACTCAGGTCCATAGACATCAATAGACCCCGCATCCGCGGCTGAGAGGCGTGCCGATAGGGCGGCCATCTTGGGTCAGACCAGGCTGCCGTCAGAGACAGTACGCGGATGGAGTGTAAATAGAGTCAGAGCAAAGAAGCTAACTGTTCTCACCATGGATGATACATCCATTGTTTTCACTCATTACAAGTGGCTGGCCAGATTTCTAAACCTGCTTTAACCCGGCACCTGCACCTCGCTTTTTGTTATTTATTAAAGTTAATGAAGTGTCAATGAAGCATCAGTGTGGATTACAGACTAACAGTAAATAATAGCCACTAAATCACACAGGTGAGGTTTAATATGGTACTTACTATACTGCTTGTTCACAATTCTGTAATGTTAATTATTTATTTTAAATGAAAATGATTAAAAACATATATAGTTTACTTGCATTATCTAGTGCTGAGGATAAGCTGCACTTGTTAAAATTAATCAAATTCCAAGTTTTAAATAATTCATGTGTCAGAACAAAGTAACTTTTTCACCTGAATAAATACTTTCCCACCTGAAATGTCGGTCTAAATTAAGTGTTTATGTAGTTATTTGAAGTTCTATTGATATCAGTTTCTTGATTAAATGCCTCTCAAGAAGCCCCAAAGATATTTAAGCGAGTACTATGGAGATGGGGTGTTATCATATGTAGCAACTATTTGAAATGAATCTATTTGGACTTTTTTCACTGTAGGTTTCCCAAAGATATTGTTCTAAGAAAACAATGGGAGCTGGCTGTGCGACGAGAAGGTTTTGTTGCAACTGACAGATCTATGCTGTGCAGTGAGCACTTCAAGACAGAGGACTTTGACAGGACAGGACAGATTGTTCGTCTTAGACTTAATGTCATACCATCTGTCTTTGACTTTCCATCTTCTCTCCAAAAAGTATGTGTCATTTTGCTCTGTTGGCTTGAGTTGAATAATTTACAGGTTTTTAGTCCCATCCTTCTGGTTAATGTTTAAATTACTATGTTCTTTATGAGAAAAATGTATGTGTATATGTGTTTATTTATGTTTATATATATATATATATATATAATGTAATGTATGTGTGGGTGTTTGATAAGGATGAGTTTTATGCATGTGTACATGACGTTTGACACCGTTTAAATTGTTAAATTAAATTGTTTGGTCTCAAATATTTGGAATCAAAATAAAGAGGTCATCGCACTTTTTTCCCCAGTTAAATAGTTGAGGCATGTAAGTGCTTTTTGTGAAATTTTATTATGATCAGACCTGTTTTACGTATTTTAAGAATAAGGTCTCAAGTGCCTCCGACTGCTGGTCTGCCCCAAGATGGCCGCCGTATCGGCACGTAAGCCAAGCGGCCGGCAGCGTTGAATGCGGGGTCTATTGATGTCTATGCTCAGGTCATTGCTGAGGGCGCCATCTGCTGGAGACGGCGAAGAATCCCAGTTATTATTATTGAAAGTAAATGTATTTTATCTTTTGTTACTTTTTGTAATTGTTTACTGTTAATGTTGTTTTGAGTGTGTTTTTCTTGATTGCTCTTTTCCATTTAGAGTCTGTACTATTAATTTTATTATGAATAAATATTTATTGCAACGTAATTATTATGTTGTTTTTGTTGCGGTAGGGGGCGCCAAAATCCTTTTTCACCTAGAGCACCATGCCGCTCAGGGTCGGACGAGGATTAGGAAGTTCTTTGTGGAGATTTCATAACATATCCAGAGAAAAGAAGGAATTAGAAATGTGATCCAAACATTATTAGCTTGTTGTTTTGTCTGAGTATTTACTGAAAACGTAATCTGCTACAAATTAGATCCAAATTTCGGAGACAATTTTTTTGGTCAAATCAGCTTTTTAAAATGAAGTAGCTACACAAAGACTATCTGCATGTAACATGCAACCCCTCCGTCTTGATTTAAACAAATGAGCTCATTTGTTAGATTGTATAAACTCATTCCATCAGCTATTAGAAGTCATTTACAGCAGGCTTTATAACCAGCGCCCCATTTAATTATCCACTAAAAGAAAAATACAATCCTCATTGTGAGGAACTGACTGGGTTACAGAGATTATTGGTGTCTGTCATTAAAATGAAAGGAGGCTATACATGAGCAGAAAAGCCCGGCTGGATGTTGTTATTCACCTCTAAAAACGTTATTTATTTTTCTTTTGTCAACTTTAAAGTGGCTCAAATAGAAACGTGCACTCTCACATTTTACACAGTAAAACATCTGACTCAGTCACGTGATCTGTTCTATTACTTTTATGAACTTTCCACGTTACCATGGCAATGGATTTTCCCCAAAACCACAACCAAACGACCTCAGAGGAAAAACTTGCAAACTTTATCCCCCAAAATAAACATCAAACTGAACAACTAGAACATTTAGTTTGTTTTAAGTCACAACTTATTTTCCATAAAGTCCAACCATCTACAGGACAAAATGACCGGTTCAGTCATGTGATGTGTTTAGTTACCATGGTGATGGAATTCACAAAAAATACAAGAGTTTAGGAAATCCCAATAAAACTGTATAATTTTAACAGCTTATTGGTTCAAAACACATTCACATATAAACTTCATTCATTCTTTAAACTGCACAAAATAAATGTATAAACGTCATGAGAATATGTGTGTCTTTCACAGCATTGTTGTGTTTACTGTATCAACTGAGACAGTCTCAGCCTTTATAACACTGTAGAATAGACCCAAGATACAGATCAGTATGGCTTCTGAAGTCCAGGAACAAATACAAAAACCAAACCAGGCAGGTGGAAGAAGAAACTGGACAGCAGAACCAGGCCCCAAAACAAAAATAGTTCCAGGGGCCACTCCCTGGAGCCCTCTGCCAGGAGCATCTCAAACAGACACTGAAGCTGCTTGAAGAACTCAGTAGGACATCTAGAAGATCAAAGAAACACTGAGGTATGTGGATATCAGGGAGCATCCCAGACAACTACTCACCGGAAAGTCAGAACCAAGCTAGGGCCATTTGCTAAACATTGGACCCTTTGGATCATGGCTCTGTACTGCTTGAGGGAACACGGGGACTCTGTAGATCGGTTGACAGAGGGGTCTTGTACCAGCTGAGTGGCAGCATGGAGCTCCAAAGTGGCTGTTGGGAGGAACCTCAGGAGGTCCGATGGAGAGTGTCCGAGGAAGCAGAGGCTACTGTGGCCCTTAAGTTTGAACTGGACCACAAGGAATTACCGGATATCAGAGTGACCAGTAGTGGGACGGTGGAGGCCACACTGGCTAGGGGCCAATGTGGAACCACCTTCTGTGCAGGCAGCTGGAAGTGTGTCAAGGTCACATTATTATATTTGACACTATATTTTGTTAAATAAATTTTGAATACTATATAAATTATTTACAAACCCCTGAAATTCCATATTTCTGTGATTTTAGTATAAAATTGGTGAAAGATCCATAACTGCATAAGTAATAGTAATAATAATACAGATGGGTTTTGAGTCTGGATTAAAATAAAGAAAGAGAGTCTATACTACGGAGGTCAGGAGAGAGAGCGCGACTGAAGGCTCTGCTCGTCATGGTGACAAGGCAACAAGGGGGTATTATAAGCTGAACAGAAGATGAGGAAGCAGGAAGGAGTGTATAGATGGAGGAGATCAGAAAGGTAGGGCGGAGCCAAGTGTATAGAGGGATTTGAAAGTGTACGAGAGATAGAGAGATAGAGAGAGAGAGAGAGAGAGAGAGAGAGAGAGATGCTGTTAGATCACTTGAAAAGTAAAAGTGGAGCAACTGATTTGTTTTAAGGATCAGACGGCTCCGCCTCATTAGAAAAACATAATAACATGATTTGTAGATGAATCCCTTTTAAAACTGGTTTTATTGACATGCAGTTATCATACAAGGATGGAGGCAGTGAAGGAGGAACATTTTTCAGTTGCACATTGCCACTGACTTCCTGTCTCTGTTCTGTCCAAGCACTGAGTCACTGTTTGTAATGTCTCTATGCACACAGTCAGATTCCTGAGGTAAACTCTACACAGCTCCATGCAGGTAGAAAGCCAAGAACTTGCTGAAAGTCTCAGACTTGTATCCTGCCAGACCAGCTGGTACCTGCAGAGAGTCACAAAGCAACAGATCAGAACGTCTTCACACCTGTTCTTTATCCATCCTGCTACATACAGTAAACTGCTTGATGTTTGTTTCTTAACTCACTTTTTTAGACACTGTTCTTCTTTTGTTTACAAACATTTGTGGACAGTCAGAGCTGCAGAATCTAAATTAACTGATTCTTCCTATTAAGAAGTATAATTGATTTGCATCCTCATAATACAGTAAACAACTCTGTGTTTGAATAACTCAGCTGCAGCGTGACTTGGTTGAGACTTTCAGAGTAACAGAACAACAATGAGGAGCACCTCAGATCACAGAGGATTATTTACCTTCACTTGCTTCTTCTTGATAAGCGGTCGCACCTTTGCAAAATCGTACAACTCAGTGTCTTCATCCAACCACACCTGCAGGAGAAACCAGCATTAGTCTACAGAAAGACTTAACTCTTCAAACACTGAGAAGGAAACGCTGCTGAAAACATTTAGACTCAAATATATGTTAGTATTATGTTAGAGTGGAACAGATACAAGCTGATACAACGCAGATTTCAATAAGTACTCATGTATTATCTCCTAACGGATGGTGACCTGAGGTAACCTCTCAGATCCTGACCAGGGCATCACTCCTGGTGGCGTCACAAGGAGGTTTTAGTGAACAACATTATTTTTATCGTGTCTTCAGACACAAACGTGTAGAAAATACACTTTACTTGTAGCCTAGCATGCACACTTCGCAGGAGGCGAAACTATAGCACGGAGAGACTCAGCGGATGGGAGGATGTGCACTTCTCCCATCAGGGTGTGAGGAGTGAACGCCTCCCATCAGGGTGTGAGGAGTGAACGCCTCCCATCAGGGTGTGAGGAGTGAACGCCTCCCATCAGGGTGTGAGGAGTGCACTTCTCCCATCAGGGTGTGAGGAGTGAACGCCTACCATTAGGGTGTGAGGAGTGAACGCCTCCCATCAGGGTGTGAGGAGTGAACGCCTCCCATCAGGGTGTGAGGAGTGCACTTCTCCCATCAGGGTATAAGGAGTGCACTTCTCCCATCAGGGTGTCAGGAGTGTACAGTGGGGCAAAAAAGTATTTAGTCAGCCACCAATTGTGTAAGTTCTCCCACTTAAAAAGATCAGAGAGGCCTGTAATTTTCATCATAGGTATACCTCAACTATGAGAGACAAAATGAGGAAAAAAAATCCAGAAAATCACATTGTCTGATTTTTAAAGAATTTATTTGCAAATTATGGTGGAAAATAAGTATTTGGTCAATAACAAAAGTTAATCTCAATACTTTGTTATATAGCCTTTGTTGGCAATGACAGAGGTCAAACGTTTTCTGTAAGTCTTCACAAGGTTTTCACACACTGTTGCTGGTATTTTGGCCCATTCCTCCATGCAGATCTCCTCTAGAGCAGTGATGTTTTGGGGCTGACGCTGGGCAACACGGACTTTCAACTCCCTCCAGAGATTTTCTATGGGGTTGAGATCTGGAGACTGGCTAGGCCACTCCAGGACCTTGAAATGCTTCTTACGAAGCCACTCCTTCGTTGCCCGGGCGGTGTGTTTGGGATCATTGTCATGCTGAAAGACCCAGCCACGTCTCATTTTCAATGCCCTTGCTGATGGAAGGAGGTTTTCACTCAAAATCTTACGATACATGGCCCCATTCATTCTTTCCTTTACACGGATCAGTCGTCCTGGTCCCCTTGCAGAAAAACAGCCCCAAAGCATGATGTTTCCACCCCCATGCTTTACAGTAGGTATGGTGTTCTTTGGATCCAACTCAGCATTCTTTCCCCTCCAAACACGACAAGTTGAGTTTCTACCAAAAAGTTCTATTTTGGTTTCATCTGACTATATGATGTTCTCCCAATCCTCTTCTGGATCATCCAAATGCTCTCTAGCAAACCGCAGACGGGCCTGGACGTGTCCTGGCTTCAGCAGGGGGACACGTCTGGCACTGCAGGATTTGAGTCCCTGGCGGCGTAGTGTGTTACTGATGGTAGCCTTTGTTACTTTGGTCCCAGCTCTCTGCAGGTCATTCACTAGGTCCCTCCGTGTGGTTCTGGGATTTTTGGGGAGTGAATGCCTCCCATCAGGATGTGAGGAGTGCACTTCTCCCATCAGGGTGTGAGGAGTGCACTTCTCACATCAGGGTGTGAGGAGTGCACTCCTGTGCATCCATCACACCCTGATGGGAGAGGAAACTGAGTCCTACAGCACGGAGAGACTCAGCGTGTGAAGGAGATAAAAATGTCTGTTTTAATGTTAATATATTTTAAAAATGTTGTTACAGTAAGAAGGTTTTGGTTAAAAATCTTTTTGTTTGACAACATTCTGTAGAAAAATCTCCAAAAACTCTAAAACCTAAACTGCGATTGTGTAAAAACCATAAAAGACACAATGTGAACTTGGTTTGATGGAACCACAGAGCACAATCACCACACCTGGTTTTTGATGCTGTCGTCTCCAGAAAGATCTGTAGTGTTGAGCTGAAACACCAGAAACTGGAAGAACCTGCCGTTGGTTCCGACTGCCTGTACTGTTATGGGATGGTCCAGAAGGCTTATGGGCTGAGTCTGATACACAGAGAGTAAAACAGAAGGACTAGGAGACCATTTCCATCATGTCAGAAGGTGATCAGCTGATTCTTACCCCATATAGTCTGTGTGCTCGAACCAAAGCATTTCCAAATGTAAACATAAGCATCTTAGCTCTGAATGGATCAGGGCGGAGTTTACAGTTAAGGTCAGCTGACTCCAGGAAGTACAATGTGTGGGCATGAGGGTAAAGGTAGTCACTTCTGAAACCTGATTAAATATGAGATAGAAAATAAAATGAGATACAACCAAATGGTTTCTGTTAAATTCTGATAAAAACCTGAACACAGTAACCTGACTCACCTGTACAGTTCCTCTCCTCTCTGTACAGGTTTACCTGCTGCAGGTTGATGGTGGGGGAGACGGGGTAGAATGTTTCTAGGACATGATTGGACGTATCAGCCACTTCCTGTTTCCCACAGACCTCTGGGAGAGGATCCATGCTGCTTAGCAGTAAACCATTCTGACCCGTGATCTGGAAAAGGTTTTCACCTGATACACAAACATAAAGTAAAAACTACAGAAGGTACATAAAGAACATGTGGTTTAATGTTACGCCCCCAGTGGAAAACACACCTGTACTCTATTGAATCATCAGATTTCCCCAATAAGTTCCAATATTACTGTAACTCTTTCATCACATTTGCAGCATCTGTCACACAGTGTCAGATAAATGCAGCTTTCTGATTGGCTGAGGCTTTCTGAATTACTCACACAGTGGCGGTCCATCTCAAAGTTTCTCCAAGAAGTTTTCTAGTTTCCTTTTTATTATTCAACAGATACAAGGAGGTTTATTGTTGTTATACAGAAGCACAACAAAATGGATTGGAGACATATTTTCTCTCTCACTCTCCCGAGGCAGCCACCTAGGGCGCCTATCTGTCTCACCTGGATTTTCCTCTACGACCTCCGGGTTATTTTCTGGATCTCTTCTGATTATCACAACGTCCGTCTTTTTCTCTACATATAACTCGACTCTTAAACTCTCGTCTGTCTGTGTTTCCGATTTTAAACTGAAGCCAAAGATTGGCAGATAGCTGTCACATGGTATGGTTTAATTTACATATCATCACTACCCTAAAGGCTGCAAAAGCACCCCGTCAGACGTCCCCCCATATATCTTTTTTGTTTGCTTTCAGTCAGGATCCATACAGGATGAGTTCTGGGTCCTGATCTGGACCACGGCCCTCCAGGTAATGACCTCTGGGATAGATGCTTGGTAAGGTTGTACTATCAGTGTCAGCAGATATAATGTAGTGAACAACTGTAGAGGAACAGAAACTACAGAAGATACTGCAGTGTGTATTTCCTTTCATCTTCTTATTGACTTGATTAATGCAGATTTTAAATGTTTTTTCTGCTCTAACTCGTCAGGTTTTTCAGAAAGTGAAAGCCCTACAGTGTAGTGTGTCAACTTTATATGACTGATTTAGTTTTTTAAAGCAGTGAATAACTTTCCAAAACCGTGTCTCAGACAGCCGTTGCTGGAACCGGTGTTCTGTTGAAATATGTTACCTGTTGAGATGTGCTACTGATTCCTTCTGCACACGTGTCGTTCTACAATCTTGACTTTAATAAACAGATTTATTGTTTATTTTTGTTTCTATAATTTTCCATAAATACATCTTATCAAATAAATTCTCCAGGACAGAAACACTAAATATGAAGTTATTTTTACTTTCTTTACATTGTCAGAGCAACAGGCAAATGTTTGGACACACCCAGAGGAGAACAACCCAACAATGGCTGATAAGGACCCAGAGGGCTTTTATATAGAAAATATCAGGGAAGGATCATAAAAATATGTTTAAATAATTAACAGGAAACACTCGCCTTAAACAAGAATACTGTATAAACTTCTAATAACATCTTGTTATGAAATAAGTTGTTAATTCGTACTATGGAGGCATTTTTCATCAGGGCAGCATAAATCATCAGAACACCACTTCCTGCTGCGACCTGAATTACTGAAGTTATTTAGTCTATTGTAAAACCATCAGAGACGTCCAGAGTGTCTAATATGAAGACGAACATGTTTTTTGGTGAGTATTCACTTAAACAAGTTTCATAACAGCAGATTAAAGTTGTAAAAGTTATTTTGTACTACTTTAATTCCCAGTAAACTGGGCAGTCAGATACATAAATGAGTTTCATTACAGAGTGAAACATACAGATTTTACCTCTGATCCAAGTAGCAGCCAGTGAATACTTCTCAGCTAAGATCCTCCTTCCAACAGCTGGATGATTAAACTGCTGAGTCGCACACAGATGGAGCAGATTGTGCAGCAAAGTGTCACTGAAATACAAACACACACACACACACAAAGCAGCTGTAGTGTAACCAGCATTATGTTTCTCATACGTAGAAGACAAACGGTTCTCAGGGTGTTAGTGGACGATCTGGGAAAGATGGATGTTATACAACATACACTCAATGATAACAGGACCAGAGTCCATGTGTTCAGATCCTGATACTTTGCTTACGTCATGAAAACATGTTCATGACAACATGCTTGTTAAGCTTCATGTTCAGTAAGACACCTCTCTGACATGTTTTTACCTGTATTTCTCTTTCCGTGGTCTGTTCTCTGTCGTGTCCCAGAACCGGGCGTGTTTGATTGCGTTCTGCACACGCTCATCCTGATTGGGCAGCTGGTTTTCAGGGACCTCAGCCAGTGAGAGGAGATGAGGAGGCAGACCAGAGATCACCTTGGACTTAGTCAACCACGCTGCCTGACGCACACCTTGGACAATGAATCAGAATCAGAACCAGACTTATTTGGTCCACTATGTTAAACACAAGGGTTCCAGTTTGGTTCCAGTTCTAATTAGTTCTAGTTCTTATAGACAGACATGTAAATATAAACAGACATTATTAGAGATAGAAGACAGACAGCAGCATCGTGTCTGATCGGTGTCTGAAGTTGTTTATAGATAAAATCTAATTATTTTTAATGAGAGAAGAACTTATTTCATCATGGAGGTGTTAAAGAGACCATTTCATACACATTTCATGACTTTGTGGTTATTTCTTAAGTATTAACCAGTAACATGAAACATTTTATATCAAAAAACATCACGAAACACTGATTACCAGACCTTTCAATCTGTCTGCATTAAAATTCGAGTGGTTCCAGCTCCTTCCGTCAGGCTTCGAGCAGCAGCTCACTCATATTCATTATTTGACTTTGCTGGACTCTGATTGGCTAACAAACTAGCCTATGAGAGCAAGGTATACTGTTTCCTGCCCCGCTGCGCATGGCAACATCAGGCGTTCTCTCTTCCTGTTTGCTACGTCTTAACAGCTTTTAGCCAGCAGCATGCTAGGAGTGGTTTCAACTGCAGGAGCTGATGAATATCAACGAAACAAGTACAGGTCGTTCAAACTCGGGTTTTATCGCCATCTGTGTAGTTTGAGAGATAAAAACTGAAAGAGAAGTTGTTGACCTGTTTTCACCCACTATGAAGGTAAGAACACCTGTGGAGCTAAAATATTCAACAGAAACCTCAGAAAAACTGTTTTTAATGGAAGGGCCTCTTTAAATATGTTGGTTCAATATGGAGACGGTATGGAGGAAGAACCTGGTCTGATGTTGTGGTCAGAGGTCAACTGGGGTAAAATATGGAAGAAAAACTGTTTTTGTATAAAATGTATCAGAATCAGTTTATTGTGAAGTTCTACAAAGAATAAAGCAAAATGTAAATCTGCAGGATTCAAATCATTTCATGTTTCTGTCCCTTTGCAGTCTGAGGTTAGCGACACAAAACAACACAAAGCAACACGAAACAACACAGACCAACACAAAGCAAACACAGAGCAACACAAAGCAACACGAAGCAACACAAAGCAAACACAAAGCAACACAAAACAACACAAAGCAAACACAAAGCAACATGAGGCAACACGAAACAACACAAAACAACACGAAGCAACACGAAACAACACAAAACAACAAGAAACAACACAAAACAACACAAAGCAACATGAAGCAACACGAAACACGAAGCAAGACAAAGCAACACAAAACAACACAAAACAAAACAAAGAAAAACAGAACAAAGCAACACAAAGCAAAACAAAACACGAAGCAACATGAAGCAACACGAAACACAAAGCAAGACAAAGCAACACAAAACAACACAAAACAAAACAAAGCAACACAAAGAAACACAAAACAACACAAAGCAACACAAAACAACACAAAACAAAACAAAGCAACACAAAGAAACACAAAACAACACAAAGCAACACAAAACAATACAAAGCAACACAAAACAAAACAAAGCAACACGAAACAACACAGACCAACACAAAGCAAACACAGAGCAACACAAAGCAACACGAAGCAACACAAAGCAACACAAAACAACACAAAGCAAACACAAAGCAACACAAAACAACACAAAGCAAACACAGAGCAACACAAAGCAACATGAGGCAACACGAAACAACACGAAACAACACAAAACAACACGAAGCAACACGAAACAACACAAAACAAAATGAAACAACACAAAACAACACGAAGCAAAACGAAACACGAAGCAACACGAAGCAACATGAAGCAACACAAAACAAGACAAAGAAACACAGAGCAACACAAAACACGAAGCAAGACAAAGCAACACAAAACAACACAAAGAAACACAAAACAACACAAAGCAACACAACGCAACACAAAGCAAAACGAAACACGAAGCAACATGAAACAACACAAAACAACAAGACACAACACAAAACAACACAAAGCAACATGAAGCAACACGAAACACGAAGCAATACAAAGCAACATAAAACAACACAAAACAAAACAAAGAAAAACAGAACAAAGCAACACAAAGCAAAACAAAACACGAAGAAACATGAAGCAACAGGAAACACAAAGCAAGACAAAGCAACACAAAACAACACAAAACAAAGCAACACAAAGCAACACAAAACAACACAAAACAACACAAAGCAACACAAAGCAAAACAAAACACAAAGCAACATGAAGCAACACAAAACACGAAGCAAGACAAAGCAACACAAAACAACACAAAGAAACACAAAACAACACAAAGAAACACAAAACAACACAAAGCAACACAACGCAACACAAAACAAAGCAACACAAAGCAAAACGAAACACGAAGCAACATGAAACAACACAAAACAACAAGAAACAACACAAAACAAAACAAAGAAAAACAGAACAAAGCAACACAAAGCAAAACAAAACACGAAGAAACATGAAGCAACAGGAAACACAAAGCAAGACAAAGCAACACAAAACAACACAAAACAAAGCAACACAAAGCAACACAAAACAACACAAAGCAACACAAAGCAAAACAAAACACAAAGCAACATGAAGCAACACGAAACACAAAGCAAGACAAAGCAACACAAAACAACACAAAACAAAACAAAGAAAAACAGAACAAAGCAACACAAAGCAAAACAAAACACGAAGCAACATGAAGCAACACGAAACACAAAGCAAGACAAAGCAACACAAAACAACACAAAACAAAACAAAGCAACACAAAGAAACACAAAACAACACAAAGCAACACAAAACAACACAAAACAAAACAAAGCAACACAAAGAAACACAAAACAACACAAAGCAACACAAAACAACACAGACCAACACAAAGCAAACACAGAGCAACACAAAGCAACACGAAGCAACACAAAGCAACACAAAACAACACAAAGCAAACACAAAGCAACACAAAACAACACAAAGCAAACACAGAGCAACACAAAGCAACATGAGGCAACACGAAACAACACGAAACAACACGAAACAACACGAAGCAACACGAAACAACACAAAACAAAATGAAACAACACAAAACAACACGAAGCAAAACGAAACACGAAGCAACACGAAGCAACATGAAGCAACACAAAACAAGACAAAGCAACACAAAACAACACAAAACAAAGCAACACAAAACAACACAAAGCAACACAAAGCAACACAAAGCAAAACAAAACACAAAGCAACATGAAGCAACACAAAACACGAAGCAAGACAAAGCAACACAAAACAACACAAAGAAACACAAAACAACACAAAGAAACACAAAACAACACAAAGCAACACAACGCAACACAACGCAACACAAAACAAAGCAACACAAAGCAAAACGAAACACGAAGCAACATGAAGCAACACAAAACAACACAAAACAAAACAAAGCAACACAAAACAACACAAAACAAAGCAACACAAAGCAAAACGAAACACGAAGCAACACGAAACACGAAGCAAGACAAAGCAAGACAAAGCAACACAAAACAACACAAAACAAAACAAAGCAACACAAAACAAAACAAAGCAACACAAAACAAAACAAAGCAACAAAAAACAAAACAACACAAAACAACACATCACTGCAGTGTCGTCAGGATACTAAAATTTCAAACTTGATGTGATTTTGATTATTAGGTGATTTAAAAACACATATTTATTTATGTACCCAAAGTGTTTCTACACTGTACTTTTACTCGTGTTGTTGATTAACTTGGGCTGTGAAGCGTCTCAGTAACTCTCTGTAGCTATTGTTGCTAATATTTGGAGTCAGAGCCAACTCGTGGGATAATGTGATGCAGCTTCTCCTTCTGCTGAGTTCCAGCAGGATGCTTTACGGCACCCGGCAGTCACGGATGTCGATGTACTCTGAACGAGGCTAAAATATCTAGACAACAGGAACAGAATATCTAATCTACACTCACCGGCCACTTTATTAGGTACACCTGTCCAACTGCTCGTTAACACTTACTTTCTAATCAGCCAATCACATGGCGGCAACGCAGTGCATTTAGGCATGTACACATGGTCAAGACAATCTCCTGCAGTTCAAACTGAGCATCAGTATGGGGAAGAAAGGTGATTTGAGTGACTTTGAACGTGGCATGGTTGTTGGTGCCAGAATGGCTGGTCTGAGTATTTCAGAAACTGCTGATCTACTGGGATTTTCACACACAACCATCTCTAGGGTTTACAGAGAATGGCCCGAAAAAGAAAAAATATCCAGTGAGCGGCAGTTCTGTGGACGGAAATGCCTTGTTGATGCCAGAGGTCAGAGGAGAATGGCCAGACTGGTTCGAGCTGATAGAAAGGCAACAGTGACTCAAATAACCACTCGTTACAACCAAGGTAGGCAGAAGAGCATCTCTGAACGCACAGTACGTCGAACTTTGAGGCCGATGGGCTACAGCAGCAGAAGACCACGCCGGGTGCCACTCCTTTCAGCTAAGAACAGGAAACTGAGGCTACAATTTGCACAAGCTCATGGAAATTGGACAATAAAAGATTGGAAAAACGTTTCCTGGTCTGATGAGTCTCGATTTCTGCTGCGACATTCGGATGGTAGGGTCAGAATTTGGCGTCAACAACATGAAAGCATGGATCCATCCTGCCTTGTATCAACGGTTCAGGCTGGTGGTGGTGGTGTAATGGTGTGGGGAATATTTTCTTGGCACTCTTTGGGCCCCTTGGTACCAATTGAGCATCGTTACAACGCCACAGCCTACCTGAGTATTGTTGCTGACCATGTCCATCCCTTTATGACCACAATGTACCCAACTTCTGATGGCTACTTTCAGCAGGATAATGCGCCATGTCATAAAGCTGGAATCATCTCGGACTGGTTTCTTGAACATGGCAATGAGTTCACTGTACTCAAATGGCCTCCACAGTCACCAGATCTCAATCCAATAGAGCATCTTTGGGATGTGGTGGAACGGGAGATTCCCATCATGGATGTGCAGCCGACAAATCTGCACCAACTGTGTGATGTCATCGTGTCAATATGGACCAAACTCTCTGAGGAATGCTTCCAGCACCTTGTTGAATCTATGCCACGAAGAATTGAGGCAGTTCTGAAGGCAAAAGGGGGTCCAACCCGTTACTAGCATGGTGTACCTAATAAAGTGGCCGGTGAGTGTAGATACCAGTTTTAGTATCGATTAATATCTAGGTATCAATTATTTTGACAAACCTACTGCAGAAATACTAAATGACATGTGATCGTTCCTAAATACTATAAACCTACACACAGACCAGCATAACCTGTTTGACTCTCACCACCAACTAGAGCACAAACGTTCTGAACATGTCCCATCGAGGACAGAAGAGAAGGAATGAAAGCTCTTCAGACCTGTAGAGACCCGAACCCGACAAATCAGACAAGAAATCTAGAAAAAACTCCACAGACTCATGGAACAACACAGGAGAACCAGATCTTCAGGTCCAGACTCAGCTGGACATCCACATCTTAAAGACAAAGGACAGAAACCAGTTGGACAGAGAGGACAGATGGTTCGATGTGATTCTAACGAACCACTGTGGTCACAACTTAAACCTGGGACTAACAGACCGGGATCAGAACTAAAGAAGTCTTTCTGATGGAGGTAAAACCTTTTAAATTCAGATGAACTTTTTCTAAAACTTTTTGGACCGACATGGAAGACTGAGATCTACACTGCAAAGTTTGTGACGTTGTTTTCAGTGTCAGATTGTAATATTTAATAAGCATGACGTCATTCACATGTGCAGAACTACCTTCCAGCAGACTGGTCTTCTGGTTGAACATGTAACATGGTTTGTCTTTGTAAAGTGGCATGTCCTGAGCTGGAGGAGACTTGTAGTATCTCGGGTCCTTGTAGTCCCTCTCCCACACAGGGAAGACCGGTTTAGCGAGACCTGGGACATAATGCATCCTCTTTTCATAGGTGACCGCTTCCAGTCCAGGGATTTGCACCTTCTCCCTGGTTTTCTGTGGCGGGATTCTGCCTGTCAAACAACGGCTGATACCGAAGTTCCTCCGGGCCTGAAGGTGTCCGGATCTACCGCAAACTCCAAAACTCTTTATAAAAACATTTTTAGAAAATAAGTAGGCCGCCATTCTACAAATATATCACTCACAGTTCAACTCTTTTTTGTTTTTAAACGGAATATAACAGTAAATCCGGCCTTTTCTAATGGTTTAAGTTGCCACTGTGCACCGCCATATTGTTTCTTCTTTCAATCTGTTGATGCTTCGGTCCAGATGTACCGCCACCTGCTGGACCGGAGTCTGACTACAGAGAGGAACATCCGAATCTGGCCCAGTATGTTACACACACAAGGAATTTTACTCTAGTTTTGGTGTTCAGGGATCTGTAGCTCCGTCCTGAGGGGAGAGGAGACCTGAGATCCAGGTGTGAAAGGTCCTGCTGGTGCTGCCTGAAGTTTTCTTTAGTCTGGAGGAGTCCAGGTTCTGGATGGAGGAGAACAGGTCCTGGATGGAGGAGAACAGGTTCTGGGAGGAGAACAGGTCCTGGATGGAGAAGTTCAGGTCCTGGATGGAGGAGAACAGGTTCTGGACGGAGGAGAACAGGTCCTGGATGGAGAAGTTCAGGTCCTGGATGGAGGAGAACAGGTTCTGGATGGAGGAGAACAGGTCCTGGATGGAGGAGAACAGGTTCTGGGAGGAGAACAGGTCCTGGATGGAGAAGTTCAGGTCCTGGATGGAGGAGAACAGGTTCTGGACGGAGGAGAACAGGTCCTGGATGGAGGAGTACAGGTCCTGGATGGAGGAGAACAGGTTCTGGGAGGAGAACAGGTCCTGGATGGAGAAGTTCAGGTCCTGGATGGAGGAGAACAGGTTCTGGACGGAGGAGAACAGGTCCTGGATGGAGAAGTTCAGGTCCTGGATGGAGGAGAACAGGTTCTGGATGGAGGAGAACAGGTTCTGGGAGGAGAACAGGTCCTGGATGGAGAAGTTCAGGTCCTGGATGGAGGAGAACAGGTTCTGGATGGAGGAGCAGATTATCACCAGTGATCCTCTTCTGTTGACTTGAAAGTTCTCTTTGCTCGATCTCGTCCCCAGAAACATGTGTCCACAATAGTTACAGGTGTGTTGTGTAAGGTAACGGGGGGACAGGGGGACGGGGGGACGGGGGGGGGGGGATAGATGTGGATAATAATGGTGGAGGAAGACTGAAAGATGTTCATTCAGTGTGTTATCTGAACTTGTAATGATTGATGAACGATACGATATTTTATTGTATTTTTGTTTTTAGTTTTATTCTTTAATTATTTGTTTATTGTTGTATTTTCTATTTCACTTTATGTCTTTATTTCCTGTACAACACTTTGTTCAGCTGTCATACTGTATGTTAAAGTGCTCTATAAATAAACTTGACAAGTGTATATATCATAATAATCTAAATATAACCAGAATGAACGAGAAGTTACACACCTGGTTGATGTATAAGATAACAATGTGAGATCAAAGTAAAAGTGATAAAAGGTTTTGCTGTTATTGAACCATCAGATGATTTTGGGTTTTCACACACACGCCTTTATTTTGACATAACTTTTGTGAAATGACTGTTTAAAATGTCACACCTTCTCGTTTATATGAAATTATCATGAATAATTTTTTATGATCTTTTATGAGTGGAAATATAAAACAGTTTGTTACAGTGGATTTTATTTTTAGAACCAGTTGCAGGTAAATAAATTGCTCCAGCACAAAACCAACAATCAGTTTTCATTAAAACATATTCTCATGTTGTTCTTTTTACTGGCACATTGCACTCGCAACATTCATCAGATGTGTTTTAGATTGAAAGGTTTCAATATATTTAATAAAAATCAAGTAAATCTTTAAACTAGCTTTTTAAAATACTACTTGGTAAATATGTCCGTTCTGATTTCACAGTCTTGTTTCAAATTTAGGGACAAGTAGGTTTAACAGAACTGGATCAGCTCTTTCATGCTGCATCCTTTCTCACAGCAAATATCAGATATTTTTCCAGCAGCTCGTCTGATCCGAGAAGTAGTGAAGTACCAGTGAGCAGCCAGGGAGGACACCTCCTTCTTTCCATCGGACTGTGGAGAGGCGTGGAGTGTCTCTGAAGACTGGTCCGTCCCTGTGTAGAAATAATGCTCTGACAATTTAGAAAGTTACTTCATAAATATTTCTCTGTTTTCTAAAATAAAACATATCTTGGTTTAAGCAAAGAGACACTTACAGCCAGTGTGTTGATCCAGTTCCTTATCTGGTATACTTCTCCTCAGCCGAGAGTTTCCACAGGTAGACACCGCCAGACGGATCAGCTCTCGCCCACACATCTTAATCCTGTCCTCTGCATGAACCACACACGCTGCAGCCACCAGCACCACCAACACACACTGCAGCCGCTTTGCAGCAATCATTATATGATCTGCAAATTACTTTCAAATCTGGAGTTATTAAAAGAGACAACAAGCGAGAGTTGCAGTGTGATGTCCTTATACAACTACTCAACAGGGTTTATATAGTAACTGTGTTGTTTAAAATATGCTGAGGTTGCAGATTTTTCAGAAGATGTTTTTAACCTTGATGAGAGAAAAGTATGTTCTGATCCTGATATCAGTATGAAAGCGAAGGCTGAATATGACACAGAGATAAAAACCTGTTTGATTATTATCTACAGTTTGTGTTAAAACTTTCCTAAACACGACTGCACTTTCCAAAATCAGCTTTATATTCAATATAATATATTCTGATCCTGAACCACTCTGTGAAAGACAGTCCCTCTCAAGAGCAAGCAGAAATGTATATAATATAATATAATATAATATAATATAATATAATATAATATAATATAATATAATATAATATAATATAATATAATATAACATAATATAATATAATATAATATAATATAATATAATATAATATAAGACATAACATAACATAATATAATATAATATAACATAACATAACATAACATAACATAACATAACATAACATAACATAATATAATATAATATAATATAATATAATATCATATAATATAACATAATATGACATAACATAACATAATATAATATAATATAATATAATATAATATAACATAACATAACATAACATAATATAATATAATATAATATAATATAATATAATATAATATAATATAATATCATATAATATAACATAATATGATATAATATAATATAATATAATATAATATAATATAATATGACATAATATGACATAATATGACATAACATAACATAATATAATATGACATAACATAACATAACATAACATAACATAACATAACATAACATAATATAATATAATATAATATAATATAATATCATATAATATAACATAATATGACATAACATAACATAATATAATATAATATAATATAATATAATATAATATAATATAATATAATATAATATAATATAATATAATATAATATGACATAACATAACATAATATAATATAATATAATATAATATAATATAATATAATATAATATAATATAATATAATATAATATAATATAATATAACATAACATAATATAATATAATATAATATAATATAATATAATATAATATAATATAATATAATATAATATAATATAACATAATATAATATAATATAATATAATATAATATAATATAATATAATATGACATAATATGACATAATATGACATAACATAACATAATATAATATGACATAACATAACATAACATAACATAACATAACATAACATAACATAATATAATATAATATAATATAATATAATATCATATAATATAACATAATATAACATAACATAACATAATATAATATAATATAATATAATATAATATAATATAATATAATATAATATAATATAATATAATATAATATAATATGACATAA
>SSNP01000092.1:1340542-1387509 GCA_006937955.1 Pachypanchax playfairii | reverse complement strand
GGGGGGGGGTCTGCGGCGGCGGCGGGGGAACGTTACGACAGTGAGCTTTCACAGGGGACCAGTAGGGGGAGAGCGAGAGCAAAACTTACTTAGTTCTGCTTTAAATTATTACATGTATCTATCGCTCTCAGTCTGTCTCTCTCTCTCTCTGTGCAGTGTGATGAAGGTGACGATGATGATGTGACTGTACAGGTAATAATCAGAGGTTTACAGCTCTTCAGGATGCTCCTCGTCTTCAGATAGAGACGCATACACGAGAGAACTAAAAAAAAAAAGACTGCGGCGGAAGTGTGGGGAGGTAAACTAACAGCTGAAAGTGCAGTATTTTAGATATTTTATTTTTGGATGAATATTTTTGAAAAATACTCAAAAGTCGAGCCACTAAGTCGCGAGGGACCACTGGATCTCAGATATTGTTCAAAAATGTGTCTAAATCCTTTGTGAAGATAATCCATCCCACCTCACAGGTGTGTCATTAGATTAGACAGTATGATTATTGCTCAGGTGTGTCTAAGACTGGCTACTCTGAAAGGTTCGGTTTTGTTTTATTGGGGGGGGGGGGGTCTCTGGGGACCAGTCAGTATCTGTAGTGACCACCATTTGTCTCATGAAGATCCCCCAAATAAAATAAAACAAAACATTTCAGACTGGCCTTTTATTGTGGCCAGTAAACTGTGAGGTGGGATGGATTATCTCTGCCAAGGATTTAGACAGATTATTGAACAATATTTGAGATAAATGGTTATTTTGTGTATGTGGGAAATGTTTTAGATGTTTGAGTTCATCTTATAAAAAGTGGAAGCAAAAAACAAAAGTGATGCCTTTATATTTTTGTGCAGTGTTACATACCAGAGAAGCAATCATAAAAAAACTAAACATTTAAAAAGAAGAAAATTCATAATCTGATGGATAAACACAGAAGTAAATTATAGAACTGCATTAGTACCAGAATTAAAAGTTTTAAAGTAGTTAAAAACTAACTATATGTTACTGCAAATAAAAAAGGTTTTCAGTTCTTTTTAAAGATATTTAGATTGGGGAATTCTTTCAGATCTTAAAATGGTTGGGAGGTGTGGCCACCCAGATGCCACACCCAAGCTGAGACAATCACATTCAGTCAAACATCAAATGCAAGATGACATCTTTACAGTGAAGCTCAGAATTCTGAGTGTAAGTGAATGCAGCACCTGCAGCTCTACAAGCACAATCCTACATTTATATAAAAATATAATTATGATCCAGGTATTTTATATTGTGCAGAAACTATAATACTAGCTAATCACATGTTAAAAAGGGTCATATTTTAATTTTTAAAACAGTTTTTGCCAAAAACAGTTTTGCACTATGATACATCAGTGGTAAATGTTTTTGTCCTTGAATGCTGAAGAGACAGTGACAAAACATTTAATGACATCATTTGTTATTGATTTATTTGTTTGTTAGTTAGTGTGTTTGTTTATCTATCGATGTCTCTAAACTTTTCACTGTAGTGGTTAAAATCTTCTAGTAAAGGTTAAAAGCTCATTCACCTCTATACACTCATATAAATCACTGATACTGATTAGTGTAAATGTACCAGTGGCATTGGGTTTTGACAGAATTGGATTTCACTTTGGTTTGGTAGCCACTTCATTTATGATAAACAATTTATACTTTTGTAAATACAAGATTAAGTAGTATTTGAATACTGTATGAGTTTCTCAACAAAATACCTCTGAGATCTTTATTCAAAGGAGAGAAGTTCTAGGAACAGCTGAGTTAAAGTGTAAAAAAAGTCAAAGATTTTTAAATACACCCGGAGCATGGAAAGAAAAGACTGATGAAGAAATAAATATATTAAAAAATGTTAAAATACGTTCTGTGTTAAATGTTTTTAATGTCTGTTTTAGTTCCTCCTGTTTAAAATGTTATTTATTATTATAAAAATACAAAAAATAACTTCCAATTAGTTTTTTGGGGAAAATCTCATACCTTAAATATGAGTTGTGTTTACATCTTATCTTTAAACATGTTGAAGGATGGCAGCAGACTGACTGATAGGAACTGAGAATAACGATGTCAAGGATGCAACTTTTCATACATGGTCATCGCAGACTGCGCAGATGACTGCATCACATGTCAACACAAATATACATGTGTCTCTTTTAATGAGTAGAAAATACTTTCTGTTGTGGTGCAAGAGTTGCACAACTGTAGCTCCAAGGTCTTAATTACAAGATTCTCTTAAAATGATGACTTAGTAACTCAAGATAATGATTTGGCATCTTATTATGATAAACTGATGGGGGTTTTCTGACTGTTTGGTGGTTAGGGTTAAATGTTGCCATCTTGATTTCCAGATGGTGTGTGTGTGTGTATGTGTGTGTGTGTGTGTGTGTGTGTGTGTGTGTGTGTGTGTGTGTGTGTGTGTGGGTTTGTATTTCTGACCTCCTGGGGACCCGTTTCCTGACTTTTACTACCTTTTTGGGGTCCGAGGGTTCTTGTGGGGACCGAAGCCTGGTCCCCATGAGGGGGACTCCCCTTTTTAGGGTTAGGGGTTAGGTTTATAGGTATGGTGTGAATAGAGTTTTAGTTAGTCTTAGGGTTAGTTATAGATCAGTAATGGTTAAGGTTAGTAAAAGGGTTTGGGTTAGGTATAAATCTAGTTACTAAAATCAATGGAAGTCAATGGACGGTCCCCATAAGGATACCAAAACACACTTGTGGGTGTGTGTGTGTGTGTGTGTGTGTGTGTGTGTGTGTGTGTGTGTGTGTGGGTTTGTATTTCTGACCTCCTGGGGACCCGTTTCCTGACTTTTACTACCTTTTTGGGGTCCGAGGGTTCTTGTGGGGACCGAAGCCTGGTCCCGATGAGGGGGACTCCCCTTTTTAGGGTTGGGGGTTAGGTTTATAGGTATGGTGTGAATAGAGTTTTAGTTAGTCTTAGGGTTAGTTATAGATCAGTAATGGTTAAGGTTAGGAAAAGGGTTTGGGTTAGGTATAAATCTAGTTACTAAAATCAATGGAAGTCAATGGACGGTCCCCATAAGGATACCAAAACACACTTGTGGGTGTGTGTGTGTGTGTGTGTGTGTGTGTGTGTGTGTGTGTGTGTGTGTGGGTTTGTATTTCTGACCTCCTGGGGACCAGTTTCCTGACTTTTACTATCTTTCTGGGGTCCGAGGGTTCTTGTGGGGACCGAAGCCTGGTCCCCATGAGGGGGACTCCCCTTTTTTGGGTTAGGGGTTAGGTTTATAGGTATGGTGTGAATAGAGTTTTAGTTAGTCTTAGGGTTAGTTATAGATCAGTAATGGTTAAGGTTAGTAAAAGGGTTTGGGTTAGGTATAAATCTAGTTACTAAAATCAATGGAAGTCAATGGACGGTCCCCATAAGGATACCAAAACACACTTGTGTGTGTGTGTGTGTGTGTGTGTGTGTGTGTGTGTGTGTGTGTGTGTGTGTGTGTGTGTGTGTGTCCAGTTGTTTTTACTGCTCTTCTCAGTTCATTGTATTTTCTAGTTAAGAGTTTTGGTTTTCAGTTGTTTTCTACATCACTACACATCACCTGTTAGTCATCAGTTCATTAGTTCAGCTGTCTTTCCTCCAGCTGCAGTTTCTTATTCTTTTGCATTTCTGTCACACAAAATGTTTCTGATCATCAAACACATTTAACCATTAGTCAAAGATACACAAGAAAACACAAAATGCAGTTTTTTAAATGATGTTTTTTATTATTTAAGGAGAAATAAATCCAACCCTACATGACCCTGTGTGAAAAAGGAATCGCCCCCTTGTTATAAAAACAATCTAACTGTGGTGTATCACACCTGAGTTCAATTTCTGTACCCACCCCCAGACCTGTTTACTGCCACACCTGTTTCAATCAAGAAATCACTTAAATAGGAGCTGCCTGACACAGAGAAGTAGATCAAAAGCACCTCAAAAGCTAGACATCATGCCAAGATCCAAAGAAATTCAGGAACAAATGAGAACAAAAGTAATTGAGATCTATCAGTCTGGTAAAGGTTATAAAACCATTTCTAAAGCTTTGGGACTCCAGAGAACTAGAGTGAGAGACATTATCCACAAATGGTAAAAACATGGAACAGTAGTGAACCTTCCCAGGAGTGGCCGGCAGACCAAAATGACCCCAAGAGAGCAGAGACAACTCATCCGAGAGGTCACAAAAGACCCCAGGACAACATCTAAAGAACTGAAGGCCTCACTTGCCTCAATGAAGGTCAGTGTTCACTAGCGATGTCCCGATCAAGATTTTTTGCCTTTGAGTCATTTGATTTTGAGTATCTACCGATACCAAGTCCCGATCCGATCTATAATACATCAAAAAATGAATAAAAAGGAGCAAATAAACAGATACAGGATGTTCCTTATTTTGTATTTAATTAATTGTATTTCCAAGACGATAACCACTTTGAAGCAAAAAGAACATTAGGGCTCGTCTTAATTTTGCTAAGAAACATCTCAATGATTGCCAAGACTTTTAGGAAAATACCTTGTGGACTGATGAGACAAAAGTTTAACTTTTGGAAGGTAAATATCCCGTTTCATCTGGTGTAAAAGTAACAGCATTTCAGAAAAAGAACATCATACCAACAGTAAAATATGGTGGTGGTAGTGTGATGGTCTGGGGTTGTTTTGCTGCTTCAGGACCTGGAAGGCTTGCTGTGATAGTTGGAACCATGAATTCTACTGTCTACCTAAAAATCCTGAAGGAGAATGTCCGTCCATCTGTTCATCAACTCAAGCTGAAGCGATCTTGGATGCTGCAGCAGGACAATGACCCAAAACACACCAGCAAATCCACCTCTGAATGGCTGAAGAAAAACAAAATGAAGACTTTGGAGTGGCCTAGTTAAAGTCCTGACCTGAATCCTATTGAGATGTTATAGCATGACCTTAAAAAGGTGGTTCATGCTAGAAAACCCTCAAATAAATCTGAATTACAACAATTCTGCAAAGATGAGTGGGCCAAAATTCCTCCAGAGCTGTAAAAGACTCGTTGCAAGTTATCACAAACACTTGATTGCAGTTGTTGCTGCTAAGGGGGCCCAACCAGTTATTAGGTTCAGGGGACAATTCCATTTTCACACAGGGTCATGTAGGGTTGGATTGTTTTTCTCCCTAAATAATAAAAACCATAATTTAAAAACCACATTTTGTATTTACTTGTGTTTCTTTGACTAATAGTTAAATGTGTTTGATGATCAGAAACATTTTGTGTGACAAACATGCAAAAAAAATGAGAAATCAGGAAGGGGGCAAATAGTTTTTCACACCACGGTACATACAGCTCTAGTTTTCAGTCACTCACTGTCAGGTTCTCTGTTGTCTGTCTGAGTTTCTCTGCACTTTTTGTAAGCAGTTTAGCTGGAAAATCAGCATTATTATTTTTATGAAAGTCTCCAGTTTGTTTTTAACTCCTGTTTCATGTCTTTTATTCTACATTTTGGGTCCATGTATCTCCACATATTGTGATACTTAGTATCTCATAATTATGACATGGTAACAAAAAAAGACCACAACAATGAAAGAACTCCAACTTGAAGCAGCGCTAGTATGAAAGAGGACAAAGTCTGTAGAAATGTCTCTAGATGTCTCTAATCAAGCAATTTTAAAGGTGGAAACGATGTTGGAGGAACAATTGACAGATCTAAACAGATGATGGTGGTACAACACAAAACAATCTTAAAGTCATTATTAATCAATTTAATGGAAATAAATTAAAATTGAAAATGTTTTTGATTTACAGGTGCTAAAAGTAAAAGCAACAAACATTTGCAAAAAAGTGTTATATTAATAAACAACTTTACAACACAGGTTTATTTACTAGTATTTAACATTGAGAACACAGAGATCCATGTTAACAAACACTGAACAATCAAACGTGTCAGATTGCAAATTAAAACCAGTTCAGCACAATTCTGCTTGTGCAGTGTTTGTGTTTGAAGCTGGACTTGAACGCAGCAGCAGTTCATCACTGGTGTTTAACATTATCTTAAAAAAAAATTAAAAAAAAACAGGTACAGGGATGAAAACTCATCCGGAGCAAAGCAGAGTGAGTTTAGAACTCCCTGAACTTGTCCAGGATCTTAATCCTTTGATAATCTCTGGTCGCTGCACAGAATAAAGACAGCTGGGTCCAAACAGTGTCACTCAGATTCTAACACAGAGGTCAGTTTTTTTCTACCTGATACTGTATATCAGAAAGAAGATTGTCTCCCACATAAGAAGCCTGTAAACCTGAATTAAACCCTGAAATAGAACATGAGAGACTCTTGACCAGGTGATTGAAGCACTAATCCTGATAATCCTTGACAGCAAATATAAACTGTGACTCCTGATCACTGCTGACGATCTCCTGCTTCATGCAGGAGTTCTGAGACTTCTGACAGGAATGGCCTTTTCCCAACGCAAAACTCATGACATGAAAGATGCATTGATGTTGTTCAGTTTGGTTTTTTTTTCCTGATCAAGAAAGTGCAATAAAAAATACCATAAATATGTCCGACAAAAACTTAGAAAATCTAAAACCTAAATTTAGTTTTTTACAATCAAAATGTAAAGTTGTGAGAGATATAATGTGCAATCTCATTTCAACAACAGTGTTACAACCCGGCTTGTTTGGGGAAAGGGAAGTAACATTAAGACACAAACCCAGATGTTAACAGGTACAAAAATAAACAGTTTGATTAAATGATCAAAAGGTTAAAACATAAAATAAGAACTTAACCTGTCCTCTAAACCCCTGATAAACTCAAGAATATTATAAACCAAAGTAACTCTCTCTCATGAAATAAAGAATAATGCCAAAACATACTAAATACACCCCAAATGGTTCAAAGGCCTGTGGTTAGCCTAAAGGCCTGGAAACATTAGCTCCCTATAAAAGTTGTTACCAAACTCACACACACAACACATCAAAATCCTAAGTGCTTACTACACAGTAAACCATAACTCAAGCACAACAGTCAGAAAACACAGTTTAGTCTGTCAAAGGCAGACTGCGCTAACCAGCAGCCACCCACAAGTGTCCAGAGTTTAAATAAGGGCCGCCTCCTCCACCGATTGGTCCGGCAGCGGGTGGGAAGGCATGGCCCAATCGGGAAGCAAGAGAGGGAGGAGGGAGGTACTCTGAAGATGACCAGCTGGTCTGGTCCATTCTCCATCCTAGGCTGTCGCGACTGTCTCCACCCATCCTGAACCTGAAGCTCACCAGCTTCTTCACCGTTGAGCAGGCCACGGGCCATAACTAACTAACTAACTAACTAACTAACTAACTAACTAACTAACTAACTAACTAACTAACTAACTAACTAACTAACTAACTAACTAACTAACTAACTATTCTGTGCATAGCCTGTAATTTACAATTCTTCTAATCAATGTGCAACATCCTACACATGTGCAATACTCTATAATATAAAGATTTCTGCTCCATGTTTACATTGTATATATTTATTATATGTATTCTTTGCAATTTTCTTCATTTTTTTATATTTTGTGTGTCAACTACTTTTTCTTGCACTGATGCTGAGAGCGTTGTAATGCGTAAAATAACAATAAAGGCATTCAACTCAATTCAGTAGTCTAAAATTTCACAAACATAATTTAGTGTTACAAACATCTTGTAACATGAAATCCTCAGACATGTAGCCTACTTCAGTCTGGAAGCCTTCACTGAAAGCAGATAATGAAAAACTTCTGTCCATTTGGACTGGAATGTTCTGGGTTCATGAGGCCACATACAGAACCAAGCTGAGACAGAACCTTAGCAACATACAGAAGGTTCTTCAGCTCAGTACTGGAGGCAGACGTGGTCCTAAACTCTCCAGATTCAGAGTTAATAGTCATCTTTGTCTTCTATTTCATAGTTTATTCCACTGGGTCGATAGTGAATCTCATCGTCAGTGTCTTCTGGCTGCGGTTCAAAGCAGCGGTCAAACTTTCGCCTCAGACGCTTTTGGAGCTGGAAGGTGCGTTCAGTGTTCGAAAATCTGTATTCCTGTTCCTTCAGTTTGGCATAATAGTCTGAGAACTTGTTGAACAGAATAGAGATGGGCATTCCATTGAGGATGATGCCAAAAGAGATGCAGCCGAAAGCAACACAGCGGCCGAGATAAGAGATGGGGACAACGTCGCCATAACCAACTGTAGAGATGCTCACCTACAGAGGAAACAAGTAGAATCAGCTTACAGAATTCTCTGGTATTATTTATCCTAACTGTAGTTCCTTTTCATGTTACATTTTGTCTGAGCTATTCTACCCGCCAAGTTTTTATTTAAAGAGGCCATTTCATACATATTACAGGACTTTGTGGTTATTTCTTAAAGTATCAACCAGTAATATGAAACATTTTATATCTAAAAAACGTCAGGAAACACTGATTAACAGACCTTTCAATCTGTCTGCATCAAAATTCGGGTGGTTCCGGCTACTTCCGTCAGGTTTCAGCAGCAGCTCGTTCATATTCATTATTCAAATTTGCTGGACTCTGATTGGCTAACAAACTAGCCTATGAGAGCAAGGTATACCGTTTCCTGCCTCGCTGCGCATGGCAACATCAGACATCGTGTCTTTCTGTCTGTTACGTCTTATGCTAACAGCTTTTAGCCAGCAGCATGCTAGGTGTGGTTTCAACTGCAGGAGCTGATGAATACTAACAAACAAAGGAATTGTGATGAAACAGATACAGGCCGTTTGAACTCGGGTTTTATCACCACCTGCGTAGTTTGAGAGATTAAAACTGAAAGCCCACTATGAAGGTAAGAACACCTGTGGAGCTAAAATATTCAACAGAAACCTCAGAAAAACTGTTTTTAATGGAAGGGCCTCTTTAAAAGTTTTTCATGAAGCTGATCACATAAACCTTTTTAGAACAAACTGCTTCAACTTTGAAAACACATTCACTAAGTCTGGACATAAATGAATGGCACTGAATTGTATGGAAGGGGATTAGATTCAAAATGTAACAACTGCCATATAATAAATGAATGTGAGGTCTAATATGAGCTTTTCAACATATGAACACATGCATTTGATAAATCTACAAGTCAGCATCTTTTTAGTTCTTTAATTCATATTTCCTGTTAAATTGAAGGATCACACATCCAGAAGCTGTTTCATTCTTATGACTCAACAATGGCAACTACACTTTTAAATAAGGTGTCATAAGAAATCTGATACCAATTAATGACAAATATTGAGGATTTCACTAGAACCAAATAGAAGTTGCTGCTTTGCCTTATGATGCTTAATTGTCCTTAGCCGACTAATTTGATAATAAAAAAATGATTTTCTAATAAAATAAGGCATTTACACTGCCATAACATTTTAGAGCTGAACAATAGACTGTTTTTTGTTTTGAAACAAAAAAAAAATTTTAATTTAATTAGCCTTTTATTAGAAATGTGTAAAAGGTTCCCTGCCTTAATGGAGTAACACAAAAAATGTTGGAGGTGGACACAAATCCTTCATCCTAAAATATAAACAATACATTTTTGTAATTATTTTGAGTTCACTGTTTGTTCCATACTCACTGCAGCCCACCACCAGGCATCAGGTATGCTGCTGAAGGGGGTCCCAGGCTGATCCACCTCCACAGAATGCATCAGGGCAGAGAAGGTGAAGATGCCCATGGCGATGAACAGAAACAGACAGCACACCTACAGTATCACAAACAATTTATCTTAACAATTATATGCTTGCTTATTTTGTATGTAGAAATACATCAAAATATGTTGTAATTTTTTTAATAACTTTTGAAGAGGCCATTTCATACACATTTCAGGACTTTATGGTTATTTCTTAAGTATGAACCAGTAATATGAAACATTTTATATCTAAAACACGTCAGGAAACACTGATTAACAGACCTTTCAATCTGTCTGCATCAAAATTCTTCTGGTTTCGTCAGGCTTTGTCAGCAGCTCATTAATATTCATTATTCTGATTTGCTGGACTCTGATTGGCTAACAAACTAGCCTATGAGAACAAGGTATACTGTTTCCTGCTCCGCTGTGCATGGCAACGTCAGACAATCTCTCTTCCTGTTTGTTACGTCTTATGCTAACAGCTTTTAGCCAGCAGCATGCTAGGTGTGGTTTCAACTGCGGGAGCTGATGAATACTAACGAACAAAGGAGTTGTGATGAAACTCGGGTTTTATCACCACCTGTGTAGTTTGAGAGATTAAAACTGAAAGAGAAGTTGTTGACCTGTTTTCACCCACTATGAAGGTAAGAACACCTGTGGAGCTAAAATATTCAACAGAAACCTCAGAAAAACAGTTTTTAATGGAAGGGCCTCTTTAAGATGAAAATATTTTCTTTCTGAAATCAGAAAATCAGCTGTGTGTCACAGTCTATGGGTTTGTTTTCAGTCCCTGCAGGATTCTCCCTGTCTGCTTTAGTGTTCTTCATCTTTCATTCTTTTAGTTGTTTGATTTTAGTTAATCTGTTATGTGTTTTTCCAATTTCTTTTGTAAGACTTCAGGTGTTTATAGAAAATGAGATGTTTTTTGTACTTTTTTTTGCTTAAAGTGGTTTAACATTGTTACATCACTATGTTACAGTCAGTTGTTTTCCAGAAGAGAGTGGAGCAGCTGCTCAGAGCGCAGGATTCAGGAGGATTACTGAGAAATGTGTGTATTAAACCAAAAGCCCCTCTGGGTTAATAAGGAAATAACATCACAACATGGGTAAAAGCTCAAAAAAGTTGATTTTGCACGATACAGGACCTTTAAAGAATTAGCACAAAGTCATGAAATTTGTGTGACAGAGCACGTTTTAAGAAACACAGTAGGAAACCCATTGTTTTAAAAAAAAATTATAATTGACAACTGAGAATCTACAACAAATTAATCATTGATGGATAGAACTAAAATTTATATTCTTCTTAATATGGGTAGCAGGAAAATCTTTAGTAGTTTCAAAGTTTTAAAAGTCTTTAATTCTGTTAAATTAAAGGTGGGATATGGAATATTTTCATAGAAAGTAATATTTTTAACAAAATAATACATCCACGGGGTGTTTAGAGGGTTGTAGAATGAAAATACACTATTTTCTTTAAAAATTATATTCAAAGTAAAAATTTTTATTTTGACTGCCACAACGTTGGCATTTTGTTTACATCTACCAGCCAATAGCTGGCAGAGCAGCGGGCACCATTTTGGGTTGCCTAATACAGTAAATAATCCAGCACAGTGAGGCTGGTACTGTGGAGTCTGCAGGTCAACCAGCTGGAAGCACCGGGGACATGTGGTGATTATATACATTATTTACTTGCCATAAGGGGTTTCCCATGTAATGAACAAGTTCTGTGTGGTAACGTTTTTCATTAGCTTCTAGTTAATACATAGCTACATGTTGCTGAAGTGGATGAGCACTTTGGACCCCTTTTTCGACTGGAAGACACACCACGGAGGATTTTATTGCTTTTTAAAAAATTTATTGTATAAGTGGGGCGTGCAGGATGGTGTGTGAGGACGAAAGAGGATCTTAGGAGGAACTGCAGGAAGTTTTGGCTTGCCCTAGAAGAGCCACGGGACAACTATGAGCTCTTTGCCACGGACTGAATCGATGACTGAGCTACAAACAGGGAGGAGCTGCTTTTATCAGAGTCAGTGTGTGATCAGCGAGGCTGGACAGCATGATTAGTGAACTGAACTCATGATATTTTATTGTCCTGCTCGGATCGGGGATCAGAGTGGGTTTGGTGAGGAATATTGGTCGACCTGAGCATCGGAGTGCGCGCGGGGGGTTAACGAGCCTGGCACCCAGATGGCTGAAAGCTTTATGCTCTGTTATTCTGTTCCACGTTCCATATACCACCTTTAATGCTAATGTAGTCTGTGGATATGCAAAGCTGTATGTACAGCAGGAACACAACAATCATCAGGGAATTTGGTGTACATATATATACATGTATACATATATATGTGTGTGTGTTTGTTTGTTTAGATTTTCTTCCATACCTGCTCAGAGCACTGGCGGATGGTGAAACCGAAGGCCCTCATGCCCGTGGAGTGACGAGCAAGTTTCAAGATACGAAAGATGCGCATTAGCTTGACCACTTTGAGCACCTTGCTGACTTTACTGACCCTTGACATGGCCTTCAGATCTTCCTGAGCACTAATGTCTTCTGAGTCTATAACAAAAGTCTCAAACATTATCTGGATAAAGTACGGCATAACAGCCACCACGTCGACAAAATTGAGGGCACTTTTCACAAAATGTTTGATGTTCGATGTGGTAACGAGTCGCAAAAAGTATTCCAGTGTGAAAAAAAGGATGGATGCAACTTCCACCCACTCCATGTAAGTTTTGCCTGCAACTTTATACTGTCTAAGTTCATTAACTGTGTTCATTGTCATAGCTACAATGGAGATAAGAACAAAAAGACTTGAAAATACAGCAAAAGATTTGGCTGCTAGAGAGGAGTAAGGATTCTCCATCAAGTCCCAGAGAGCTTTTCGAAAGTCCCCAAGAAACATTGTCTTGTAACCTTCGTCATCTTCATGAGGTTTAATCTCATCAAGTAGCTCCTGGTTAACCTTCAACTGGTCTCTGATGTCATCCAGTTTCTCTTCAAACAAAATGCGACAGCACCTGGAAAAAAGAAAGAACTTTTCTTTACCATGCTTATAATACACAAAAAGACATAAATCATGGCACAGTGCAAACATTTACAACACACCTTGGAGTGTCCTTCAGTTTGAGTCCCCAAAATGACATCTCTTCCTCAAAGTTGGCTGGACAGAGGCTGTCCATCACCCAGAGGACACTGCTGCAGTAGAAATGAAAAATGTAATGGAAAAACATGGGGTCCCTGTCAAAGAAGAACTCGTTGTTCTGAACATTATAATCATCACAAAGCGTCAGACGCTTAACTGGATCATCACAGAGGGCAAGGACTCCAATCCTGGTTTTGGGGTATTTGAGGACAAGATGCTTGGGGATGTGAAATACCTTCCCACCCACATTCAGATTGACAATGTTTGATCTCCGTGGGTTTGGTGCTTCTTTGCGCTGATTTGTTTTCTCAACAGGCGTATCAAGGTTGTCCAATGAAGTCCATGGTTTTACTGAGCTGTCCTGGGAAAAAGGAAATTCATGCTCTTCTTCTTCAATGCTTTGTGAAAAGCTTATTTCCCGTTTTATGCTCGCAAAAAGACTAGAGCGACGCTTTTTCAGCACTCTCAGCTTGGGTTTTATAGCCGCCATTATGTCGGTTTTGTAGCAGAACCACAAACAGAAAAGCCCAGTTCCAAGTTCAGCTCATTGAAAAACAACAAATATTCCAAAAGAAGCCTGTTTGCTGACTGCTGCCCTGAAAAAACCTCTTTTTGAAGTTTGAGATAAAGTGATAACAAGCTCTTCAGTCAGCCTGCATGAAGATCCACTGCGTGTGTTAAGATTCTGTGAGTTGCCTGATTCTCTAATCCTATTGCTGTTCTTTCTGTCCCAGCACAAGTTAAAAATACTGTTGACTGGGATTAGGGTTGTGATTTAAGGCTTGAGTTCTCAGAGAGCTGGAAAGGCAGAGACAATGTGGTGATGGCAGTATTACTTTGCTAACAGGGCTAATGAGAGTTTTCACACAAGGCATTCAATATCCCAAAAGCAGATCAATCCAAACTTTGGTAAGCAGATTGTTTTTATATGTGCACCATTTTCTCATGTTAAGCAATGTGGTCAGTTGAACATTAAGTCAGGCAATTTCAGAGTGAAGTGTTGATCATAAAATAAAGACATGTTTTAGTTAAAAAACAGTAAAGGTCTTTTAACAATTCTTCAGCAGTTCTTCAGTAAATTTGCATTTTCAAATAGTGTAAGGAAACACAACCAGCTAACACAACCGGCTGGGAAGACACCTCATAAGAATGGTAATCTGTAATATGTCCTTTGTTTGATTTGTTTTAATCACTATTCACATAAAGTTCGTGGCACCTGTACGGAAAGCGAGTCTATTTCCTGGCCTGTGTAGACACTAGGTAACAAAAGCTCATTGCTGCCCCTAGTGTCCTGGAGCACTTCTGCTGTGAAGTTTACATGTGTTTTGGGATTTCCAGGTATTTTTGAGATTTGAATGTGTTTTTTTTTATTTTGCCTGTGCTTTGATTTTGTAAGTGCTTTTGATTTTGCATGTGTTTTTTATTTGCATATGTTTTGGAGATTTGCATGCGTTTTGACTCTAGGGGCCACTGTAGATCAAAGTTCAACTGATCACTGTATTTTACAGACATTTAATTTAAGCTAAAGTAGTGTTTGTTCAGTTCTGGTTCTGGAATCTGTTCACACGGGCAGAGCAACCTGTTTGTAATATTGGTGTCATTCTGCCGCAGAAAGACCAACAAACATGATTTATTTCCCATTACCCAGGTTCATGTTGATTTTGGTCAAAGTTTCAAGGAGCCACTACAGAGGGCTTCAGCGCAGAGGGCTGAACGGCCAATAACAAATAACATGACACCATTTATACAAAATAAAATGAGGGAAAAAAGAAATAAAACAATTGGATTTGACTGTTTGAACGTAAATTACATAAATTAAATGATTTCAGATAAAATCGAATTAGGCCCTGTCCCAATACCCGCACTTGCGCCCTTGCGCACTTCAAATACGCGTTCCCGATGAGGGGCGCAAGTGTGTAAGCTGTCCCGATTCTCCAAAGTGGAGAGTCGTCCCCTTTCGAACGCTTGATCCGCACTTCACCGAAGCCTGCATCAGTGCAGACTTCAGCGAAGGGTATTTCCCACAATGCATTGCTGCATGTGAATTTTGACAGAAGAAGAAGGTGGAGAAATGGCTGAACCACACGGACAAAAAAAAAACTTTTTTTTTTCAAGTGTAGAATCCATATAATCAATACTTTATTGTCTAGATGTGTAATTACAATTGATTGATTCTCTGTTGGAAAGACGGATCACATATCTGATAAAAAATATGATTAATTAATAATGTTACTGACATGTATTTTCGGACATGATATACTAACAGTTCAATCACTTAGTCTGTCTCATACACCTCATTTGTTTCCTGTGATTCATTCTCCTCAAGATAATTGTTAGTTGGAGTTTTAAAATCATTTCTAGTATGAAAATATCGCAAACAGCGACCAGTACTGCCATTTTGGTTGTCCTCGAGAAAGAAAGCTGTGACACGTAGTGCTCGCTGTCCCAATATTGCTATTTGTGTGCACTTGTTCACTACGCACTTCAAGCCCTTATGTGCACGTCTGCTAAGTGCACTTCATGGAAGACCGTAGGGTGCAGTGCGGGTATTGGGACAGGGCCTTAAGCTGGATTCATGCTTACGCGAAGGTAAATGGGCTTCCACACTGCGGCGTACTGATGAACCCTAACCCTGTTGCAAAGAAATTCTCCGCCAGGACAGCAGGAAGCGCATTCAACTGGGAAGTTTGAAGAGGTTTCCCAGTGCTTTATGTGTGGTTCCAACCACAAAAGAAATAAAAAGCAGGGACTTTACGGCCACCGGCATCGCCACTGCTGCCCTTCAGACTTTTTTTAATATGGACAAATTTGTCCCTCATTTTCTTCCATTGCTTTGTGCACTCCCCAACCTTCAACTTCAAGGTTCCAGCGATCTCCTTCCAGGAGTTGAAGCTGAGTTGTGCATCTCTGTACTCTTTCAGAGAGGAGTTGTACAAATGATCATACTTCCTCACTTCTTCTGCGAGACGTTCCTCGATATGCTCCATGCTGGAAATGATGTTGGGTTGTTTGGCTGACCAATCACAGACGTGCGTCATCCGAAGCGGCCGTTGGAAAGTTAGAAAATAGAGCGTGACTCCAGCCGACCATCCGAGGCAGTTGGAGAGCCCATACGACGTCGTATCGTGGCGGTGCGTGCCTCCGACACGTCTGAGCTGCATTAGTATGAATCCAGCTTTTGGCTGTGTCCAAATTCAGGGTCTGCATACTACTGAGAGTCCCTCCTTTCTGATCTAATGAGGACAGTTTCTTCAAGAATGCAAAAACTGGAAGTTGGTGTCTTATGAATTTGGACGCTTCTACCCTTCCTTCTGTTCTCACCCTTACCCCTCCTTTCCACCGGACGCGTCAGCAGCGCGTTACTGCAGCAGCACGTCATACGCAGCTGATAGATACCGCTGTAGTCAATAGAACCCTTTCCACCACATCCGTCAGCAGCGCGAGTCGAATGCGTCTCAGGAGCGACATGTCGCGGCACATACGCAGCAATCCTATTTTTTACGCGCTACCCGTCTCAGAGGGAACAGCCCTCTTGATCTTTAAATGTCCTTCATATTTACATAAAATGGACAGAGCATAAAACACAAACCTTTTGGAACCATGTTATAGTTTTTTCCTGCTTGTTGTTATGGATATTGACAAGGTCACGCGTGATTTTGCTAATAGGGTTATCATAAAAATTTTCTACACGTCATTAAACAACTTTAATCATATAAAGTTAATTTTCTTGTTAATAAACGGTCCATTTATTCTGAAGAAGTTTATAACAAAACCAAAAACTTGATGAGCGCTCTTCATCTGTGTCCTCCTCTTCCTCACTGCTGGCTGAGAATAGGATTTATAAATAGATTTATTCTTGTACCTTCACCCCACAGGTTGCTCCGGAGCTTGATAAAGGTGTTTTTCTGCTTTTTCATCCCTAAAACATATTTGAAAAAGTTTAAATCACTAACAAGAAATTACCTGTGTGTGGAAATACTTACACAGGAGGTACGAACAGGAACGGTTTTAGAGATGTAAACATGAAAAAAAAACACACTTAATGACAAAAACCTAATTAGACCACCGCTGTAAGAATTAACTTTTTTTACCGCTAGTTTTTTTTTAACTTACATCTGAATCCAAACTCCTCTCCCTCAGACTCCCAGTCTTACCCCTCCTTTCCACCGGATGCGTCAGCAGCACATTACTGAAGCAGAACGTCTCACTCGCGTAGTCTGCTGCTTGGCCCTTTCCACGGGTGCGTATGAGGCGCGTAGCAGCAGGGAAGCAACCGTCACCGAAAGAGCACGAAGTGATTTTGCTAATCTCGCGTGACCTTGTCAGTATCCACAACAACAGGCAGGAAAAAACTACAACATGGCTCCAAAAGGTTTGTGTTTTGTGTTCTGTACGTTTTATAATTGCCAATACATTTATGTTAAGACAGGTAATATCCAAATCCAAGTCCAACTGAATAATGTTCGTGGTGATCCGAGGTACTATAGAGTAGACATGTAAATATGAAGGACATTAAAAGATCCAGAGGGCTGCTCCCTCCGAAATAAATTCAGTGACTCCTCCTTTCCACCGGACGCGTCAGCAGCGCGTCACTGCAGCAGCACGTCATACGCAGCTGATAGATACCGCTGTAGTCAATAGAACCCTTTCCACCACATCCGTCAGCAGCGCGAGTCGAACGCATCTCAGGAGCGACATCTCGCGGCAAATACACTGCGGTTCTATTTTTTACGCGTTACGCATCTGAAACACGTGTGAAACTGTGCGGCCCTGTAGTTATTACCTCGCAGTCTTCTTTGTTTTTCCATCATGGACGACGAACGTCTGATTACTGAAGTGGAGAAGTACCAAATCCTGTTTGATCCAAGTCACATTTTTATAAAGACAGCCTCAAGAAGGATAAAGCATGGACAAGATGGTGAGTTTATGATACTTATTAACGTTATTTCGGAGGGAGCAGCCCTCTGGATCTTTTAATGTCCTTCATATTTACATGTCTACTCTATAGTACCTCGGATCGCCACTAACATTATTCAGTTGGACTTTAAGCAAATTTGGATATTACCTGTCTTAAAGCTATAGTGCGTAACTTCTGTCGCCCCCTAGCGGAATTTTTGCGTTATTACAACAATGAAGCTGGCGCTTCCATATGACGTACGCCCAACTGCCACCGCTTTATCTCTGCCGTTGTTATTCCAACCGGTATCTGTCTTAATCAAGCTTCAAATTCAGTCTGTTTACTTTACCTGGCTCTATATTTGTTTCAATAAATATCATTTCATTGTTGAAAAAATCAAGAGAAACCAGTAAAATATAAAAATACTGGTAAAAAAACCTTCAGAGTTCAGGTTGGATTGTTTACAGGTTTGATTGTTCACTTTAATCTACATTTAACAGTTTGGTGTTGAAATTTATTAGTCAGCTGTTGGGGTCACAATGATCTATTTGTCTTATTCAGTGAATTTTTTCAGTTTTGACACGATGCAGAATCCTGCAATCAGCTACACTGATCTGACTGACTGAAAAACCGTTACACTGGCAAACTGACACACAACTGACACAGATAGAGACAGAATCAGCTGGAACTTCGGCGCTCTGGTTTTCATCTGGTGCGCATTTTATATTTTGACAGTGTGTGCGGACCTGCGGACCACTTATGTGCACCCCTGAACATAACATATGTTATCTACAGCTAAGCTACACACCATCTCTACAGAGTAACACTCGCGACACACCATAATTAAAAACCAAGTCACTTACTGATCCAACAGCTGCAAGGCAACATCTGTGTCTGCTCTCAGCCAGATCTTATCTCTCCACCGAGGAAAAGCGACGCCGATACAAATTCGCGTTTGCCTTCTCCTTCGGTCACTTTCCTTCTTAGCCAATAGTCCCTCTGCCGAACGTCCAGGAATTTTTTTTTTTTCGTGGTAGGATCCACTTCCCGATAAGTGTCTCTCGGCCGTTTATTTGGATTCTCCGCCATGTCGACCTTCACGTTCTGCCGGCTGCTACGAGACACTGCGTTCTATTTCTTATTATTTTTCTTGTTGTGATGTAAAAGACGTAATTTCCTGTGCGCCAGCGCGGGAATGTCGCCGGTTGACATGCAAAGTAAAAATGAGATATATTGAAAAATACCGTGAGATGTTTGAGGAGCCGATCGGCTTAATCTGCATTGTGTCATCTCCTCTGATAGTGGCTTGGCTGAAACGGACATCCACGGACATGTAAAAGTTACACACTACAGCTTTAACATAAGTGTATTGGCGATTATAAAACAGACACAACATAAAACACAAACCTTTTGGAGCCATGTTGTAGTTTTTTCCTGCTTGTTGTTGTGGATACTGACAAGGTCATGCGTGATTTTGCTAATCTCGCGTGACTTCGTGCTCTTTAGGTGACGGTTGCTTCCCTGCTACTACGCGCCTCATACGCACCCGGTGGAAAGGCCCAAGCAGCAGAAGAGAGACAGAGAGAGAGAGATCGACCGGGACAGGTCTGAGGCTGGATTAATGAGGCGGATAAAGCAGCACGGAGGCTAACAGGAGCTCGTGGCAAACGGAGCGCTGGCAGGGTGAGTGACTGTGTCTTTTATCCGGTGGTGGGACGGGCTGTGGTGACGTGGAGCTCAGCTGTAAAGCTGGATTCATACTGATATGTGATTAGCAGGGTTGAGTTGATAAGTCTTTATTAGCAGCTCATGCTAATAAAGAGCAGCAGGTGGTTGAAGTGTGGGAACTCTGGGCTGTAGGTTAGACATCTGCCGTGATGAGCTCCTGACAAATTGTTTTGAACTCTCGCAGCTCGCCTCGTACCTACTACAGGGGCAGCAGGGATTGGTCAGGAACTTCCTGATACGACACCGTGACGTAAAGGAGCTCAATTCAGCCGTTTTACATGAGCGAGTAAAGCAGCTGCTCAGAGCGCAGGTTTCAGGAGGATTACTCAGGAATGCACGAATTAAGCTAAAAACCACTCTGGAGGTCTTTTAAATAAAGAAACAGCATCACAACATGGTTAAAAGCTCCAAAAAGTAGATTTTTCATGATACAGGACCTTTTTAATTCTCTGTTAACATCTCTTCCTGTTGTAGCTGATATGTTTTACATCCAGCTAACAGCCTGTAGGACAAGCTGCAGCCTGTCGTGATGCTCTCAACCCGTCTCACAACTCAACAATCACAGCTGAGTGTTTGCTGCAGAGTTAGAGAGGTGGTGGAGGAGTATAAATACCTGGTGTTCACCTGGACAACAGACTGAACTGGGGACACAACTGTGATGCTGTTTTTAGGAAGGGACAGAGCAGACTGGACTTCCTCAGGAAGCTTAGATCCTTCAATGTGTGCAGCAAGATGTTGAAGATCTTTTATAAGTCTGTTATGGAGAGTGTGATCACATCTGCAGTTACCTGTTGGGGGAGCAGCATCAAAGCAAGTGACATGAAGAGGTTGAACAGATTGATAAGGAGGGCTGGTTCTGTTCTTGGGACTGATTTGGAGTCTCTTGAGTTGATTGTCCAAAGGAGGACGGTTCGGAAAACCAAGCAGCACAGACCGCTACAGGAGATCTTTTTTGCCCACAGCTATAACCTTCTACAATGGTTCCCTGAAGAAGAACTGAGCTACGACAACACTTAATTTCCCTTCTGGGATTAATAAAGTATTTTTGATTGATTGATTTGATTTGATTAAGCAGTTCTAACTGTTCAGGCCAGAGTCGTCACGGTTGCTAGGTGACAGCACATTCGCGGGGGTGGGGGCGGGAGTTCATCTGAAGGCTAGACCTGTCCCTGTCAAAGCCGTTAACTTCCGGTCTAATCGGTCAAAGAAGTACGCGGCCCACGTCGACCGGGTAGACTGGGTCCTTCGAAGTATGCAGACCCTGAATTTGGACACTTGCGTTAGAATGAGACGGAAGTGACGTAGCGCGGCGCTGGTCTATATTCTGTTTGTGAACCACGTGACTTCCTTTCTGGTCTAACCTGACAACATGGACGCCAGCCGCGTGCAACCGATCAAGCTAGCAAGAGTAAGAAAACACTTTATACTCGTAGTTAGATCATGTTCGCTTTTATTTCCCGTTACAGAAAATCTCTTTGTTTCGAATCGTCACCGTTTGTAAAAGTAAAATCAGCTAATTTAAGTTAAAATCAACGCAAAACGTCTCGTGCTCCATAATGGAGGCCGTCGGTCGATGCTATGTCCGCGGCTCGCTGTCGGCCTGCTGTTGGTTCTTACCTGGAAACATGACAGTAACATCACGTTTCCTCTTATCTGTGTTCTGTCACAGGTCACCAAGGTGCTCGGGAGAACTGGGTCACAAGGACAATGTACACAGGTACGGAACTGCTTTAAATCTGATCTCCAGTCCGTTCACGGCGTGTAATTTTTCTAGCGAAAACTTCAGCTGATGTTGTAGTGAACTCATCTGAACCCCCAAAAAATCAAATATTAAACTCTAATTATTAACAACCGGACATAAATAAATATCATACAGCGTTTATGGTATTTATTTCAACATGTAAAATATCAGAATCTTTAGGCTTCTCATCTTTTAAAGTGCCCAATAAGTAAATGCATAGTTTTTATAAATAGTGCATTAAATTAGTCAATAATTACTTTGTTTCTGAAATCAGGTGGAATCTTTAAAAACAAATTGTGTGTAGATTTGGGGCCCTTCTTGTTTCCTCAGCTGTCAGTCTGTGCTTGTTGTGGCTTTACAAACCATCTGAACACATCAGACATGTTTCATAGCAGGTTTATTTTTATAGCTGTTGTTGAATCATGAAGTTGTAATTCTAGCAAAAGAAATTAGTTAGAATATTGTAATGTAAAAAACAGCATAAATCCCTTTGAATGAAGTTACAGAGGAGACGTGGATTCAGACCTGTAGTACAGTACAGTCTGTCGAACACAAGTGAAGTTTGATGCATGTCTCACTAGATGCTGCATTAGTGTCTGTCATCAGCAAATGCAAACAGGTTTTATTTACCATTAACTGGACCTGGTTTCCAGCTGCACTGTGTGTCAAAGCTGATACTTTATAAATGAAACATTTCATGCTAGCAGCAACCCAATGGGCTTTTAAAACATTGTAATAAAACAGGAGAAATAAAATAAATTTTAAATTAAATGAAGGTGCTTGTACTCATGCAAACATATTACTGTATTTTTTGGACTATAAGCTGCTACTTTTTCCCTCCTTGAATCCTGCAGCTTAAACAATGATGCAGTTTATTTATATGATCTGACAAGCTTCATACGGCTAAAACATTTCACTTCGTCACATCAGAACAATGAAACTAAATTCTTCAGATCAGTTATTTTGTGCTTCATGCTCACATCCTCATCGTGGAAAATGTGAAGAAATGCACATGATGCAGCTGTCTGATGGATGGAGCTGCTGCACGTGAGCTCTGCAGGAGGAATATGAAGGAGCATCAGTGACTTTTCCCTATAGGTTACTGTAGTTTTTTTATTATTTTTAACCAGCCGTCTTACTGTCACTGTTTGTATTATAGATGAGTGCAGCCTGTACAAACCTCTTTCCTTTTAAAGGCTGTGGCTTATATTCAGGTGCTCTAGTCTATTTTCTGTTGGCTGGATTTTACTTCTCACGGTGTTGAAGGTTTTTCCTTGTACTTGTTTATCAGACTCACTGAGGCTGATGTCTCACAACAAACTATCTTTATAGGTTCCACGCTGACTGGTCTATGGTCTTTTTGTTCTTTACCTCCAGGTCCGTGTTGAGTTCATGGATGACAGCAACCGCTCCATCATCAGGAACGTGAAGGGTCCAGTCAGAGAAGGAGATGTGCTGACGCTCCTGGAGTCTGAAAGAGAGGCCCGAAGGCTGCGATAGGTGAGGAAACGGTCCAATGTCATGCCAGGAATTTAATCTATATAACGTATACATGATATTGTTAAGTGACTGTTTGGTCATTTTGTAAATATTCCTTCTTGGTTCTTCATCAGGTTCTTCATCAAGTCTCCATCCAGTGCAGAGGACGACGCAGGATGTCCCCAGTTCCATTCAAAGGGCATCAGCAACACACGCAGATGTTTTGAAATAAATTTGAGTTTTGAGATGATTTTGGTTCTTTATTGTTTATTATTTACCAGCATTGTAGAGGGTGATTGTGTATTAAACCCAAAGCTCAGGTGATCGGCCTAACGAGTTAGATGCTGATTTACCTGAACTTCTAATGGATCTTCAGACAAACAGTTGTAGGATCATGAGAACTGAAAGGTTTTGTCAGATCTTACTAATTATTCATAAAACATGCCAAAGTGAATCGTGATGTTTTTGGGTCATTTGCTTCTCAGAAGCCCGTCATCCGTCCCCTCCTGATAGGGACAAGATTTATTTTTAAATGTCTGAAGGTTTATTTAAAAGGAACCAGGGTTTATCTGTTGTGTATATAAATCAGATTACTCAACTTTTTAGATTATTTTACTGGCTTCTGGCCCTTGTCCTGTCAATGTTCTAATCCTGTCCAGCAGAGGGCAGTGTTGCTCTTATGATTGTTTTATTTGCTAGTAAATTCTAGATAGTAATTACACCTGCTTATTCCTGATCAGGGTCTTGGGGAGCTGGTGTCTATCTAGTGGTCACTGGTTGAGAGGCGGGGTTACACCTGGACAGGTCACCAGTCCATCACAGGTTCACATAGAGACAATCACTCACACCTCGGGACAATTTAAAACCCACGCATGCACATGAAGAACATGCAGACATGCATTACCCACAATGATTTTTATGGATTTTATAATCCATTGATGTAATCACTTCAGACATCATTCAATAAATGACACAATATGAGTCACTCGTACAGGGACACAAACTGCTGCTCAGCGCACACGTGCACGTTCCCTCCAAATGTGGAGAAATAAACAGGTTTCTCAAATATATATGATTTATTTACAAGAATCTTAAAATAACTGACCAAACACAGAGCTTCTTTGAACATGTTTAATATATGCAATATGTGTGTGTGTGTGTGTGTGTGTTACGGAATGCAAGTCCAATCCAACCTGCATTTGATGGAGAGGACATGCAGCTTCAGTCTGAGCTCCAAGATCCAGAGATCTTCATTCAGCCTCCCAGCGGCTGAAGCTCGTTTAAGGTGACTCCAGCCAGTTTTGACTGGGGTGGGGGGGATGAAAACCAGCAAAAATTGTAGTACACATGGGCCATGGCTAATAACTGTGCTTTACCATTACAACACAACAAAAACACCTCAAGATTAAGTACCGGTACTTGTTTTTTATTTAAACAGTGAGTTAAAAAACTACTTTTTGGTTTGTAGTTTGCAGCCAAAATGTTTTTAAAAATCTCACACCACCTTTACACCTGCCATCTTTTCTCTCTCCAGTCTCAAGTGTAATTATATGTAAGATATGAGTGATCATACACTTGAGTGGGCTAAATGCTAAATACAACACCAGTACAGATAGTAGTAGTAGTAGTAGTAGTAGTAGTTGCCTATTTCACTCATCAATATACTGACAGCTTTTTCTCCTCCTGTCATCTTTTCCTCTTTTATTTTGTAGGTCCTTCTTGTTTCCTGTTCCTTTTTCTTTAGTCAGTTTCTGTATTTGTCTAGTTTATAATTTGTTCTGGTGAGTTTTGTTTTAGCTTCAGCGAGTGTTTTTACCCTGTTGTGTCTCTTCAGAGCTCCTCTTTGTTTTTAGTTCTTCAAGCTTCACATTCAGTCTGATTAGTTTTCCTGGTTCTGTATTTGTTTCAATAAAACTCATTTAATTCAAGAAAAAATTAGGAGAAAATAGTAAAATATAAGAATACTGTAAAAAACACTCAGAGTTCAGGTTGGATTATTTACAGGTTTGATTGTTCACGTTAAAGGGGGGTATTATGCTTTTTTCAGACACACAGTGCCACTCTATAGCATACTCCAATGACTATGTTACCTTAAGTTGATCTGTAAAAGCTGTAAATAAAAAAACAACCTTTAAGAAATTTGCCCTCACATCATGGCCGCTCCAAACACCTCGATATTGGCTTCTGTCTCTTTAAGACCTTCCAACACTCCCCCTTCAGCATGCTGAAGAAATGCTAACAACAAAACAACGTGACAGCGCGGAACATCACCTTCACTCCGAACATAGCAACACAAAAGCCAGCTACAGCGCACCGATTGCAGGACAGGTTAAGCTAAGAAATGCTGACAACAAAACAACGTGACAGCGCGGAACATCGCAGTGTTTGCTAATTGCTGCTACCGCTGCTCTGCCTGCGTTACACGCGGGGGAGGGGTGCTCTCCTGTGAGGGGAGCAGTGGGCATGAGCTTAGCAGGTAACGAAATATAGGGGGCGTTTCAAGGAGAAATGGGCGTTTCTGGGAGGAATCAGGCAAACGGCTTTCAAAATGGCTGCCATGAGAGTGTCTAAAAATTACACAAACATACATAAATGAGCTAAAGAAACATTTCAGGCATGATTTTAATGAGGGAACGACATGATAACATGATGTAAAGCTTGAAAAAGTCAATTTTGCATAATACCCCCCTTTAACAGTTTGTTGTTGAAATTTATCAGTCAGCTGTTTAATTTTCCACTTGGAGTTTCTGTTATTTACTGTAATTGTTTTCAGTTTAGAAATGATGATGTTTGTAATGTGATACAGTCAGATTAAAAGGTACAGTGTACAGTGAGGGGGACTACATAACCCATAGTGCTTTGCGTGCATTCAAAATGGTGCAGATCAAAGTCACAAATACACTAATTTTGTTAATAAAAAACAATAAAAAAATTTAAATGAAATTTAAGCCTAAAGTATGAGCTGTAGTAAGATCAAGGGGAGATGGTTTATATGTGCTGTGAGTGTTTCTACAACATGTAATAGTTTAGTTGTTGCACATTTTATTAGTTATTACATGATGAAAAACACCCTCAAAATAATTTTGAGCCTATTTTCCCAAAATATGAGCTGTAGTAAGATCAAGGGAAGATGTTATGTGTACCGTGTCTTGTGTGGCGCTACAATATAGTTTTGACCCACTTTAATAATAAAACATCATTAGATTGAAAATAACTCTTCTGTCTTCTACTTTGTTATGAAACCAAGTGAGTTGTAAGTTGTTTATTGGTGACTGGAGAGTCAGTGAGTAAAGAGATGTTAGTGTTTTAATTAACAATACTAAATACTAATAGTACTAAAATTATTATTTCAAATACATCAGAAAAAAGCTGTTTTTTTAAACTATCAAGAAAAAAGACTTCTGTGTTCTACATGCCTTGGTTTTCATATTAGTCCCAGTATTTTTGACCAGCAGAGGTCACTGCTGGACACTCAAAGCATTGAACACGTTATAACTCAACTGGAGAAGAAGCTTCATCTGGCTGTTACTGGTGCTGATGAGGATTTATTTATTCAGTTAAAAAGTTTGTTCAAGCCTCTATGACCTGTTTCATTCTTTCAGAGCAGAAGATGGTTTAGCAGAATAAATTAGGCTTCAATGAACCAATGAAGCGCTTCAGTGTTTCACAGGGCTTACCACTGCTTCTATGGTGACATTTGCTTGAATTCATTGAGATTTATTCCATCGCAGATATTTTCAGAGACCTGTATGACCAGACTGTATGGAGCTATGACTGCAGCAGGTTAAATATCTGAATTTAGTGATTTGGAGGATTTTCTTTATGCTTGTCTGTTTAATGTGCATTAAACAAATACATGACACCATTCCTGGAGACGTTACAGCCTTCAACTGAAAGAAGAAACCAGCCACTGTGACCCGCACAGGAACCAGCACCAGTCTGCTGAACCCAGGAAGAGAACGAGGACAAGAACGAGATAAAGTCTTTTATTTATTTTCCTGGATATTCATCTGAAATCTTGAATTCTTTGTACCTTGATTCACATCAGAAAACATTTCTGCAGATTATTTTTAACACATTATCTTCTTAAAAACATTCAACATTCCAAACTTCTGCATATGTTTACTTCACCCACCTGACCACCCAGATTCATGGATGGAGTCTGTTTACTGTCATTCAGAAACAGACGTATCAGGAACAAATCCAGCTCAAGGTCTTCTGTTAGTCTGCAGCAGTCTGCTAATGTTCAAAAACAGAGATGTTTTTCTAGCAGTCAGAAATAAATCCTGTTGTTAGAAGAAGTTCCCTCAGCACCAAGGACAACATGTGACCAGAACCATGATAATACTGATGATAGAAACGCCCTCGTTGACCTCAGATCTCCACCGAGTAACTCAGTTCCTTCATACTGTGATTTACAACAACAGTCTCACCTTTATTATCAGATTCATTAGCTACGTTTACATGGGCACATTTAATCGGAATAAACGCCCAAAAAAGACGTCATGTAAACATGTCAACCCGAATGTTTTGATCCGATGCAGCCTGATCCGAAAGAAATTTACTTCCGATCTAGAGGGGTGGTTTTGTCTGATCTTCATTCAGATAGACGTGCATGTATACACCCATTCGGAAAGAAAGGGTGAAAAGAGCCCTTTGCGCATGCGTACAACTTCAGCGTGACGTCTTTCCACTGTCGCAGACTCAAGTAGAAAACATAGCGGGAAGTAAACAGAAGTGGTCTGCTGGTGCAGTCATCCTGTCATCCTGCTCTCCTCTCCTGTGGTGGAGGAGCAGTAGTAATATGTATTCAGCCTCTAGCTTGGTTAATGCGACCAGTAAAAACCCAAACATAAAGGTAATCACCTGCAGAAGGTCCATATAGGGGATAACGTGAGTCAGCTCGAGCACACGATGGGGCGGGAAAGACGTGCAGAAAGGACGGAGTTTGTTTACTTTTTTTTCTTCCCCCCGGAAAGACAACTCGCTGTGCGCATGCTCAACTCATTTAACCTGATCGAGTGCTTGGTGCATGTGTACTCATGACATGATCAGATCATTTCAGTTAGTGTCCATGTAAACAGGGATTTGGGAATTCAGATCGACCAAGATTTTAATCAGATCGGGGAAATTTGGCGCATGTAAACGTAGCTACTGATCATGAAAACAACTTTAACAGCTGGATTAACATTGATTCATTATTAGTTCAGCAGTTATTGATGGTTTTCTTCTGGATCGAGATCCAGAACTTTTGAAGGAACATCAGATCTGTTCTCCACGTCTGATTCCAGAGTCTCGACTATCAGCTGGTGTTTGTTGCAGATTAATAACATCATTTGTTCTTATAGCGATAAAAAATCTGAGGGTTCATGATTTTTTTTTCCTTTTCTGGATTAAAGTATCTGGAATTTTGTAACAATCCAGATCAGTCCTTGGTCCAGATCGGTCCTTGGTACCATGTAGAACCTGTTGATAACCCACTTTGGATTTTTGGACCATTCATTGTAGAGTTACATTCCTGGATCCAGACGATGATCCGAATCACCAAAATCTACTCACTTCTTTCATGAAGATCCATCCAGAACCTTTAGCGTTATCTAACTAACAGACCCTGGTGATAACATGAACCTCCTGGTGGAGGTAATCTGATGAAGCTATGAACAGGCTGGTTCTCTACAGAGCGCTGCACTCTCAGAAATAGAGGTACAAGACAAGTACATTTTTGTACCTATAGGTAAATTGTTCCCGCAAAAGTACAATATTGGTCTTTAAAAGGTCAAAAATGTCCCTCTAAGGGTTAAAATTGATATAAAGTACAAATTTGTACCATTTCAACTGCACCTGCAACCCTGGTCAAGGCTGGTTAATCTCCCTTTTATTAAGTTTCATCAATCATTTTCAATATTGTGTTTCAGAATGTTGGTTTAAAACTTCAAAATGTGGCATGATTTTACTGTTTTAGTGGAAAAACTTCATAAGATACAAAAATGGACCTGGACTACAGGGAACACCCCCAGCGACAAGAAGGGTACAAATTCTTGTTGCTGGGGGTGTACCCTGTAGTCCAGGTACACCCCCTGGTTGTGGTCCTGGTTGGGACTGGGTCTGGGATTTGAAGAGGACCTGGATCAACAGCCATTAAAACAAGTAACATCTACATTTATTATTCCAAACCTGAAACACAATAAATAAATAATTTTATTGTTTATGTGTGAAGTGAAACTGAAACTAAATTAAACCAGACTGTCATCAGACCAGATACAGGTTCTAGTTTTAGAAAGTACCACTTCCTTCAGCCAACACTAACATCCCACTTTCATTTGGATTTTTATTATTTTTTCTGATTTAATGTTTGTTAATGAGCTTTTTGTGTCATTTTATTTAAACATTTAGTGCTTGATTTTTTTGTGACGCACTTTGAGCTGCATCTTTATGAAACGTGCTCTGTGAGTATTTTCTTACAGAGCCATGTGGTAAAATGACAGTTTAATGATAAATAAATTAATCATATTGTTACCTGGAGCTGCTGTTACATTAAAACATGATCATTTTTTTAGATGGTGAAAATTTACTCTTTATAGATTCAGATATCTGAAATATGACATTGATTATTACTAAGTTACTATAAAAATGATAGTAAAACGTCTGTGTTCAGGTATTTGTTTTGTACTATTAATGGGACATAATGTACCATCTCATGAAGAGTACTATGACAGAAAAGTAGAATTATGATGTATGATTTTTTATTAAATATAAGATCTACAAGCTAAGAGTTTGGATTTTGGAGAAGTAACTTGAGCAGGAAGGTTACAACCTTAAAGGGAAGTTAGTCCCCAGATAAACGAGCTCTGAACTCAAAAACATGGATCAGGACCCTCCGAGTTTACAAACGGGGTCCGTAGGACACAAGAAGACGTCCTCCCTAGAGGTAACTGTCCTCTTTCTCATGGTCGTTAAAACTTCAGTCCATATGGTTATTGACATTTAGTGTGTTCCAGTGGATCAGAACTGTGTGATCATGAGCAACAGGAAGTGGCTTCGTTCGTATCAGAGATGCAGAAACGAGAAATAAAAACCTTCTATCGTCCCAACAGTCATTAATTTGTTTCCCATAAATCCAATAAAAGTTTGTAATAAATGGAGGAATGTGAGCTGAAGCTGCGTTGTGTAAAAACCACACCATGCATGTGTTTTCCAAGGCACCGCCCCCTCCAGTGCACGCCACGTGGAAAACATTTCCTCTGGAGCAGCAACAGCAGGTGCAAAGTATGGAAATGTGACTGACTGAGGAAACAGGGTCAGATTGTTGTGGAAAGATAGTGGGAAAGAATCTTTAAAAACATCTGAGCAGACTGTGTGTACTGTGAATGTAGGATATATTTATTGTACTGTGGTGGAAAAAATGCTGTACTGAAGGCAGATTGGATGTGATGGGACTTGTTTCAACATTAAACTAGATGAGACTGGGGAATGTAAAGCTGCAGGCTAAAGACCTCATGTGAGATAAAAAAGCTCCTACTTGGCTGTAAGTGAGAACGCTGGTTTACCTTCACCTGAAAAACTGTTTCAACAGCCATCCAAGGAAAAAGTTACTGATTAATCCCAGAGAAACATCAATCCATCCATTTTCTAAACCTGCTGGTGGGGGGCTGGTGTCTAGCTCCAGCACAGAGAAACATGAGTTTTAAAAGTGTCAGATATCTTTTAATTTATTAAAAAACTGCATTCTGTACAATGTTGAAATAACTAGCACGACCCACCAACATGTTTATTTATAGAGCACTTTAACATGTATGGCAGCTGACCAAAGTGCTGTACTTATACTTATATAACAACATAGAAAATAAAACAATAAACAAATACTTAAACAAAGAATAAAACTAGGAAGAAAAATATAATAAAAGACAGGCTGTAAAATCAGGATACAACCGACATAAACAGTAGAGTATAGACATACAGTCTATACAGTAAAGTATTAACCTGTAATATGAAACAAAAAAACATCAGGAAACACTGATTAACAGACCTGTCAATCTATCTGCATTAAAATTCGGGTGGTTCCGTCAGGCTTCAGCAGCAAATCATTAATATTCCTTTTTCGAATTTGCTGGACTCTGATTGGCTAACAAACTAGCCTATGAGAGCAAGGTATACTGTTTCCTGCCCTGCTGCACATGGCAACATCAGACGTTCTCTCTTCCTGTTTGCTACGTCTTATGCTAACAGCTTTTAGCCAGCAGCATGCTAGGCGTGGTTTCAACTGTGGGAGCTGCTGAATACTAACGAACAAATGAGTTGTGATGAAACAGATACAGGCCGTTAGAACTCGGGAGAACTCGGGTTTTATCACCACCTGCGTAGTTTGAGAGATAAAAACAGAAAGAGAAGTTGTTGACCTGTTTTCACACCCACTATCAAATCAAATCAAAAATACTTTATTAATCCCCGAAGGGAAATTAAGTGTTGTTGTAGCTCAGTTCTTCTTCAGGGAGTCATTGTCGAGGGTTCTAGCTGTAGACAGGAAGGATCTCCTGTAGAGGGTTCTAGCTGTGGACAGGAAGGATCTCCTGTAGAGGGTTCTAGCTGTAGACAGGAAGGATCTCCTGTAGAGGGTTCTAGCTGTAGACAGGAAGGATCTCCTGTAGAGGGTTCTAGGTGTGGACAGGAAGGATCTCCTGTAGAGGGTTCTAGCTGTGGACAGGAAGGATCTCCTGTAGAGGGTTCTAGCTGTAGACAGGAAGGATCTCCTGTAGAGGGTTCTAGCTGTGGACAGGAAGGATCTCCTGTAGAGGGTTCTAGCTGTGGACAGGAAGGATCTCCTGTAGAGGGTTCTAGCTGTGGACAGGAAGGATCTCCTGTAGAGGGTTCTAGGTGTGGACAGGAAGGATCTCCTGTAGCGTCTGTGCTGCAGCGGATTATGAAGAATCTTCTGACTGAGACACTCTGTTGTTGAGTTACTGTGTTCTGAAGAGGATGATGAGGGTTTTCCATCATGTTCTTCATCCTCTTTTGGACAATCAACTAAAGAGACTCCAGTTCAGTCTCCAGGACAGAATCAGTCCTCCTTATTCATCTGTTCAGCCTCTTCATGTCACTTGCTCTGATGCTCCGCCCCCAACAGGTGACTGCAGATGTGATCAGCTGACAAACTCCTCTTGTTTGAAAGCCAGGTAGAGACACGCTGGAGTCTGGGATATGCTCCTTTAGCCATGTCTCAGTAAAACACATGATGCTGCATTCCTGATACTCTGACTGGGTCTTCAACAGAGTTTCTAGTTCATCCATTTTGTTAACAAAGAGATCTCACATTTATCAATATGACTGATGGAAGTGAAGGTTTAAACTTCCTCTTTCTCTCTCTTCACTCTGCTCCTGCTCTGCATCAACGTCTTCTTCTTTTGAGCTCATCAGGGATCCAGAGTTACAATTTCAGGATTATTTCAGCCTTAGAAATGTCAGTTAGCTGCTCTTTCTTGTAAACAAGTCTCTTGTTGCCATGGTTACGCATCATAACAAGTGGCAAAAAAGTGACAAATCAAGCAAAAAACTCAATCAGCACAGCACCCAAATCAGAAGAAAAGTATTAAGAAGATATTTCCACAAGAAAAAAGTAGCAAGAAATAATCAAATAGAACAAAAACTGCTAGCAGGTGCTAGCTAAGTCACAGAGCTACTCTAACAAGCTGCCACCAGTTGTAGCGCTATTCCGGAATTGAAGGGTGGAAGGGCCTCTTTAAGACATTCCTCAGACAGATTTTCTTTTCAACTCATCAATAATATCAGAGAGTTACATTAAATCACAGGAGAAAATTCTTGATTGTTTTATTGTTGGGTGCTTAAAAATAGTCTGATTATCTTCATCTTTTTCAATTTAAACACACTGTGATGGACTGGTGACCTGTCCAGGTTTGGCCCCGCCTCTCACCGCCTCGCTGACCTCGCCCACGACCCTGAACAGGAACGAGCAGAGACAGAAAATAACTGACTGACACAAAAATAAAATAAACTTAAACTGAATTCCCTTCAGTGCATTTTTACTGGATTAAAATAAATGTTCATCAATAATTATAGAACTGATTCTTCTTCCAGCTGGAGCTGAAAAACAACCTGCTGCTACACTTACTGCACATGTAAATACAACACTGGTTAAGCTAATGCTGCTGTCAAGGCCACTTACATTCAATTAGGAGTCCGGATTTGAGATCAGCAAGGATCAAGGTCGTTAGAGATTATTGGGGGTTTCGTTAGCGTGTCCTTAAAGCATGTCCATGTCAATGGACTGGGACCATTAGTGTGTCTTTGATTATTCTTGAAGCATCTGTAGACTGTAGTACTGTCAGGAAATCCAAATACAACAGAGTACTTGTATAAACTCTATAGATTTACATGTTAAAACATTAGAAATGAGCAACTTGTTTTAAAAACAAAGTAAATGCAATGAAGTCTCCAGTCCATCTGTCATACACCAGGTCCCCACACATGCACAGAGAGAACTCCATGCAGAAAGGTCCTGGACTGGTCTCGAACCCTTCTCGCTTCAAGCCAACAGCACTACCAGCTGCACCACCGAGCAGCTCTAATGTCTGTTTGAACTTTAACTTCTTCTAAACAGTACAGGTCTCTCAGAACCTGGACTAAGACTCCATCCAGTCTTTCAGCGACCAGATGATAAAATATCCACCTGTAACTTATTAATACTACAGTAACTAGTACTCTGTGCATTTTATTTTAACTTGTTCCAGTGTCTGTTTTGATAGATTGTTATTTACTGCTTCAGCAGCTTGTCATTAAATGTTGCTTTGATGTGTTTGAAACATGTCCTCTCCATTTGAACAGCTTCTGCTCTGTGAACTGACTGTGTCTCACTCTGCAGTTTTAAGCCAAGACCCCGACTGTTCTTGGAGAATACTTTTACTTTAACAAAATGTTCTTCCAGAACTGTTCTGTTCTCTACTCACAGCAGGGACTTTGGAAGCCCCACCCACACTACTATTTGTTAAGCACCATTATCAGCCAAATCCTGCATCCTTCCCTTAAGAGGCCTCATTCTTGGGCAGATCCCTCAAGTTTAAGTGTCCTTCTAGTTAACGAGGGAAGTAATTACCATCCCAGTGATGAGAAACTCACACCCGAGGATGCTGCAGTGCTTCCTCAGTCCTTTACTGATGTAAACTCAGTTTGTATGTTTCATATCAGACTGATACATTCATGTGATAATATCTGTGGAACATGCAGATGGAATAATTTAAGAGACAATGAACAAAGTTGGAATTTCAAAAACTCAGGAGAGTCTTTTGGTTAGATTAATAAATTTATTTTTAAAAACAGCTGTGAAGAATTACTGCTCAGAATCCCTGGATGATATAAGAATGTGTTTGTTTTATTTACAGCTGCTACATTTAGCCTGAACTTCATTCTCACGCTCAGACGTTTGTTTTAGTCTCATGTGGGTTTTTTCTCTAGAAACAGCGAATCGCAGCAGAACAGTTTGATGGTTCATGGGAACATTTTACTTCAACTGAAACGTTTCCGTTATGAGAAGTACTTACATCAACGTAACTACTAAGTTTGGAAAAATCAGAAGCTTTTCATAGTAAAACCTGGAATGTGCTGGGTACCGGATACTTACAGGGTACCTACAGACATACATACTGGATACTTACTGTCTACTAACAGGCATATGTAACGGATACTTACAGGGTACCATCTGTGCAAACTGTGTATCCACAGTGACAAGTACTAGATACATACGGGGTATGTACTATAGTCCTACAGTGGTACATACTTGGTACTTAAAGTGTGCATGGGTATCCTGTAAGTACTAGATACATATTTTGCATAATGAGCATGTATGATACAGAAGTATATACAATGAACTGACAGGGACAGGGGAGTATTACAAAGTCACTAGTTTTCCTTTTACTTACAGGGTACTGACAAGGGTACATATTATGTACCTACTGGGGTAGATGCTAGGTATTTACTGTGTACTTATAGGGTATGTACTGTACTTACAGGGTACATACAGGGTACTGTACCTACATGGGTACATACAGGATAACTATGTGACTGGCCTGTTATGTTCTTGTCTTGTACTCATGATAGTACTGAAACATGCTCTTTTACTTAGAAGGTATTTATGTGAATCAGGTATTTTCATGAAGTGGATTTACCTACAAACCCCACACTGCTTCAGGTGCTTCATCTGCTTCAGGTGCTTCAGCTGCCTCAGATGCTTCAGCTGCTTCAGGTGCTTCATCTGCTTCAGGTGCTTCAGCTGCCTCAGATGCTTCAGCTGCTTCAGGTGCTTCATCTGCTTCAGGTGCTTCAGCTGCTTCAGGTGCTTCAGCTGCCTCAGATGCTTCAGCTGCTTCAGGTGCTTCAGGTGCTTCAGCTGCCTCAGATGTTTCAGCTGCTTCAGGTGCTTCAGCTCCTTTAGCTGCTTCAGGTCCCTGTCAGGTCTCAGCAGTTGGTGAGTGGTGTGTTGTTGTGTTTTGGAAACTAACCATGTCATTGCAGGGTGTGACAGAGCAGCTGAGATTAATCCTGCTGATCAGGCGCAGGTGTGGTTCATTACCCAGCCCCGCCCAGGCTGGGTTAAAAGCCCTGGAGGAACCAGAGACAGATGCCAGTTTGTTCGCTATCTATGTGGTAACGTTTAGGCCTCCTAGTTCAGCGATTTATTTATATGGTTCTGGTACTTACCTCGCCCTTGTCCTCCTCCTCCTAGTTCCGTCCTCACTCGTCTTCACTCTGGATTACTCTCGTCATCATCATCATCCTCATCACCACCGTCATCAGACACACCATCACCACTGCTGTTTCCCGCAGTCCTCCTCCAGGCTTCTCTCCTTCTCCAATCACCGTAAGTCTGTGAGCACATTCCCAGCACACCGTACTGGTCATCATCAACCCAGAAACCGCATCACTAACCTGTTCTCTCCTCCATCGCTAGAGCGCCTCCTGAAGTTCCCAGATCCTGTGCCTGTGATCCTGTTACAAAAGATCATTTATAGATTGTTAAACTTCTGGTTCTCTGTACCATCCCACCGCTGTAATAAATCTTTTACTTACCTCTCATCCTGTGTTGGTCTGAAGTCTGGGTACGGTTTGGAGTTCACCACACCCGCAACATGACAGTCCCAGACTGTTGTAGTTACAGTGTATTTATGGTGGACTGTGTCCATCACAGTGAAAAACCAATATGGACTCAAAACATGCTGAACTCAGATACTAGAAGATACATACATGTTTATTTAATCCAAAAGTGATTGTTGACACAAGAGACTGGATCACTGCAGTGAAATAGTTTTGGGGTGGAGGAGGGGTCAGTAAACATTTGTCAGTTTAAATTTCTAGATTCGATTTTTGCTTCCCGTGGCTTTCTTTTGATTTCCACATTTGGGTTAGACAGATAACGTACACCAGGGCTATTCAAATCCAGGCCTCAAGGCCCGGTGCCCTACACGTTTTAGATGTGTCTCTGCTCCAACACAGCTGATTCAAATTTTCCAACTTCCTCCTCAGCATGGCAAAGTTCTTCTGAGGCCTGCTGACGAGCCATCATTTGATTCCAGTGTGTTGAATCAGGGAAAGACCTAAAACATGCAGGATACTGGCCCTTGAGGCCTGGATTTGAATAGCCCTGACGTACACAGTTGTCCTGTGGAAAATGTTTCTTCTTTTATTTATCCACGAACATTCAGGAGTCGTCAAGAGGAACATCTTTACAGAAGTGGAACAGAAACCATCACAAAGAGCCGCGAACATCCTACCTGACGTTGTCAGTCACACAGACCAGATCTAAGAGGAAAATCAGTCAAATTTCACAATTTTTACAATAAAAATAAAGTTCAATTATTTTACAAAGATTTGGCCAAGATGTTTACCAGGGTCCTTTTGCCCAAAGACCACTGGAAATCAACAGCAGCCCCCTGCGACCCTGAACAGGAAGAAGCTTAAACTGGTGACGTCCAGTCCTGGTCCTCAAGGGTCACTAATCTGCATGTATTAGATGTTTCTCTGCTCTAACACACCTGGTTTGAATAAATGAGTGATTTACAGGCTTCTGTAGAACTTGAGAACATCCTGAACAGGTGAGTTAACTGGTGAATCAGGAAAACAACTCAAACATACAGGATCAGGATCAGGACTGTACAACACCCATCAGAACTCACCTCTACAGTCACATGTGATGATGTGATGGACTTCCACCATCAGCTATGAAATGAGTGAGCGTCAGTCATTGTTGGGATATTTTATGGACAAAATGTCCTAAAGAGGAAACAAGATTTAGTCAGAAATTAATTTCTGAAAAACATGTAAAAACATCTGGGACTAAAAACCAATAAATAAGAAAAAAATGAGAGAAAGTCTAAATGAAAAGGACCAGAGATCACAGCACATCCACGAGAATCACAAGTTTATTAAACTGGAACCCTGCAGCACCTGAACCCTGTCCCCCCCGTCTCCCCCGTCCCCCCTCACTGAGATTTACAGATGTTCCGGGTTTGGAATTTAGGTAAAAGGTCACCCAATGTGCTGATGTTGGGAATGAGCAGATGTGGTGAGGTACAGATGTGGTGAGGAAGCGTGACATGTGATCATGTATGTTGTCAACAAGGTTGTAAAAACAAAGATTCTTCAACACTTTTACAGACAAAACGGTTTATTCCATTAAATCTGGAGATTTTCTGCTTTAAATAGAACCAGAAACACGTCGAGGCTTTTCATCTGCAACATTTTTATTCTTCTCTTAATATAAATAAATACTATTCTCTAGTACTCTGCAGCAGTTATGTACATTGTTCCAGACGTCTGAACATCTGATGACACAGTAAACATCAAGTCTCTGTTGTTGTGTTTTTTTGAAACAGCAGATTGTTGCTGATCTTTCCTCATTAGCTTCATGTAAACACACACCTGCATGTCCCAGAGCAGCAAACCACCGTAACGCTGTAAGTCTCAGTAGTTGTTGATCATTTAATCTGTCCTTTCTGAGCTGCACCTGGTTGGTACCGTTCTGTTTATGAAACAAACTGATTGTGTATTTCATGTCTTGCTGTTTCTCTCAGGCTGTAGAGCCAAGAGGTTTTAATTGTTGTGTTCTGATATATAAAATATCACGTGGGTGTTTGGATTTAGCTGCTGCTGTGGAGTAATTGACCCCACTAAAACGAAAAGATTCATAAATGTCACATTAAAGATGAAAGACGAGGGTCTTTAAATGTAAATCCCCCTTTTCAGCCAAAACTCAGAGGAAATGATGCATATGTCACATTCCTTTCAGCTGAATGTTCCCATCACCTTTCACCTGCTTCAACGGGCTGCAGACGGGTGGGGTGGGGCGGGGGGGGGTTATAACATGGACACTGTCTTTGTGTGAACTTTCCCCTGATTCTCACAGTGTCCCGGAGCCGCCAGACCAGCAGCACATCTCTACAGAGTGACCTGACTCACCCTGCTGATGATGTTTAACCTTCACATCATCCCCCGAGCCTCGTTTACAGCCTCGTAAAACTCATTTAGTTTAATCATGTGGACCTTTGGACCAATCAGAGTTTAGATCATATTAGGAATGTTATAAATCTCAGATTGTTATATTCTATTGATCAAATAAAAAACAGAATCGTCTTTGGTGTTTATTATGTCAAAACATTTAAAAACGTTAAGAAATGTGTTATTTTTCAACAATACTGTCTGAAGAAATTGTTACATAAATTATCTATTTTCTGTATTTATTTAATTTAAAATAAATAAATAAATGATTACGATTGCATATTTGCTTCATACGAGCTGCACAGTAACAGCTGGTGGCACCGTTTCCTTGCAGGAAGAAGGTTCTGGGTTCAACACTTCCTCCATAAACACGCTTACTCTCTTCGTCTCACCTTCGTCCCACCTTCATCTTACCTTCTCACCTTCGTCCCACCTTCATCTTACCTTCTCACTTTCATCCCACCTTCATCTTACCTTCTCACTTTCGTCTCACCTTCATCTTACCTTCTCACCTTCGTCTCACCTTCATTGTCACGGACTCTGACAGTTTGTTGACCCACATGCCGGACTCAGACTCAGACACAGATATTTTTGGTGCAAAAGTGAACAGGTTTATTTACAAGTGCTACTGTGAACATCAATATATATACAGTGGAGAATGTGCTCGGTGATCTGGTGCGTCAGGTGGATCTCAGGACTGTAAGGGGAGAGGAGAGTTAGTGCTCGAGCCGGTTGATGAGAGCAGGAGATATTGCAGGGTAATGAGGAGGAGGAGTGACTCACTGAGTTCGAAGCGGGTAATGCTCGGGAGGAGGACAGGTCCAGTGCGGTGCTGTGCGGGGAGGTGGTGAGTCCAGGTCGGGTGAGAACGCTGGAGGGAGGTAGTGCAGGTTCCAGGAGATCAGGTGCTGGACACAGAAGGATCCTCGGACACACAAGGAGCAGGGTGACGATAATCCTGGAGACAACAGGTTAATCGAACACAGGAAAACTCTCTTCATAAAGCACAACAAGAAACTCGGAATTATCACTAGGAATGAATCACTAGGAGGGCACATAGAAGCTACCATGTAGGTTAACAACCAGGCGCTGAATGAACGTCTGCCTTGTCTTTAAGTAGCACCCTGCTCCTCATCAGCTCTGATCTCCACCAGGTGTGGTCAATCTACCTCGCGCTCCAGCGTAGCTTCACTCTGCAAGCAGATGACTCACCCGACACAGAAAATGCACAGCACATAATACACTGAACCCGACATTCATCTTACCTTCTCACCTTCGTCTCACCTTCATCTTACCTTCTCACCTTCGTCTCACCTTCATCTTACCTTCTCACCTTCGTCTCACCTTCATCTTACCTTCTCACCTTCGTCCCACCTTCATCTTACCTTCTCACCTTCGTCTCACCTTCATCTTACCTTCTCACCTTCGTCTCACCTTCATCTTACCTTCTCACCTTCGTCTCACCTTCATCTTACCTTCTCACCTTCGTCTCCCCTTCGTCTCACTTTCGTCTCACCTTCGTCTCACCTTCGTCTCACCTTCATCTTACCTTCTCACCTTCGTCTCACCTTCATCTTACCTTCTCACCTTCGTCCCACCTTCATCTTACCTTCTCACCTTCGTCTCACCTTCATCTCGCCTTCTTCTGACCTTCGTCTCTCCTTCATCTCGCCTTCATCTCACCTTCATCTTACCTTCTCACCTTCGTCTCACCTTCATCTCACCTTCTTCTCACCTTCATCTCACCTTCATCTCACCTTCTTCTCACCTTCTCACCTTCGTCTCACTTTCGTCTCACCTTCGTCTCACCTTCGTCTCACCTTCGTCTCACCTTCGTCTCACCTTCGTCTCACCTTCGTCTCACCTTCATCTTACCTTCTCACCTTCGTCTCACCTTCATCTTACCTTCTCACCTTCGTCTCACTTTCGTCTCACCTTCGTCTCACCTTCTCACCTTCGTCTCACTTTCGTCTCACCTTCGTCTCACCTTCGTCTCGCCTTCGTCTCACCTTCGTCTCACCTTCGTCTCTCCTTCATCTCGCCTTCATCTCACCTTCATCTTACCTTCTCACCTTCGTCTCACCTTCATCTTACCTTCTCACCTTCGTCTCACCTTCATCTTACCTTCTCACCTTCGTCTCACCTTCATCTCGCCTTCTTCTGACCTTCGTCTCGCCTTCATCTCGCCTTCATCTCACCTTCATCTTACCTTCTCACCTTCGTCTCGCCTTCGTCTCACCTTCATCTCGCCTTCATCTCACCTTCATCTTACCTTCTCACCTTCGTCTCGCCTTCGTCTCACCTTCGTCTCGCCTTCGTCTCACCTTCGTCTCACCTTCATCTTACTTTCAGCTTACCTTCTCACCTTCGTCCCACCTTCATCTTACCTTCTCACCTTCGTCTCACTTTCGTCTCACCTTCGTCTCACCTTCTCACCTTCGTCTCACTTTCGTCTCACCTTCATCTCACCTTCTCACCTTCGTCTCACCTTCTTCTCACCTTCGTCTCACCTTCATCTCACCTTCTTCTCACCTTCATCTTACCTTCTCACCTTCGTCCCACCTTCATCTCACCTTCTCACCTTCGTCTCACCTTCATCTTACCTTCTCACCTTCGTCCCACCTTCATCTTACCTTCTCCCCTTCGTCTCACTTTCGTCTCACCTTCGTCTCACCTTCTCACCTTCGTCTCACTTTCGTCTCACCTTCGTCTCACCTTCGTCTCGCCTTCTTCTCACCTTCGTCTCTCCTTCATCTCGCCTTCGTCTCACCTTCATCTTACCTTCTCACCTTCGTCCCACCTTCATCTTACCTTCTCACCTTCGTCTCACCTTCATCTTACCTTCTCCCCTTCGTCTCACCTTCATCTCACCTTCTCACCTTCGTCTCACTTTCGTCTCACCTTCGTCTCACCTTCTCACCTTCGTCTCACTTTCGTCTCACCTTCGTCTCACCTTCGTCTCACCTTCGTCTCACCTTCGTCTCACCTTTGTCTCACCTTCATCTTACTTTCAGCTTACCTTCTCACCTTCGTCTCACCTTCATCTTACCTTCTCACCTTCGTCCCACCTTCATCTTACCTTCTCACCTTCGTCTCACCTTCATCTTACCTTCTCACCTTCGTCTCGCCTTCGTCTCACCTTCTTCTCGCCTTCGTCTCACCTTCGTCTCGCCTTCTTCTCACCTTCGTCTCACCTTCATCTTACTTTCAGCTTACCTTCTCACCTTCGTCTCACCTTCATCTCACCTTCTCACCTTCGTCCCACCTTCATCTTACCTTCTCACCTTCGTCTCACCTTCATCTTACCTTCTCACCTTCGTCTCACCTTCATCTTACCTTCTCACCTTCGTCCCACCTTCATCTTACCTTCTCCCCTTCGTCTCACTTTCGTCTCACCTTCGTCTCACCTTCATCTTACCTTCTCACCTTCGTCTCACCTTCATCTTACCTTCTCACCTTCGTCTCACCTTCGTCCCACCTTCGTCTCACCTTCGTCTCACCTTCTTCTCACCTTCTTCTCCCCTTCGTCTCCCCTTCTTCTCCCCTTCGTCTCACCTTCGTCTCACCTTCATCTTACTTTCATCTTACCTTCTCACCTTCGTCCCACCTTCATCTTACCTTCTCACCTTCGTCCCACCTTCATCTTACCTTCTCACCTTCGTCTCACCTTCATCTTACCTTCTCACCTTCGTCCCACCTTCATCTTACCTTCTCACCTTCGTCTCACTTTCGTCTCACCTTCGTCTCACCTTCGTCTCACCTTCGTCTCGCCTTCGTTTCACCTTCGTCTCACCTTCGTCTCACCTTTGTCTCACCTTCATCTTACTTTCAGCTTACCTTCTCACCTTCGTCTCACCTTCATCTTACCTTCTCACCTTCGTCTCGCCTTCGTCTCACCTTCGTCTCGCCTTCGTCTCACCTTCTTCTCGCCTTCTTCTCACCTTCGTCTCGCCTTCATCTCACCTTCATCTTACCTTCTCACCTTCGTCTCGCTTTCGTCTCACCTTCGTCTCACCTTCGTCTCACCTTCATCTTACCTTCTCACCTTCGTCCCACCTTCATCTTACCTTCTCACCTTCGTCCCACCTTCATCTTACCTTCTCACCTTCGTCTCACTTTCGTCTCACCTTCGTCTCACCTTCGTCTCACCTTCGTCTCACCTTCGTTTCACCTTCGTCTCACCTTCATCTTACTTTCAGCTTACCTTCTCTCCTTCGTCTCACCTTCGTCTCACCTTCGTCTCACCTTCGTCTCACCTTCGTCTCACCTTCATCTTACCTTCTCACCTTCGTCTCACCTTCATCTCGCCTTCTTCTGACCTTCGTCTCGCCTTCATCTCGCCTTCATCTCACCTTCATCTTACCTTCTCACCTTCGTCTCGCTTTCGTCTCACCTTCGTCTCACCTTCATTCCACCTTCGTCTCACCTTCGTCTCACCTTCGTTTCACCTTCGTTTCACCTTCGTCTCACCTTCATCTTACTTTCAGCTTACCTTCTCTCCTTCGTCTCGCCTTCGTCTCACCTTCATCTTACCTTCTCACCTTCGTCTCACCTTCATCTTACCTTCTCACCTTCGTCCCACCTTCGTCTCGCCTTCGTCTCACCTTCATCTCGCCTTCTTCTGACCTTCGTCTCGCCTTCATCTCTGAGTTTATTGACTCTTACATCACGTTCATGTAGAGTCAATATTTACAGAGTTGGTCCTTCTCTTCAGAGACTCTAGTCCTCATCAGTCCACTTGCTGGACTTCATGCAGATAATCAGTCTGATTCTGATGTTTGTTTGGAGAGAAGCTTCTTCACACCGGACTATCTTCCAGATGTCTTCACCTCACTGTGTAGATGTTCTCACACCTGCCTGCCGTCAGTCCTGAGCAGCTCTACACTGGTGGGACTCTGATCCTGCAGCTGGACCATGTTTAGGAGACGGTCCCGTTGCCTGCTGGACCTGCTGAACCTATTTCCTTGAACTACTTGATGATAAACGATTGATTTAGCTGCATCTCAGTGGCAACATCATCCTGCCTGTGAAGCTGTTTTTATGCAACACAATGATGCTGCAGGTGTTTCTTTGCAGGTAACCATGGTTACCATGGGTAAAGGGAAGAACAATGATTTCAAGCAACAGCCTCCTTTTAACATTCAGTCTGTTATTCTAACTCCATCAGCATGACATGATGATCTCCAGCCTCGTGCTCGTCAACATTCTCACCTGTTAGTGAGCGACATGGTCTCAGCAGGTCCTGGTCTGACTGGGATTATGGTCATTTTCATGAAGAAGGACTTTGTAAATCATCTGATCTTCACAACATTCTGGAGTTTATGCAAATTGTTATTATTAAAACTGAAGCAGGAAACTTTGTGCAAACCAACATTTGTTTGACCGTGACTGTATAATTTAGGAGAGATAATCTGTTCACATACCAGAACATTGTGATATTCACCCCTAATAGAAGAGAACAACCCCAGGTTTCTGTTCAGTACCAGAGACAGGCTGATGAAAAGTCTGAGTTCTGTTAAACCCTGTTTCCCTATAACCCTCAATCATAATGATTTCATCAAATGATTCAATATAAAAATGTATTTCATTACAAAGTATTTAGTTCATTATCCTGTAAAGCAGCATTAGAAATAACTTTACAACCTGATTTGTGTTTAGACAGTCCTGTTGAGCTCAATGAGGTAAACAAACATGTAAACAGTTTGGTGTTTGTTCGACCATCCCAATCAGAGCTCTAATAGAGATTTTCCATCTTATTCAGCAGCTCTATTTTAGACATGATCAGTATATCATTGATGAACAGATCTGTGCCTCAGGTTTTAAGGCTGCTGTAATTAAACCTGATCTTGACCAGGATCTCAGTGTAAGTATTGATCATGTGATCATTTCCACAGTAATAATGTGTTTGAGGAGTTTCAGTTCAGCTCTGAAACAGCTGGTGTAATTCTTTATTATCATGGTGTTCTAATAGTTCTGTTAAAGACCTCCAGCTGATCCAAAATACTGCTGCCAGAGTTCTGATGAGAGTTAGAAGGAGAGAACATATTTCTCCTGTTTTAGCATCACTTCATCGGCTCCCTGTAAAATCTAGAATAAAGTTTAAAATGTTCCTTCTACATGTTTTATACATGTCAGGCAGTGAATCAGACACAAATTAGTCAAGGACATCAGACGTTATCATTTATACATATAAAATACTGTATATTGTTCATTTTAGGTGATTGTATAAGATTTTATTCATTATTATTTTATTTATTTCTTGTGTTTTACAGAATTTCAGATGTGTACAGAAACCGTCTTTCAGTTTTGACATGGTTACCTAAAAAATCTCTATAAGTTCATTTATGTATAATATATGTATAATGGAATATTTCATGTTCTACTCCTGCTTAAACTTATTATTTAGAATGAGAGCATTAAGGGACAATCCAAAAAGCTTTTATATCATATAAAATCACTGATATGTTGAATTTACTGACACACTTTCACTGTGGAAGCTTATATTTTGCACCTGATATCAAGAATTACTCACCTACCGAAAAACCTTCCAGATTTTAAACCAGCAACTCTTTTAATGAGAGAAAGTTTTACTGTAAGGAACATTAGTGTTAATTAATTAATTAAGACAAAACTATAAGATCTGATGTGATCTGAGCTGTTTGCATGAAGCAGTGGGTGGAGCAGGAGTGGTTGAGGGAGAGGAGGAACAGAAACCTGAGAGTAACCCCCCCCCTTCACTCTGGTGGCCAATGGGAGGCAGCTTCAGGCTGTGAAACTGAATAATAGCAGAAGTGTGTTCCTCCAGGAGCCTGAGCTCTCAGATCCAGCTCGAGCAGACTGGGGAGACCACTACAAGCAGCGATGAGGACAACAGTGTCCACTCTGACCTTCTTCCTCGTGGTGCTCACTGCCACAGGTTTTTCTTCTGAGGGAAAAGGAACCTCACAGACCATCAAGGAGAAACGCGTCCACGCGCGCGATGATGTTAATATCCTCGCACACGGACTCCTGCAACTGGGACAGAACCTGAAAGAGCATGTAGACAAAACCAGAGTCCAGATGAGGGACATTTTCACTAAACTGAAACACTTCAATCGCACCAGTTCGGAGCTCGGGAAGGAGAACCAGAGGCTGCAGGCGGAGGAGGAGAGCCTGAAGGTCCGGGTCCTGGAGATAGAAGACCGAGAGGGTCAGCTGCTGAACGTCACAGCCGAGCTGAGGGAGAAGGCTGAGGAGATGCTGCAGGAGAGGAGGACCATGAGACAGAGAATGAGTCTGCTGGAAGAAAGAGTGGACAGCATGCTCCGAGGACACATGGACACCGGTGCCAAGAACAACAGTGACGCACGCGACATCCAGGTGAGCGAGAAACGTCTGAAGGCTGAAACAGTTTAGGAATAAAATCCAAGTAGCGAAATGACAGATAACATTTATTGTTTTCAATTTACCTGCATGACTTCATGGGCTTCCCACACTCATGTTTCAGGAGGACAGAGTGCACCGTGCACTGTGCGTGCAGAGTGACACAGAGTAAAACTGCAGGGTGAAACTGTAGAGTGATACTACAGAGTGAAAATGCAAAGTGACACAATGAAATGACACTGCAGGGTGACACTAAAGAGTAAAACTGCAGAGTGGGGGGGTTCTGAGCCTGCAGGCTTCGTGCAGTACGTGCAGGGAGCTGCCAGACAAACAATCCAACCATGTGTGAAGAATCTCCAGCTGCTGAGAACAAAGCTGTCCAGCTGTGGACTGGGGAAGTTTTCTGTGACTCAGATCAGCTGGATGGAGAGTTGCATAACTGTCCAACAGCTGATGTGAAAGAGGAAATGTGTCTGCTGTCTGTGAGACAGTGGAACCCAGTGGGCTGCAGGTTGGAGGGTTTCTAGGATTCAGTTTAGACACTGACATGATGGTGCGGATAAAGAACAGGATGTTTTTCTTTCCTGTCAGGTGATGCTGGAGGGTCAGAACAGACGTATCGACCACCTGGTAGAACACATCAGACTTCAGCAGGAGAAGCTTGACAAGCAGAACATGCGCATCAGAACTCTACAGAACCAGGTGAGTCACGCTGACACACGTGACTGGCATCACTAGTAGTTCATTGCTGACATGCCAACTTCTCAGATCCAGCAGTCAAGACAGACAACCAGGACAGTGAAACCGTCCCCGTGGAGCCTCAGCACTGAGGGCCCAACACAGAGTTCTGTTCAGGAGCAACAAGATTCCCCAGTCGGTAAGTAAAGCTGAACAGCGTCAGACATCCCCCTCCCTGACACAGACTTAGAGCGACTTGACAAAATCTGACGCCAAATGTGGTAAACCATCTGCTGAGCGAGGCCGTAAGAAGCTTAAATCACTAACGATTAAAATCAGCCAATCTAATCGCAGCGTCTCTGGACAGCAGCAACAAGTCAACTTTAAAAAGACAAAACGCAAACCGTCATGTTAAAGTCTGGGCTCATTAAACTGCATGTTTGTATACGATAAAAACAACATGTTCAAAAACAGCTGATAACAGCTGCTAGGACAACCTGCTGGAGTGTCTCCTGTCAGGTGGACATGCAGTATGTTCAGTGGTAGGACATTATTAACATCTCCTGGCAGTCTTCTAACACATTTACCTTCTTGAGGTGGTAGTGGATCAGGAGCAGGTCGTCCAATAACCGGAGGGTCACTGGCTCGAATCCCTGCTCCTTGGTCTCTGCTGCGTTTAAGTACGGGTTGTCTTCTGAACACCAGTCAGCTGATTCATTATTCATCCCAGCTGTGATTCCTGATTCAGTGACGAGTCAGAGATGTGTCCACTCTGGTGACTGGGATCAAGTCCTTCATGTTGAACAGGTCAAAAGACCTGCATCTGTCCTAGAGTGGGGTGGGGGGGGGGGGT
>SSNP01000092.1:1313584-1340532 GCA_006937955.1 Pachypanchax playfairii | reverse complement strand
CCCCCCCCCCCCCCCCCCTCCCCCCTTCTGCTTTTCCCATTTCAGTGAATAATAAGTGTGCCAAAGTTCAGGAGATCCTCCGACCCTGTCGGTTCCTTCCTCTTTCATTAGTCACTAGAAAGCTGTTGTTACTGATCAGCAGAACCATGTTCACGTGAAGACACGTAAACATGTAAAATATTCATGTTTATTGTCACATGATTAATGGTGAGGGGCTGTTTGTCTGCTCCTGCTGACTCCATGAACAACTAAACAGCCCCCGCCCCTCACACACAACCCTACAATCACTCCCTATGCATGTGGCAGACATGCACGTCTACGTCATGAACTGGCTGCTGTGCACGAGCAGGAGGTGTGAGGAGCTGAAAGGGGGAGGGGGGGGGAGGCTGAGTGATGTAAAGGTTGTGAGGCCAGGCAGCTGTAAAGAGGGGGGGGGGTTCTGCTTGGGAACTGGGAGAAAGGTCATCGTCATGATGAGGGACGCATCTGTTTACAAAAACCTCCATCAGGTACTTGTTTCTGTCTCCAGACTCGGGAAAAGCCTCGTGTCGCGTGAACGACCTGAAAGTTTGGTAAACAAATACAGATTTATTTTAAAATGAGTCGTCGACGTCTTCAGTCTCCAGACATGAAACAACAACCTGATATTTTAATGCCAACCCAAGTATAAAAGGTCAAGATACAGTGATACTCTGATAGTACTATAGTACTACATTAAAACAAGTTGTTTTTAACTTTTCTGATTTTTAAGGAAAAAAGAAATGATTAAAACAGATTAACTGTTCTCTTTGGAAGGGAGTGGGGTTGGGGGGGGGGTTGCTGGGAACCGCCCGTTGGCAGACAGACTCTGGTCTCCGGGGCCACAGCCAGCCCAGCTGGTCTGCGTGTCCTCCACACATTTCCTTTGACCAGCAGTTATTTAAAGAACAAGAGAGTTTTATTTGGACACGGTTCTGATCCAGATCATCCAGCAGGTGGGACAGAGCCGGTACCGACCCGGTACCGACCCGACTCCAGCTGAATACCTGCAGCTGTTTTAGTTTCTGACATTTTACAGTAAAAAGCTGAAGTAACATGTTGATCATTTCAGAGAGTCTTTACACTGAGACTAGGACACGAGTCCATTTCAGCGTTGTCGTGGTAACTGACTGCTGAACTCTGTGTTCTTGTTGCAGAGATGGCGGCAGACTGTCATGAGCTGTTTCTGAGAGGAGAGATGGTCAGCGGCGTTTACACCATCCAGCCCGTTAACGCCGACTCGTGTAATGTCTACTGTGAGATAACAGCTGGTCAGTTCTCGCACAACCGTCAGGTTTCTCTTCTGAGTTACTCTAAGTTTTTCTGATCAACTTCTTCGTCTACATCCAGATGGAGGATGGACCGTCATTCAGCGGCGCCAAGATGGCTCAGTGGACTTTGACCAGCTGTGGGAGGCTTATGAGAAAGGCTTTGGCAGCCTGAAGGGTAAATGCTCTTTAACGTTTTATCCCACTCTCACTCTCAGGTGCTCGCAGGTCAGTCTGGGGTCAGGTTAGAAGCTTCAAGTCTCTTTTCTATTTTTATCTCTAAGTTTAAAATGAATTTAAATTATTTATTCTTTTCACTTCATGTATGTTAAGAAATGTAAAAATGAAAAGGTGGTGATTCAAGTGGAGAAATGACGTTTGATGTTTTCCTGTTTATTCCAGGTGGAACATCAGGATCTCAGTCTTTTATATCTGGACTAAATAATAACTTTTATTGATAGATTTAATGAAAATGTTCCATTAATGTTGCAAGTAGTAAAAACCATGAGTTGACTCTGCCTGCAGACTGTAACTAGCTGCTCCACATCACCACAAACAGGAATAATATCACAATAATACGCAAACGGAGAACATGTGTTTACAGGAAGTGTCACAGCGCTAGAACATGTGTTTACAGGAAGTGTCACGGCGCTAGAGCGTGTGTTCACAGGAAGTGTCACAGGGCTAGAACATGTGTTTACAGGAAGTGTAACTGCGCTAGAACGTGTGTTTACAGGAAGCGTAACTGCGCTAGAACGTGTGTTTACAGGAAGCGTCACGGCGCTAGAGCGCGTGTTTACAGGAAGCGTCACGGCGCTAGAGCGCGTGTTTACAGGAAGCGTCACGACGCTAGAGCGCGCGTTTACAGGAATCGTCACAGCGCTAGAGCGCGCGTTTACAGGAAGCGTCACGGCGCTAGAGCATGTGTTTACAGGAAGCGTCACGGCGCTAGAGCATGTGTTTACAGGAAGCGTCACGGCGCTAGAGCATGTGTTTACAGGAAGCGTCACGGCGCTAGAGCATGTGTTTACAGGAAGCGTCACGGCGCTAGAGCATGTGTTTACAGGAGTCGTCATGGCTCTAGAGCGCTCGTTTACAGGAAGCGTCACGGCGCTAGAGCGCGCGTTTACAGGAAGCGTCACGGCGCTAGAGCGCGCGTTTACAGGAAGCGTCACGGCGCTAGAGCGCGTTTGCGCTAGAGCGCGTGTTTACAGGAAGTGTCACGGCGCTAGAGCATGTGTTTACAGGAAGCGTCAACGCGCTAGAGCATGTGTTTACAGGAAGCGTCACGGCGCTAGAGCATGTGTTTACAGGAAGTGTCACGGCGCTAGAGCATGTGACTGTCTGGATTTGGCTCTGTTAGCTTTTACACACTGAAGTGACATGAAAGCTGTTAGTTTACAGAATAATCCTCTCTCTCGTTTCACAGCAGCCACAACAGAAACATGACGCATCACGGGTCTTTTAAATGTTCACGTCTTTCCCCATCAGTCACGATTTAGTCCTCTGATTAAATTTAGTCCCTGAGTCAGTTTTTTGTTGTTTCATGTTTTTAATCTGAGTGTGAAATTGAAAGTGTAAAAATGAGGCCTGTTTCATTTCCTGGTATCAGATACTAAAACCTAAAATAATCAGTCAGTTTTTTATTGAAACAAATGACTCATTTTCTGTCTAAGCAGTTAAAGTCAGGATCATGAGGTTTGTGTATGATAATAATAATTCATTTGTTCTGGTATTTTACAGGAGAATTCTGGTTGGGTCTGAAAAACATCCACGCTATTGTTAAAGATGGCGGCTATACGCTTGAAGTCAAGCTCTCTGACTGGAGGGACGACTCGGCCTCCGTGCGTTTTCCATTCAAACTGGGTGGAAAGGAAACCAATTACTCTCTCCTGATTCAGGAGTCGGGTACGTTTGGTGAACTGGCGAGTTCTCTGAGTACCGACACCGTCCTCGGTTTGCCCTTTTCCACCCGCGATCAAGACCATGACGCCAAAGCTGACATCAACTGTGCCAAACATCTCTCTGGTAAGTAACAAATGACCCGTTGCGCATGCTGACAGGAAGTGCAACAGCTGACCAAAGACTCGGTTTCTACAGGTGGCTGGTGGTTCAGTAACTGCGGGCGCTCCAACCTAAATGGTAGATACTTCCAGAGCCCGCCTCCAAAGCAGCGACATCAGAGGAAGCAAGGCATCTTCTGGAAGACCTGGAGAGGACGTTACTATCCTCTGAAATCCAGCATGATGATGATTTCACCCGCTGCAATCAACAAATCAAAACACTAAACAACAAATAGAAAAAGTCCAAGCAAAGAAAAGATTCTGATCGTTCTGGCCTTTCCTTGGTGTTGGTTTGAGTTCCAGGTCCACGTCTCTCAGACCGCGTACTGACATCTAAAAGCCACAACCAGAAACTGACACAAAAAGAATGTGCAGTTGATTTTTTTCTGTTGTCCCAGTCAGATTTCCTTCTGTTAGTGTGAGCAAGTCTCGACGTGCACGATGAAGCATTTTCCAACAAGCTCAGACTCCTTTCCAGGCCCAGTCTGGCCCGGTGTGGAGGTTTTAATAATGAGCAGCTGTTTAGGAGTAGATGCATGTGAGAGTGAAAAACTGGTTAAGTTAGAAGGTTTTTGAAACTGTGGACCAGACGGTTGAAGTGAAACATTTTTGTAAATTAGAATCAAATACAGACGTTGTTTTAACACCGTTACAACAGACCGTTCCAGGTGTGTTGTTTTTTTACAGGTACAATATTTTTAGCAAGTAAATCTGAATTAAACCAATAGTTCTTCACAGGTTTTATTTTCCTGTGGAGCTTCAGTGATTCCAAGTCATATTGACTTAACAGGAGACGTTTTGTTTGTTTTGTACATAGTATTGAAAATGTTTGTGTTGTGTTTTTTTTTCAAACCAATAACTTCCAGATTTGTTGTAATATAAAAATTTGCCCACTGACATTTTTTTCTCGTTATTTAAGAAACATGTATGTTTCTGCTGCTTCTTGTTAGTCAGAAAAAGGTGGAACGTTCCTTTAGGTTGGCAGTGAGTCTTCAGGGGGAGGAGTTTAAGTATCTGAGTGTCTTGTTTAGGAGAGGTGCAGGATGGAGCAGGAGATGGACCGATGGATTGAGCTGAGCCTAAAGGCAAAGATCTCAGTTTACTGGTCTGTCTACATTCTGACCCTCATCTGGTCATGAGATCTGGATTCTGACTGAAGGAACAAGATCCTGGATACAAGCAGCTTCCTGTAAAGGGCCCGATAGATCAGGTGAGGAGCTCCATCATCCAGAAGGAGCTTGAAGTAGAGCTGCTGCTCCTCATTGAATGGAGTCAGCTGAGGTGGTTCAGACATCTGGTTAGGTTAGAAAGCTTCCCCATGGAGGTTCTCCAGGCATGTCCCACTGGGAGCAGAACCCCATGCAGGTCCAGAACTCACTGGAGTCAGAGATGTCTGGGTTCCTCTCCTCCCCTCCCCTCAAGACTCGATTATGGATAAGCTGATGAACGTGGATGGATGGTTCTTGTCTTTTATTTATATTTAAAAAATATTTTCTCATAGTGAATCAATAAAGCTGATAAAACAAACTTTTGTCTCGTTTGTCTTTTTACTTTACCACAAAACAAATTAAGAAATTCACAGTTTAGCTTCAGAAGCTGAAGTAATAAGATTGACCACAAATATCTGCATTTTTATGTGTTTTTTCTGCTTTTTCCTATGACTGTGGAACCATGTTGATTTGAAAGTTGGTTGTAAAGGAGATGCTTATGAATCACTTACCAGAGCTGATCAGTCCTCTAACGTGTTACCTGAACACAGACCTTAGTCATTTTAAGGCATCAACTCTCATTTTCAGTGCAGTACAACCTGCAAGACGGCTGAACTAAAAAGGTGTTCTGTGCTCTGCTCTCGACCACACCCACCTGTGTGCTCTGCCCTCGACCCCACCCACCTGTGTGCTCTGCTCTCGACCCCTCACACCTGTGTGCTCTGCCCTCGACCCCACCCACCTGTGTGCTCTGCCCTCGACCCCACCCACCTGTGTGCTCTGCCCTCGACCCCACCCACCTGTGTGCTCTGCCCTCGACCCCACCCACCTGTGTGCTCTGCTCTCGACCCCTCACACCTGTGTGCTCTGCCCTCGACCCCACACACCTGTGTGCTCTGCCCTCGACCCCACCCACCTGTGTGCTCTGCTCTCGACCCCACCCACCTGTGTGCTCTGCCCTCGACCCCACACACCTGTGTGCTCTGCCCTCGACCCCAACCACCTGTGTGCTCTGCTCTCGACCCCTCACACCTGTGTGCTCTGCCCTCGACCCCACACACCTGTGTGCTCTGCCCTCGACCCCACCCACCTGTGTGCTCTGCCCTCGACCCCTCACACCTGTGTGCTCTGCCCTCGACCCCTCACACCTGTGTGCTCTGCCCTCGACCCCACACACCTGTGTGCTCTGCCCTCGACACCTCACACCTGTGTGCTCTGCCCTCGACCCCACCCACCTGTGTGCTCTGCCCTCGACCCCTCACACCTGTGTGCTCTGCCCTCGACCCCTCACACCTGTGTGCTCTGCCCTCGACCCCACCCACCTGTGTGCTCTGCCCTCGACCCCTCACACCTGTGTGCTCTGCCCTCGACCCCTCACACCTGTGTGCTCTGCCCTCGACCCCGCCCACCTGTGTGCTCTGCCCTCGACCCCTCACACCTGTGTGCTCTGCCCTCGACCCCAACCACCTGTGTGCTCTGCTCTCGACCCCTCACACCTGTGTGCTCTGCCCTCGACACCTCACACCTGTGTGCTCTGCCCTCGACCCCACACACCTGTGTGCTCTGCCCTCGACCCCAACCACCTGTGTGCTCTGCTCTCGACCCCTCACACCTGTGTGCTCTGCCCTCGACCCCTCACACCTGTGTGCTCTGCCCTCGACCCCACACACCTGTGTGCTCTGCCCTCGACCCCACCCACCTGTGTGCTCTGCCCTCGACCCCTCACACCTGTGTGCTCTGCCCTCGACCCCAACCACCTGTGTGCTCTGCTCTCGACCCCTCACACCTGTGTGCTCTGCCCTCGACCCCTCACACCTGTGTGCTCTGCCCTCGACCCCACACACCTGTGTGCTCTGCCCTCGACACCTCACACCTGTGTGCTCTGCCCTCGACCCCACCCACCTGTGTGCTCTGCTCTCGACCCCTCACACCTGTGTGCTCTGCCCTCGACCCCACACACCTGTGTGCTCTGCCCTCGACCCCACCCACCTGTGTGCTCTGCCCTCGACACCTCACACCTGTGTGCTCTGCCCTCGACCCCTCACACCTGTGTGCTCTGCCCTCGACCCCAACCACCTGTGTGCTCTGCTCTCGACCCCTCACACCTGTGTGCTCTGCCCTCGACCCCACACACCTGTGTGCTCTGCCCTCGACCCCACCCACCTGTGTGCTCTGCCCTCGACCCCACACACCTGTGTGCTCTGCCCTCGACCCCAACCACCTGTGTGCTCTGCTCTCGACCCCTCCCACCTGTGTGCTCTGCCCTCGACCCCTCACACCTGTGTGCTCTGCCCTCGACCCCTCACACCTGTGTGCTCTGCCCTCGACCCCACACACCTGTGTGCTCTGCCCTCGACCCCAACCACCTGTGTGCTCTGCTCTCGACCCCTCACACCTGTGTGCTCTGCCCTCGACCCCACACACCTGTGTGCTCTGCCCTCGACACCTCACACCTGTGTGCTCTGCCCTCGACCCCACACACCTGTGTGCTCTGCCCTCGACCCCACCCACCTGTGTGCTCTGCCCTCGACCCCACCCACCTGTGTCCTCTGCTCTCGACCCCTCACACCTGTGTGCTCTGCCCTCGACCCCTCACACCTGTGTGCTCTGCCCTCGACCCCAACCACCTGTGTGCTCTGCTCTCGACCCCTCACACCTGTGTGCTCTGCCCTCGACCCCTCACACCTGTGTGCTCTGCCCTCGACCCCTCACACCTGTGTGCTCTGCCCTCGACCCCACCCACCTGTGTGCTCTGCCCTCGACCCCTCACACCTGTGTGCTCTGCCCTCGACCCCTCACACCTGTGTGCTCTGCCCTCGACCCCACCCACCTGTGTGCTCTGCCCTCGACCCCTCACACCTGTGTGCTCTGCCCTCGACCCCACCCACCTGTGTGCTCTGCCCTCGACCCCACCCACCTGTGTGCTCTGCCCTCGACCCCCCCCACCTGTGTGCTCTGCCCTCGACCCCTCACACCTGTGTGCTCTGCCCTCGACCCCAACCACCTGTGTGCTCTGCTCTCGACCCCTCACACCTGTGTGCTCTGCCCTCGACCCCTCACACCTGTGTGCTCTGCCCTCGACCCCACCCACCTGTGTGCTCTGCTTTCAGCCCCACACACCTGTGTGCTCTGCCCTCGACCCCACCACCTGTGTGCTCTGCCCTCGACACCTCACACCTGTGTGCTCTGCCCTCGACCCCACCCACCTGTGTGCTCTGCCCTCGACCCCTCACACCTGTGTGCTCTGCCCTCGACCCCACACACCTGTGTGCTCTGCCCTCGACCCCACCCACCTGTGTGCTCTGCCCTCGACCCCTCACACCTGTGTGCTCTGCCCTCGACCCCACCCACCTGTGTGCTCTGCCCTCGACCCCACCCACCTGTGTGCTCTGCCCTCGACCCCAACCACCTGTGTGCTCTGCTCTCGACCCCTCACACCTGTGTGCTCTGCCCTCGACCCCACCCACCTGTGTGCTCTGCCCTCGACCCCTCACACCTGTGTGCTCTGCCCTCGACCCCTCACACCTGTGTGCTCTGCCCTCGACCCCACCCACCTGTGTGCTCTGCTCTCGACCCCACACACCTGTGTGCTCTGCCCTCGACCCCACCCACCTGTGTGCTCTGCCCTCGACCCCTCACACCTGTGTGCTCTGCCCTCGACCCCTCACACCTGTGTGCTCTGCCCTCGACCCCAACCACCTGTGTGCTCTGCTCTCGACCCCTCACACCTGTGTGCTCTGCCCTCGACCACACACACCTGTGTGCTCTGCCCTCGACCCCACCCACCTGTGTGCTCTGCCCTCGACCCCACACACCTGTGTGCTCTGCCCTCGACCCCTCACACCTGTGTGCTCTGCCCTCGACCCCACCCACCTGTGTGCTCTGCCCTCGACCCCACCCACCTGTGTGCTCTGCTCTCGACCCCTCACACCTGTGTGCTCTGCCCTCGACCCCTCACACCTGTGTGCTCTGCCCTCGACCCCACACACCTGTGTGCTCTGCCCTCGACCCCACCCACCTGTGTGCTCTGCCCTCGACACCTCACACCTGTGTGCTCTGCCCTCGACCCCACCCACCTGTGTGCTCTGCCCTCGACCCCTCACACCTGTGTGCTCTGCCCTCGACCCCTCACACCTGTGTGCTCTGCCCTCGACCCCAACCACCTGTGTGCTCTGCTCTCGACCCCTCACACCTGTGTGCTCTGCCCTCGACCCCACACACCTGTGTGCTCTGCCCTCGACCCCTCACACCTGTGTGCTCTGCCCTCGACCCCACCCACCTGTGTGCTCTGCTTTCGGCCCCACACACCTGTGTGCTCTGCTTTGAGCTGTCAAAACTGGAGACTAGAAAGCTCTAGTTCCTGCCTCGTGTTTGTTAAACAAGTTCTGTAATAAATGACCAACTGGTTTCCTCACCATGACTGAAGCACAAAGCGGGCAGACCAAACCACTGTAGGGAAAAGGTGTGCATTTTTGGGGGGTTAAGGATCCTGCTGTTTTATGCTTACAACTTACAGTTTTTGTGTTATAATTGTATTAAAGAGTCATATATTATTTTAAAAAGTACTTGTCAAATGATTTTTGGCAGGAACAACTTTATGGAAGTGGGGGGACACGTCCCACCTGTCCCCTGATCCCCACTTGTGCATGACTCTCTTAATCTTTTTTTTTGATTTACATAATCTCTCGTGCACTTTTGTCATCATTCTTCTGCTTCCCTGGATATTTCTTTCCCTTTCGTCATTTCTGTGTCTAAGTATTTGAGCAGAGCTGCAGTGATGAGGAGGAATAAAAGGACAGTTTGTAACTTTGGATCCGCTGAGTCTTTATTTCTGTTTCTAACACAATAAACAACATTAAAGACAAACAGATAATAATTCCTAAAGTTGGATCTATGGAAACGACTGATGTCTGTTCAAGAGTAAAATAACCAAATATTCCACTGGTGCAACACATTACCCACAATGCCTCAGTCTGAAAGGGATTTTATGAGTCATCAGAATTTTATTGAACCATCAAACATCAGTTTTTCATCTTATCAGAACATTTTCTACACCTCAAAGACTTTGCTGCTAAACAAAGAGACAAACTGATGCAAAATTATGTTTAAAACAAAGATAAAAAAATCAGTCTGAGGAAAAACAGGATCCGAGGGAGTTTTTACATTTTATACTGCAGTTAAAATAACAACTACAAACGCAGATAAGACTTGGAAAAAACAACAAATGTTAAATATAAAAGGTAAAATTGGTTGAGTAATATTTTGAGTGTTTAATGATTAATCTTCTGATACTTGTCACTATGAGCCAAACATGTTCACACTTAAAGGAACTTAAGGCAGCTTTACAAAATCTGACTTCAGTGCTGCCGCGACAGGCGCTGTGGCTAACTGCAGCCACCAGCCAAGCCGGCACGGGAGCGCGCACAGACACTTTACAGACTGTTCGTCTTCACAGCACTGCACCGGGGAGGCTAACATACTTCACGTCAGGTCTCTCCACTCTGTTATTTGATTTGATCTCATCATTTTCATACTGTATCAGGCTCTAAACACGACCTATAATGTTTTCTCACCTGGTCACAAGGAAATGAGCCATGTCAGCATCCGTTTTCACTCCCAAACGCATATCCAATATTTATGCGGGTGCCTGCCCGGCTTCGGTCATATTTTTTTTTAGACTCACGAGATGCCGCTGATAGTCTTTTTTTTCTTCGTGGTGCCACTTTTGGGGGGTGAGAGTGGATGCAGGTCGTTTGCTGGCTGCAGAAACATCCATAAGTATACCTTCAGTGTTTGAATCTAAGTCCACGGCGGCCATGTACTTCCTGTTCAAGAGCTGTCGGCAACGCGCATGCAGCGTCAATTTACGTCACATCCCTACAACTGCGCGGGAAATTCGGACGTCGAACTGCAGCGCATTATGTAGCACACAGCGTGTCCAAGGCAACAGACATATATGCGGATGGCCTCGTTATTTTGGGTTTTTAATGCTTCATGACCCATTAGCATTGAATAAACTGGAAATGCATGTGTAGTTTTTCACAAATCTTGCCTTGTCCCTTTAAGGAACGAGTAAATAAATCAGCTGCAGCTCATTGTAAAACACTATATTCCTTTTATTTATGAGAAAACTCTATATTTATTTTAAATGTCTGTTTTTCAACACGATGATCCTTCCATATGTACCAAGATTTTTTTTTGTTAAATAGAATGCCAATCAATCTGTGCTGTATATCTGAACAGCTGAGGCTCAGAAAATAAAGCAGATCGCACGGTAACTACAGGGTTCCGAGTTTGAATCCCAGCGGTCTCTCCACAAATCACTTTGCTGTTGTTTCCTTTTTACTAAAAATTATTTACATTCATATTTCACATTTCTACCTGCTGTATGCCGTATGGCTACTTGTAAATAATTTGTTTTATATTTTATGTTGATGTTAGTATGGTTTGTTTTGGCTTGTCTATTTCACATTTTAACATACGTCTCATCTATCAGAATAGAAAAAATAGTTAACCTTGACTTGCTATGATCTCTTGTTCAAGTTTATTTCAAGTTTCAAGTTTATTTATTTATAAAGCGCCAGTTCATGACAAAGGCACTTGACAGACAAATCAATCAATAAAAAAAACATTTTATCTAAGGAACCTTGTTCTGAATACATGTTTTATAGGTTATAACATCTGAGTAAATTGTGATTTCTTTAAATGGTTACTGTGATTTTTAAGCATCTGACAGCAGTTTGAAAAAAGTTGAAAAAAGGTTTTTCTCACCTGTTATACAGTTCATTACATATTTGGCTGGAGACTTTCAACAAGTTTAACATTGGAAAGGCTTCTCACCTGTGTGAGTTTTCATGTGATCTTTTAAAACATGTTTGTAAGCAAAGCTTTTGTGGAGCTGAATCAGCTCCACTGATGTGTGGAGTGCAGCATCAAAAAGGCTTCTCATCTGTGTGAGTTTTGAAGTGATTCAAATCCTCTGCATTTCAACAAGTCCCGCAGAAGCCTGTTAACGACTTGTTTATTTGAATCGGGGAAACATCTAAAACATGCAGAATAGTGGCCCCCGAGGCCTGGAATTTGACATGTGTAATAATCTTTTTAACTGAAATCTTTTCCACAGGTCTGACATGAGAAAGGCTTCTCACCTGTGAGTTTTCATGTGTTTGAGTAAATGACCTCTTTGACTGAAACTTTTTCCACAGGTCTGACATGAGAAAGGCTTCTCACCTGTGAGTTCTCATGTGTTTGAGTAAATGACCTCTTTGACTGAAACTTTTTCCACAGGTCTGACATGAGAAAGGCTTCTCACCTGTGTGAGTTCTCATGTGATCTTTTAAAACACGTTTGTAAGCAAAGCTTTTTCCACAGGTACAGCATGAGAAAGGTTTCTCACCTGTGTGAGTTCTCATGTGATATTTTAAAACATGTTTGTAAGCAAAGCTTTGTCTACAGGTCTGACATGAGAAAGGCTTCTCACCTGTGTGAGTTCTCATGTGATCTTTTAAAACACGTTTGTAAGCAAAGCTTTTTCCACAGGTACAGCATGAGAAAGGTTTCTCACCTGTGTGAGTTCTCATGTGACATTTTAAAAAACATTCATATATGAAGCTTTTTCCACAGGTCTGACATGAGAAAGGCTTCTCACCTGTGTGAGTTCTCATGTGATATTTTAAAACATGTTTGTAAGCAAAGCTTTTTCCACAGGTACAGCATGAGAAAGGCTTCACACCTGTGTGAGTTCTCATGTGATCTTTTAAAACACGTTTGTAAGCAAAGCTTTTTCCACAGGTACAGCATGAGAAAGGCTTCACACCTGTGTGAATTCTCATGTGTTTGAGTAAATTATCTCTTCGACTGAATTCTTTACAACAGGTCTGACATGAGAAAGGTTTCTCACCTGTGTGAATTCTCATGTGTTTGAGTAAATTATCTCTTCGACTGAATTCTTTACAACAGGTCTGACATGAGAAAGGTTTCTCACCTGTGTGAATTTTCATGTGATCTTTTAAAACATGTTTGTAAGTAAAGCTTTGTCTACAGGTTTGACATGAGAAAGGCTTCTCACCTGTGTGAATTCTCATGTGTTTGAGTAAATTATCTCTTCGACTGAATTCTTTACAACAGGTCTGACATGAGAAAGGTTTCTCACCTGTGTGAATTCTCACGTGATCTTTTAAAAAACATTTATATATGAAGCTTTTTCCACAGGTCTGACATGTGAAAGGCTTCTTTAGTTTTGGATGGTCTACACTGTCTCTAGGATCTCTGGCTTTTGGACATCTCTGATTTTCTATTAGCTGTTCTTCTCCACTTGATTCTGAGTCTTCATTCCTGCTTCCTTCCTGATTCTGGTTCTCAGCTTCAGTACAGTTCTGAGAGAGGAGCTGAACCTTGTTTGGTTCTGATTCATCGTGGTCTCGTTCCTCCTCAGCAGGAGTCACCATGACAGTGTCTATCTCCAGCTTCAGTACATGCTGCTCTTGGACCTGACTGACACAGAGTCCCTCCTCTTCCTCTTTTTTCTGTGGACGTTCTGGTACTTCTAGTGGAGGTTCAGATTCCTGTTGTTCCTCTTTAATTTCTAGATTTTTTGGTTCCCCCTGGTCCAAACTGGAGCTTCTCTCCTGGTTACAGTCCAGCTGGTAGGTCAGAAGCTCCTTCTCCCTCCAGACATAATGCTGTGGGATTTCTGGACATACAAAAGACAAAAAACTTATGTCACTGTAAGAAATAACATTTCACTTTAATCATCTGGTGCATCTAAAGATGTTTTGAAAAGAACTGAACCCTCGGATTACCAAGTAAAAGGGCTGGGGGTAAACGAACATTTTTAAAACGATTTTTGGGTCGATTATTTTAGGGATGCACCAAAATTAAAATTCTTGTCCGAAACCGAAAAATAGGAAACCAAGTCGATAACAAAACACCAAATTTCTAGCTCTAAAACAAAAAAAATTGCTGAGATATCTCAAAAAGATGAAATTGAGACAACATGGTTTTTGTTTTTTAACACTTACTAAAAAAAAAATGTAGGGCAAATATTTAGTATACATTGAACATTGCTTGAGAAACCCCATTAAACAGAAATTTATGGTTTTATTTTCAATGTTTTTGGTATAAGTTTTAAATGTCCTACATTCTTAAACGTTGCTTGAATGCACCAGGTGCGCATGCAGCTAGCAGCTTCGTGCAGTACAGACAAGTTTAGCTCTTTTGGATGAAAATGTCAGTGCATCCCTAGCTTATTTTTATGGAATCAACTATTCGTGGCAAATGTGGGTCTAATATTGTGTTTCACACAGAAACGACCACAGCATTACAAAGTTAAAGCAAATCATGCAAACGTAACGTTGAACAGATACGTCTACGCATTAATACTCACACCACCACAACTTCTAAGTGGAAACATCTGCGCTTTGCGCACTTCCGTGGTGCAATCTAAGTGTGTTTGTGTCTGCTTCAGTAGCTAAACAGCTGTGTTTAGTTAACGTTAGTTAGAAATAGCGTGTATTGCTGTTATGAATGGTATCGGTGGCTAACCTAAAGCTAACAGAACATAGCTATCTAGCAACAAACGTAGATGTATGGCCAATTCACCAAAGTGACAAGCTGCTAGCTGCGGTAGCAAGCAGATAAGTCGCTCTCAGATAACACCAAAAAATTCTACTCTACAACAACTTTAACGAACTCTTCTGGTTTTCCAGTTCCTGCTATTTTCAAACAAATTCAACATTTCCCTCTCCAACTTGTTAGAAACTTCACGGAGATCCTCCATTACAGAAGCTGCTAAAAGGCTTCACACCAGGGTTGCTTTATGCTAGCGTGCTATGCCAACATCCCTAACAGCAGCTCCGGTGTTCATAGCTTTACTGAACTGGTTGTAAACCTTTAAAAACGGATTACAAAAGCCATTGAAATGATAGAGGGACCTTTCAGACCTAAGCAGTTGTTACCTGATCAACCAGGCTCAAGTCTTTGACAGAATACTTCACAAAGACCTGGAGCTGAACCACTGTCTCTCAATTTCGAAGGCGGGCTTAGCCAGTTGAGAGAGAACCAATCACAGAAACCCGGAAGTGACGCAACATATGTGACGCTAAAGCAGATACACACGAGGCGGAACAAAAACAAAAAGTTTAGCGAGCGGAGCCGTAATGGTAGCTACAGAGCCGTAATGGTAGCTACAGAGCCGTAATGGTAGCTACAGAGCCATGTTTAATGGAGGAGAAAAGACGAATATTAATGACAGGTCTCGCTTTTGTGTCAAAAACTTGCAAATACGAGGTGTCATTGCACACTTTTTGCAAAACCGAAGAAAGCGCAGAAGTAAACACTTCATCCACAGCAGAGTCCGCCATGTTGAATGTTGTGCTCTGGGTGGGAAACGCTAGTTCTGTGTTTTCAGGATGACGCACAACAAAGGTGATATGTAATTGGTCCGTCCTAAAATTTGGCGTGGAAAGAATGGGGTGCGGCTCCGGTGTCAGACCCTTCTGCATTTGAACCTAATGCAGGAGGATCTGATTGGTCAGGCTTAAGCAGTTGTGCTTTGCAAGTAATTTGCTCAGCTCACTACCTGTAACGTTTCACCAAACACATTAACATTTTACAGATAAAGACCCTAATAACACAACCAAGCTACCATAATACTTTTGCGTTGGTATGATATGCCAACTCCATCCTGCAAAGACTGCAAATGAGTATACTTTGAAGCTTCTGGCTGCATTTAAAGTAGGGCCGTGGGCTGTTTGGGGACATGTAGAGGTTGGAAGTGAAGGCTGCTGAGTCTGAGAGGTGGTTGGAGACAGTTTCGTTCTCCATGCTGCTTTGCTTTGGTCACTCATGTGCGTGTGACGAGTGTGCGTGGTGTATCGACTACCGGTTTTGATGTAGACGAATTTTTAGAACCGAGTCCTTGACGTAATCGATGCCTCGTCTACAGGCCTACCAAGTAACTACAGAGAGTTCTATTATCAGGAATACAAACAGGTAGATGGTTCGGACTGAACCACTTTAGTACGGGACTGAATTTTGTTGTTATTTATTATATTATTGTCTAAAACTGAGCTTGAACAAAACAATGTTGCATCCGACAGTGAGGCAATTAACAATCTGAAAAGCTCCGAGGCTTATCAGTACTTGCACAGTAATAAGGTCGGTCTCATTTACTTAAAAGCTGACGTAGAGCCGAGTCAAAGCCTTAAAAACCCCCATCACCAGGCCTGAGTCTTAGTTTCCCCATCAGGGAAAAAACAAACAGCATGTAGGGGAGGAGCCAGACACTCAGAACGAGACATACGGTGAATACGGAAGGCAGGTTCAGAGTCTGTGAAACGGCTGGGAAGCGATCTCGTTGTTCAGAGTTATTACAAACTAGTGTAGAATTTATGGAATTGAGAAGGTGGTGGAGTTTTTTACATGGATAAAATCCCTCCAGTACAACGGTCGGATCTACCGGGAACGAGAATTATGTTGAAGGTGACGCGGTTTGTGATCCAGCTTGTCATTTTTGGGCTTGTGATGTCTTCAGCCTGACGTTGAGGTTCTTCTGGTGATTCTAGTGAAGCTGGGGTGGATTTATCCGACCAGTATCTGCTGTTAGGATCTTCTGAAGGCAGCAGGGAGCAAAATAAAGAAGGATTCACCACATAAAACACACGGTAAGTGGTCATAAACAAACGAATGGCCGTTGGGGAGGAACAAAGTGACTAAGTCACGCATTTACGCGTGCACACATACACGCACACAGTATCTGAATCACAAATCTGTTGCTTTTTTCTTATATTTTATTCAAATGTTGATATTGTCTATAAATGACTCTTTTTAGACATAAAATAAACTATCAAAAGTAATTCTTTACTGTTGTTTTTTTCACTTTCATAGTAGTAAAACATAGTTGAGATGTTGCATGAATCATAGAAACATGAAATATTTACATCAAAGTCACTGATCTGCTTGAGAAACCTCTTTACACAAAACGATCTTTATCATATTTTCATAAAAGTTCCTCTTTTATACTGCAGATTACTAAATAACAAAGAGGTAGAAACTTTGTGCTGATGGTTTCAGAATTCCCAGTCATAGGAGAAAATATTCTGTGGGCCTTCAAAAATCAGTAAAAATGTTAAATATCTCTGGTACTGAGGGGGATATGAAATCTGAAAGTGGCACTGAATGAGTTAATATTAAGAATTTCCCTTTTGGGAGTAATAAAGTACATATCTATAATTTGTCTTCTTGTTAAAAGCTCAATTCAATAAAATTATTTTAAGAGTCTAAAGTCTGTATTATTGTATTATTATAATTAATATTATTATTAATTCGGGTTGAGAATGCAGTCAGACAGGGAAAGACAGGGTCCTCCTGCACCGATGTACAGCGAGAGTGGAATGCAGGCACAAGAAAAAAAAATGATCTGAAAAAGGTTAAGCACATCCAATTCAAACGCCACAAAGCAGAACACCTTCATAAAGGCTCATCCTCAGCATCATCTGATCCCACAAGTGTTTCAGCAACAGAGCATAGGCCCAAACTTTTCAAGGATCACAAAGATCTCCAAACATGTATTGGTTCTAATGTGATGGCCCCATTATATCAGCTGGCCCCCTTCAGCAGTGCTACAGATTAGTTATAGATAGTGAGTCTTCCCAAAGCCACTGTGAGTTACAAATGCCCCACACAGAGCACAGCACAATGCTGTCTTGAAGGAAGTGCTGCACTTTTTATGAAACGTACATTAAAATAAGCCCAGCTAGCAAAGACACCCAAACACAGAGTGCATCCCAACTTTGGCATGATGCAAGGAAGCTGCAACTGACAGCAAGCACAGAAAAGAAAGTACCAAAACGGAGCACAACTAACCCACAGAAATTCCTCAGTGAACACCTGCACCCCACCTTCACCGGTAACACTGCCACAAAATATGGTAAAGAAAACAAAGACAAAGTGATTCAGCTCATGGAGACTCAGGGGCCCACAGTAGAGCGGAGGGGTCTGGTAGTGTGTCCTGACCATCCCTGGTTCGGAGCAAGCCCAGATGGGGTTTTGGACTCATCGCAGCTCCTGGAGGTCAAGTGTCCACTAAAGACCAGGGGTCTCATTTATAAAGCTTGCTTACGCACAAAACGGGGTCGAAAAACTGCATAAGCAACTTTCCACGCGAACTTTGGGGTTTATAAAGAAAAACGTAGAGGAAAAATGTGCGCAACTTTTGACATGGAGACCACCTGCAGTGCTGCTACTGAGGAGGATAAAATTATTAATTCTAGCAGCATTATTGATTGTACCACTTCGTGCGCACACAGAACAACAAACAACCCCCCCCCAAACACACACACACAGCCCCCGCTCCGACATGCAGAATATCAGCTGGGGCGCAGATTGAGACAAAATGTCATGACCTTTTTTTTTTTATATCTGCCACAGATCTCTCAGAAGAACTCACAGCATTGACGGTTTCAGCAACAACGTGCCACACCGTGAATTTTCTCTTATTTGTTATGCCACTGCTGTGACCTCCAAAAAGCACTTCCTTTGGTTTTTCCACCTCATCCACAAGAACCTCAATTTCTGCTTCGGTAAAGTTGCGCTTCCTTGATCTGCGGTCGCCATCTTATTGGTGGAGAAGCCGGCTTTTTTATATGCGTGAGCAGCTCAAACAAGTCACAGAGAAGTAGATGCAAGAACTACAATAATGGCGTCAGGCTCGACAGAATCTAGCGGTGCACAAAGTTTGATACCAAAGAGGAATAGTATGTCAGTTGTGTGGAATTATTTTGGATTTAGAAAAGATGCTGCCCAACATCACGCATTGTGCAGAACCTGCCTGACGGAGCCAGTTTCTGTTCATACTACCCCGACCCTGTTGCAAAGAAATTCTCCACCAGGACACTTGGACACTCCTGCTTAAAAATTCTGATTTATTAATAACAGACTGACTGTGGAAATGTTAGCATTGCACACCAACTTCATGACTAGTGTTCACTGGTTTTGGTCTGTTGGTAATATTTAGGGGGGTAAACTGAAAAACCTTTAGTGATATGAACATAAATTTACATCAGACACACAAGATAAACAACACACCCATGTTGGCGCAATAACATGAGCAGATAGTATAGCAAATCCCAAGATGATTTCTGAATGCATTTTCATAAAATTCTACACCAAGACTTTGATTCACGCCGGTGCCCACTGCTGAAGATATGATGCAACACATGGCATTTCCCTCCTCATAAGCGACAATCCAAAAATAAATTTGAACTTATTTATAAGACCCACTCCAATGAAGATCATGTTTGTCATTTTGTTAGAGGCCATTTCACAAAGATGTCATGACTTTGTGGTTATTTCTTAAGTATTAACCTATGAAACATTTTATATCTAAAAAAGTTAGGAAACACTAGCTACGTTTACATGCGCCAAATTTCCCCAATCTGATTAAAATCTTGGTCGATCAGAATTCCCAAATCCCTGTTTACATGGACACTAACTGAAATGATCTGATCATGCCATGAGTACACATGCACCAAGCACTCAATCAGGTTAAATGAGTTGAGCATGCGCACAGCGAGTTGTCTTTCCAGGGGAAGAAAAAAAAGTAAACAAACTCCGTCCTTTCTGCACGTCTTTCCCGCCCCATCGTGTGCTCGAGCTGACTCACGTTATCCCCAATATGGACCTTCTGCAGGTGATTACCTTTATGTTTGGGTTTTTACTGGTCGCATTAACCAAGCTAGAGGCAGAATACATATTGCTACTGCTCCTCAGCCACAGGAGAGGAGAGCAGGATGACAGGATGACTGCACCAGCAGACCACTTCTGTTTACCTCCTGCTATGTTTTCTACTTGGGTCTGCGAAAGCGGAAAGACGTCACGCTGAAGTTGTACGCATGCGCAGTGGGCTTTTTTCACCCTTTCTTTCCGAATGGCTGTGTACATGCACATCTATCCGAATGAAGATCGGACAAAACCACCCCTCTCGATTGGAAGGAAATTTCATTCTGATCAGGCTGCATCGGATCAAAACATTCTGATTGACATGTTTACATGACGTATTTTTTTTCCGATTGGGCATTTATTCCGATTAAATGTGCCCATGTAAACGTAGCTACTGATTAACACACCTTTCAATCTGTCTGTTTCAAAATTTGTCAGGCTTCGGGCTGCAACTCATTAATATTCATTATTCAAATTTGCCGGACTCAGATTGGCTAACAAACTAGCCTATGAGAGAGCAAGGCATACTGTTTCCTGCCCGCTGCGCATCACTGCGGTCAAGCCAGCCGTCGTTCGTTTGTCCGCAGTCAAGTGAGCCGCAGGAACTTTACGGTAACACCCGTCTCGCTGCTTGAGAGGAGCGGAGATGAGCGACAGAAGAGAATGGGCTGACATCGAGATGAGACAGAGCTGCTACCTCGCACTTATTGAGCAAAATAGCAACACAATAAAGACAGTTATTTATGCAATGTTTAATCAAAAATAAAAACAATTGTTGACATAAATTATTTAAAAATCGATACAATATTTCATTGACATTTACTGAAAAAGTACACAGTAAACTACTGTATACTGTATAGATGGTCTAGTGTCCTTTTTCAAAAATACAATTTTATCCAAAGTCAAACACAGCACTTTTGGCGTTTTGGACATATTTTTAAGTACAATTACTCAAAAAGTACACAGTAAAGATAATTCATTCTTTGGTACTAGGTAGTACTAGAGTCACTTAGTAATACTGTATAGATAGTGTAGTGTCCTTTTTTGAAAATATCATTTTAGCAGGTAGTACTAGAGTCACTTAGTAATACTGTATAGATGGTGTAGTGTCCTTTTTTGAAAATACCATTTTAGCCTATGTCAAACACAGCACTTTTGGCGTTTTGGACATACTTTGCAGTACAATTACTAAAAAAGTACACAGTAAAAGTAGTTCATACCTTGGTACTAGGTAGTACTAGAGGTACTTAGTAATACTGTATAGATGGTCTAGTGTCCTTTTTTGAAAATACCATTTTATCCTATGTCAAACACAGCACTTTTGACTTTTTGGACATTCTTTGAAGAACTATTATTCCCAAACTACAAAGTAAAAGTACTTTATACTTATGAAAATACGACCTGTACTTACTAATTTATCTACAGGTGCAGTGTCATTTTAAAAAGTGATATTTTGTATGGAGCTTTTAATAATTTATGTCAATAATTTTTTCTATTTTTGATTAACCATTGCATAAATAGTTAACTGTCTTTATTGTGTTGCTATTTTGCTCAATAATGCCGCTTTTCCACTGACAGTTCACGGTGCGGCTCGGTTCACTTTAGCCCCCTGCGGACCCTTTTCCATCGCTTTTCTCGGGTCTTAAGCGCGTCATTCCGCGCCAACCCAGCCTCTTTTTTCAGACCACCTCCTTGGTGGTCCGAAGCGGCCCCACACGCCCACCTGTCTACTGATTGGTCCAGTAAACTGCTACTAGTGACATGACTACCTACGTAGTGGTAGCCCCTGATTGGCCCAGCTGTGTGTGGTGTTCATGTGGTGTGATTCAGTAGCGCTCCAGCAAAAGGCTTTTAAAAAAACTCCCAGCAACCATACAAATATTTTATTTTAAAATACAATTGACTTTGGACAATGGCGACTTCCTCCACAAGAACCAAAAATCTAACCAACCAAAATGAACCACAGACAGAGTGCAAAGTACAAAAACACACGTATATCCGCCATTGTTGTTGTTGTTTCACGCGCTGTCACGTCGCGGACAAAGACTTTTGCGCGCCATTTTTCATAGCCAGATGGGCACGCCCCTATCCCCACTTACGTCCGCTTTATTTTTCCACCGCCTCAAGCGAGTTGATCCGCGCTATACTGTACCGCTCTCAAGCACGCCGTGCCGATTTGTTGGTGGAAAGGGGGCATAAGTGCGAGGTAGCAGCTCTGTCTCATCTCGATGTCAACCCATTCTCTTCTGTCGCTCATCTCCGCTCCTCTCAAGCAGCGAGACGGGTGTTACCGTAAAGTACCACATAAAAGCGAACTCCAAATATAGCTGCGGCTCACTTGACCGCGGACAAACAAACGACGGCTGGCTTGACCGCAGTCTGCGCATGGCAACATCAGTCGTCGTGTCCTCCAGATTGTTACGTTTTATGCTACAGCTTTTAGCCAGCATAAATAAAACTAGCAGCATAAATAAAACATGGGCAAAAAGTTGCAAACACTGTCACAACTCACCCCCCACCAACACACACATGTACATGCTCTGTATCTGAGAGCCTCTGTGTTAACAAGAGGCAGAAGAATGAAGCAAATTGAGTCTTGAAGCATAGATTGAAAGAGGTTTGTACTATAAGCTGTTCATCTGTGATTTACCTATTCTGTGTAGGTTTATTTGTGGTTTCCAGACGACGTCCAGCAGTCTGCGCTGACGATCCACCTCTTGTTCATGATGAACGATGGTTTTTTCAAACTGGGTGAATATTTCTTCAGCAGTAGCAGATAGTCGCGCGTTGATAAACTCTCTCAGAGACTGAACTGAAGACATTGTTCCAGTAAACACTTAAATTTTCACTTAAAATCCCGAAAACCGTCGCTAAAAAAAGACAGACACGAGGAGAGCTAACGCTGCTAGCGCCACACGAGGAAAAAGAGGAAGCCGCTCTTCTTCTTTGTTTTAAGGCAGACTGGACGCTTTAGAACGTGTTGCTGCCACCTGCTGGTCTGCTGGTTTTTTTTAGACACGTTACCTTTAGATACATACTGTAGACGTTCTGGTCATAAAATTAGACTATCATGAAAAAGTTTATTTATACAATTCAGTGAGTGAAACTTGTATATTAGATTTATGCATTATACACAGACTGATTTATTCCATATGTTTATTTCTTTTCATTTAATTTTGATAATTATAACTGACAAATTCAGTGTCTCAAAAAATATTCTGAAAACCTTAATTACTGAAGATACCTGGTACAAAACTGTAATCAGCTAATGAACTCAAAATACCTGTAAAAGCCTTTAAATGGTCTCTTAGTCCAGTTCTGTAGGCTGCACAATCATGGGGAAGACTGCTGATCTGACAATTATCAAAAACACGACCATAGAGACCTTGCACATGGAGGTCAAGAGTGGAGTCAGTGCTTCCAGAACCACCACACACAAACATCTGCAAGACATGGGTTTCAGCTGCCACTCAAGAGACAGCGTCAGAAGCGTCTTGCCTGGGTTAAAGACAAAAAGGACTGGACTGCTGCTGAGTGGTCCAAAGTTATGTTCTCTGATTAAAGTAAATTTTGCTTTTCCTTTGGAAATCAAGATCCCAGAGTCTGGAGGAAGAGAGGAGAGGGACAAAATCCATGTTGCTTGAGATCCAGTGTAAAGTGTCCACAGTCTGTCCACAGTCTTCTTGACCCCACACACCTCATCAACATCTGCTGTTTTCAAACTGACTGCATGATTTGTAGAACATGGTGAGCGTGATGAATAGAACACGTCACTGGGCTGGTTTGTTTTCTTATCAGCACGTATCAAACATGTTACGTAGCTCCTTCAGTTCTGTTATACTTTTAGTCTGAGAGTCTCGTGAACCTTCCAAGGTTGGTGACATGAAAACAGGAACTGAACTCAATTTTTTTTCATTTTATTTAATTAGATGTTGCTACGTTACCAACAGCTGGACACATTAGTTGACAGTTAGACCTCTTTTCTGAAAAAGAAACTTAATCTGTACTAATACAAAAGGGTTTTATTGTGTTCCTGCTGCTATAGGGTTATACTGCTGGAGGACATACAGTCCACATGTCCATATACTGTGTCCAAATTCAGGGTCTGCATACTTTTAAGTTCATATTCTAAGGATGTTACGTGATAGCGAGAACTGTCCAAATTCCAAGGACTCTTCAAATACTTCTTTGTAATACATACTATTTTTCCCAGAATTTTAAGGATGGGTCTGGTGTATCCTTTCACGTTCTACATATCCCACAATTCTTTTCGGCAATTTGGCAGAGAGTTTAACCAATGACGGACGAAGTGAGCGGTAGAGCAGAGGGAGAGGAGTTTAGATTCAGATGTAAGTTTAAAAAACTAGCGGTAAAAAAAGTAAATTCTTACAGCGGTGGTCTAATTGAACCTTTGGTTTTAGTGTTAAGCTTGTTTTTATTGTATGTTTACATCTATAAAAACATTCCTTTACCTCCTGTGTGAGTATTTACACACACGGGTAATTTCTTGTTAGTGATTTAAACTTTTTCAAATATGTTTTTGGGATGAAAAAGCAGAAAAACACCTTTATCAAGCTCCGGAGCAACCTGTGGGGTGAAGGTACAAGAATAAATCTATTTATAAATCCTATTCTCAGCCAGCAGTGAGGAAGACGAGGACACAGATGAAGAGCGCTCATCAAGTTTTTGGTTTTGTTATAAACTTCTTCAGAATAAACTGGTTGAAAGAAATACTTCTAATAATTCCTTATTTACTTTTTATTTCCCTTTTTTATAGTAAATGGGTCGTTTATTAACAAGAAAATTAACTTTATGTAATTAAAGTTGTTTAATGACATTTAGGAAATATTTATGATTCAAAAATTCAATAATATACAGAAATAAAATTATATACAAGACAACATTTTAATAAGTAATTGCAGAATAAACGTGAGAAGAAGGACACCTCGTTCACGCTCCATTTTTACTGCTTTTGTTTGGCGTTGTCACGGTTGCTAGGCGACCGGACATGCGCAGAGTGTAAGGGCGAGAACAGAAGGAAGGGTAGAAGCGTCAAATTCACAAGACACCAACTTCCGGTTTTTGTGTTTGTTGGAGAGGTTCCGGTCACCTCACACACATTTGTATGACTACGTCACAGTAACCAACAATTACAGGTAGAACATCTTGTATTAGATTAGATCAACAGCTACAGCTCATCAATATCTCCAGAATGTTCTGAGATTCACAGTTCTAATGACTTCCATACTTCTGGTAGTTCACTGTATCAGCATCAAGTATAACCAACCAGTGTTTTTACTTCAGAGTCTCATTACAAATGACTTTGCATTTGTCTGACTACTCTCACTTCATGCATGATTATATATTAAATACTTTTTTATAAAATTCACTCGCTTGACTCATTCGTGTGGAATATTTCCACAACAATTGGTGTTGTCGGCAGGATTCCTCATCTGATGGAGGGAGGATCGAGCCGTGTCAGGGTGAGACAATTTGCGGTTTTCCACTGATCTGATTTTTCTCTCATCAATAGCGCTGGAATTCATGAGCCTCAAAGATCTCACAATGGGTCTGGTGAGTTGAATTCTAACCCTCAAACTGTATTTGTCCCTGGGGGGCAGAGGCCCAGATGGGATTTTGTGCAGCCCTGGCCTGGCGCGAGACTGTATGCAAGACTACATGAGCGTGGGTTGTTAACAGCACAAGACTGCAGAGTTTTAGCACGATGGGAATCAGAAGGGTCAAAATCCCGGCCTCTGCCCCAGAGGAGACACGGTTACTTAGGACAGTGTTTCCCAACCCTGGTCCTCAAGGCACACTGTCCTGCATATTTTAGATGTTTCCCTGTTCCAACACAGCTGAGTTAAATGAGCAAATTACCAAACAACTTGTCTTGTAATTTGCTCATTTAACTCAGCTGTGTTGGAGCAGGGAAACATCTAAAACATGCAGGACAGTGTGCCTTGAGGACCAGGGTTGGGAAACACTGACGTAGGAAAACAAAAAAAAAAACAAAAAAAAGGGAAACCGGTATGTGTTTAATCGTATCTGTTTGTGTCTTATTTATGTCCACATGTATTTGTGTGTGCTGTTAATGTGTCTGTGTGGTGGTTGTGCATGAGCTGTGCTAGAAGAGAGGTGTCTCAGTCTGGAGATATGATAACAGCTGTAAAACAAACCAAGGTCTAAGAGAAAAATTTAGAAAGAGGAAAAGAAGCTTAATAGTGTTTAATAGGAGCTTTATAACCAATAGAAATACCACACAACAAAGGAATTAATTAGCCTTAATCTATAGAAGCACCAATCTGCCAATAAACATGGTCCAAATAATGTGATATATGACAGTGTGATCTGATGGCTGATGCAGACGAGGACTGACTAGGACAGGTAATATTTTTATTTTATTATGGGGGACAATTTTGCTTTTGCATATTTTAAAAGTATGACTTGTTGCTGATAACGTTATTCTTTTTTTCCCTCTCTGTTCACAAATTTCACATTCCTGAGCTGAGCGCTGATCTCGGGCAGAACCGGATGTGCACGCAGCTACCCACTGTGAGCAAGAAAAGCCAAAACAAGCCAAAGATAAGCAATGAACGACCTCGAGAAAGCACAAGCACATGAAAGAAACTTATGGACTCTTAAGCAGCAAAGCCTCAGCAGCTCCGCTAGAACTAACAACCTGGTTCAAGACCTCCAACCTCACTTGTGGTCAAAACCTCAAAGCCACTCCTGTCTCTCAAACAAAAATGGTCACAATGTCAGCACACCTTTGCTACAGCTTCTAAACTTACAGATGGGTTCAGCTGACGTCATTGAAGGTCACCCGCCTGGGACACGCAAAGATCAGTGAATGGTGAGATTACATCACACATATGTACAGTATGCATATACGCTTCTCGCAATGAAGAAACTTGGCTTGCTTTTTCCTACCTTTTTTTCCACAAACAGAACACTTTTCTCTCTCATGTAAGCTGTTACTGTAAAGGGAAATAGACTTTTGGGTGACGCTGACTGATTAGACGAAACAATCAACGTATGTTCCTTAGTAGCCTGACCAATCAGATCCTCCTGCATTAGGTTCAAGTGCAGAAGGGTCTGATGCCGGAGCCGCACCCGATCATTTCCGCGTCAAATTATATGACGGACCAGTTACATATCACCTTTGTTGTGCGTCATCCTGAAAACACGTAACTAGCGTTTTCCACCCAGAGCACAACATTCAACATGGCGGACTCGGCTGTGGAGGAAGTGTTTACTTCTGTGTTTGCACAGTGTTTGCTTGGGGCGGTCAAATACCTTGACCGAGTGTGCAATGACACCTCGTTTTCACAAGTTTTTGACACAAAAGCGACAACTGTCATTAATATTCCTCTTTTCTCCTCCATTAACCATCAAATCAAATCAATCAAATCAAAAATACTTTATTAATCCCCGAAGGGAAATTCAAGTGTTGTTGTAGCTCAGTTATTCTTCAGGGAGCCATAGAGCGTTCTAGCTGTGGACAGGAAGGATCTCCTGTAGAGGGTTCTAGCTGTGGACAGGAAGGATCTCCTGTAGAGGGTTCTAGCTGTGGACAGGAAGGATCTCCTGTAGAGGGTTCTAGCTGTGGACAGGAAGGATCTCCTGTAGAGGGTTCTAGCTGTGGACAGGAAGGATCTCCTGTAGAGGGT
>SSNP01000092.1:1270555-1312817 GCA_006937955.1 Pachypanchax playfairii | reverse complement strand
CACCCTCACGGCTCTGTAGCCACCATCACGGCTCTGTAGCCACCGTCACGGCTCTGTAGCCACCGTTACGGCTCTGTAGCCACCATCACGGCTCTGTAGCTACCGTCAAGGCTCTGTAGCCACCATTACGGCTCTGTAGCTACCATTAAGGCTCTGTAGCTACCATTACGGCTCTGTAGCTACCATCACGGCTCTGTAGCTACCATCACGGCTCTGTAGCCACCATCACGGCTCTGTAGCCACCATCACGGCTCTGTAGCCACCATCACGGCTCTGTAGCCACCGTTAAGGCTCTGTAGCCACCATCACGGCTCTGTAGCCACCGTTAAGGCTCTGTAGCCACCATCACGGCTCTGTAGCCACCGTTAAGGCTCTGTAGCCACCATCACGGCTCTGTAGCTACCGTCAAGGCTCTGTAGCCACCATTACGGCTCTGTAGCTACCATCACGGCTCTGTAGCCACCATCACGGCTAGGGTTGCCAACCGTCCCTTAAAAAACGGAATCGTCCTTTATTTAGAAAAAATGTTACACGTTCCGTATTGGACTGATAAGGAACGCTATTTGTTCCGTATTTTCGAGAGAATTAAATATTCCTCACAAAATAAATCAATGTCATGTAAATGGACGGTAATCTTGTCACTCTGTTTATTCTTTTTCTTTTTTTTCGTTTTGGTCACCAATGACATAACAATACACTCGAAGGGGGTGGATCAATAAACGTGTCGTATCAGCTCATTGGTCAAGGTGGGCCACTGTTACTGGAAACACAGGACAGCGGAAACAAAGCAGCACATGGATGTTGCCGGCTTAGACTCCGAGCACTTTTTTGACGACAATGAGGCTCCCACAAGCAGTAGCCTAATGCTACGACACCCCCCAAAAAGAAGAAAAGACGATTACAAAAATACAGACAAGAGTGGGAAAAAGACCACACGTGGTTGGCTAAGCACAACCAGTATTTGTTGAGGAAAGATTTTGAATTTTTTTTTTCCACTGAATAAATTGTGGAATAATTGTTTTATGTGCATTTGTTTTACACATGCATTAAATTTAAGTTGATTAAACATCCTGAGTTGGGGAAAAAAAAACACCAAGTGGGTTGATGTGGATGTGTGCGGGGGGTGTTCCTTATTTTTTTTCCAGGGAGTTGGCAACCCTAATCACGGCTCTGTAGCTACCATTACGGCTCTGTAGCTACCATTACGGCTCCGCTCGCTAAACCTCTTGTTTTTGTTCCGCCTTGTGTGTATCCGCTTTAGCGTCACATATGTTGCGTCACTTCCCGGTTTCTGTGATTGGTTCTCTCTCAACTGGCTAAGCCCACTTTCAAAATTGAGAGACAGCGGTTCAGCTTCAGGCCCTCACGTCTTTGTAAAGTAATCTGTCAAAGACGTGAGGACCTGGTTGATCAGGTAAGTTCCTTAGATAAACAACCCTTCAACTTGCTCTAGAATTATGCTTAAATTCGTCCATTACAAATTGTTCCCTGTTATCTTATCACAGCTGAAAATAGACTCTTCTAAAACCAAAACATTAAGTCTCCTTTAAAGTAGGATGAGTTAGCATTAAATTTTAGGAATAAAAGCAAAACTACAGCATTGGGGAAATGTTTACTGCAAAATGTTGGGATCTCAGGTGTGTTCCAGTTTCAGGGGTGTTGTCAATGGATGAGGACACTGTAACGTTGTGTCAGCTGACAACCTGCCTGCCTGTGTGTCTGTGTGAAGGTCACACACACATGATGATGTTTAGAAAACACTTGGAGTTGTGAGCTGGTGATCTAAAGCAGCCCAAAGCGGGCCCACACGCCCACCTGTCTACTGATTGGTCCAGTAAACTGCTACCAGTGACACGACTACCTACATAGTGGTAGCCCCTGATTGGCCCGGCTGTGTGTGGTGTTCACGTGGTGTGATATAGAAGCGCTCAGAGCCATAGACATGTATGTAATCGCTAGACGCCCTATTGGCTGCTTAGGAGCAGGAAATGCAGCCGCCATTAGAGTCCGGTATTCGACGCAGACTGACAGCTAAAACAACAGCAGTTCATAAAGGATGTCTGAATGTTGTTCAGCATATTTCTGCTCTAATAAACGGAATATTGAGACCAGGACTCGCCGGATTTCACAGGTAAGACTGAACATCGTTATTTTTTTCGGACATAATATATATCTTGTACCGTTTGTCCACCAGCCTGCTAACGTTAGCTACATAGGAACACGGGTGTTTATTCATCTGTCACTTTAGAAATGATATATTCCATAACATTAATTACAGCTGACAGAAGAATGCTAAAGTAGAAATAAATAATATTATTGGTTTAAACTCCCCGTTGACGAACTTACGATTTCTGCAGCTTTGATTCATTATCAATAGAAGAGTTTGTGTTATTTCAAAATAAACGTTTATCAGATCTCTGGGGTGAAAACGAGAATAAAGTGCAAAGTGTGAAGTAAAAGTTAATATGAATAAAAGGCGAAGAAGAATGAAGATAATATGATTAATAATCTTTTTAGTTTTTGTGTAGACTCTAAAATCTCTGTTTTTTTAGTTAAATATTTTCCAAATCAATATCAGAAAGAAGTGGGAAGATTCCTCAAGAAGAGAAGGTTTCACAGCTCCAGAGTCTTCGTTCTCTGCGGTGAACATTTCAAACCAGAAGATTTTAATCCAACTGGTCATCAGACTGAGAGATGGAGTTATTCCATCCATCTTCATCTTTCTGGTTCATCTTCCAGGAGTAGCAGTATCATCATAAGACCCTGTTTTCATGTCATGTATTAAAACTCTTTTTATTCTCTTTATTATTTATGTATTTTTTTATTTATTTAAATAGTATCATATCTTGTGCCCCAGAACTTAAATGAGAACAGATGCTGTAAACAATAAACTGTATATTCTTTAAAAAAATTTCATCTTTAATTTAGCCAGAAAAAGTAAAAGTTTAATTTTGGGGTTCATCTCCTTTCCTGGAGGGTTATGTGTTTGGTGATTGCATTTTGATGATTATTTTGTGATTATGATCATATTATGTTAATATCTCTCTTTACCCGTGATTTTTGATTACTGGAACTATAAAATGAGTTTTATTGTCACGGGCTCTGTCAGTTTGTTGACCCACATGCTGGACTCAGACTCAGACAACAGTTTTATGGTGAAAAAAGTGAACTGTGAACCTTTCCACAACAGATCTCTACCTGATTCTTACAAAGCAGACGGCAGCCAAACCCAGGAAAAGTTCCGACATTTGGAGAAAAGCAACTTCGAACCAGACGGGACTCTCTGGGAACTAAAGGAGCGAAAACTCCCAACCGTGCTGCAAAGAAGTAAGAGATCAATTTCATTTAATCCATGACAAGGATTGAAAACAGTTGTGTTGGTATCTCAGTGGCCCGGAAGTGAAATCTGTGCCTCCATCTTTTTCTTCCCCTCTCTCTCATTCCAAAATTACAATTTTTCTTAAATTCAAAATTACCTTCCGTGTTAAAAGAGCATTCTCCGTTTCCTCACCCACTCTTACTAGTGTTTAAGATTCTTGAACGTTAGAAAGTCCACTTATTCTAGAAACATACTAAATCTGACGTAATTTCCTGTTCATAGCATCGTTCATTCCATTCCGTGTTTAACTGTTTATTTGTTTGTCTGTTTATTGGTCTGTCTTCCTTATTGTTCAATAAATATTCACCTTAATTTTAATTGGCCGATTCAGTGAGTTTTTATGTGTGATTTGAGTCACTACCTGGACGGACATGCGACTTCATATTATGAGACTGAAATAAACTGATTAAATATTCTAATATTTAATTCCTTCGAAAGAAGGTGGTGCCCCGAATAACACGTATTGAAGAGGCAAACTTTAATAATACGTGTTCCCCTACACAGTACACACAGTACTATGCAGTACACACAGTACTATGCAGGGTTCCTATTCCACTGTTAAAAGCAGTGAAAGAAGACCTTGACCCCATGGAGACCAGTGACATCATCAAACTGTGACAGAGCCAGCTGATTGGTGCAGGCTGATGGTGTCTGTTCCAAAAAAGAGTGTAAAAGCAAGTGGACTTAAAGAAAGTGAAGAAAGCTTTTAAAAGGGATCCAGAGCAGAAGAGATGAGCGCACTGCTCTGTGGCTCCACAGTTTCCTCCTCTTTGGATGCAGCTTCAGGTTTCTGGCAGATCCGTCTGGATGAATATAGCCAGAGACTAGAAGCACCTTCATCACACAATATGGAAGGTTTGCTTTGAAACCTCTTCCTTTAGGAATAACAAGTGCTCCTGAGATCTTTCAGAGAAACGTGTCTCTGGAAGGACTTCAGGGACTTGCTGTCTGTATGGATGACATCATTGTGCACGGCACCAATCTGAGAGAAGATGATGAGCACTTCCAGAAAGTCATGGAAAGACTGAAAGCAGCTGGGTTAAAGCTTAACACAGATAAGTGCAAGCTGAGAGAGACAGGTGATTAGCAAAGACCAGCTAAAGGTTCCACTATTAATGTCCTCAACACACCAGAAAATGTCCAGCAGCTAAAGACAGCACTGGGAATGAGAAACTATTTGGGTTCATATATTCCTAAACTGGCAGCAGCGGCCAAATCAACCACTGTATGTACTGCTCCAAACAAAGTCAGCATGGATGTGGGCGGAGCTTCTCACAATCTCACCTACTCTGGTCTATTATGATGTAGTCTCAGCTGATGCTAGCAGCTACAGCGTGGTCCTGCTGCAGCTCCATGCTGATGAGTGGAGACCAGCGGCATTCTGTTCACACAGACTGAGCAAAGCAGAAAAAAGGTGTGTCCAAATAGAAAAGGAATGTCTTGCTTCCTGTATGGCTTGTCTGCATTCAAACTAATTACAGATCATAAGCCCCTCATTCCACTCAGAAACTCAAGAGACTTGGACAACACAGCCCTTGGTTGACTGCCACAGACTGCTAATGTGGTTGATGTGTTTGAACTTGGAGGCTGTGTCTGTCCCTGGAAAGACCCTGGTGGTTGGAGACACACTGTGTAGAGACCCGCTCCCAGAAGAGGAGCATGCTGCAAACACCCAAACAGAGGTGGAGTGTTATGTTGCTGCTGTTCCAGCATCATGAACAAACATGGAAGACATCTAGTCAGAGACAGCTGGACATCAGCAACTTAAGGTTTGAATGAAGTCCATTCAAAACAGCTTGGTGGACCATTTGACACGTGGACACAAGCATGTAAAGTTGAGAGAGAGAGAGACAGAGAGGGAGAGAGAGAGAGAGAGAGAGAGAGAGAGAGAGAGAGAGAGAGAGAGAGGGGGAGAGAGAGAGAGAGAGAGAGAGAGAGAGAGGATATGCTGGAACCAATACATGATGGACATCAAGGACTTAATAAGTGCAGAGAGAGAAAGAGAGAGAGAGAGAGCAAACACTTGAGTGTAGCAGTCTGGGTTAGCCTCACAAATCTCTCAGAAGGTGCATGAAAAGTGCATGAGTGCAGGGAGCAGAGGAGAGCTGAGAACAAAGAAGTCTTCTTTCTACATCACGTCCTCAGAGGACATGGATGAAAATAGACATGAATCTCTGTCAATATGAGAAAAAGAACTTCCTCATTATCTCAGACTACCACTCCAGATACTTGGAGATCCTCCACTTGCCTTCTACAACCAGCGGGCAGCTCATCTTCAAACTGAAAGCAACATCTGCCCGTTATGGAATACCTGAGGAGGTTGTCAGAGACAATGGTCCTCAATTCACTTCGGACATGTTTAAAGACTTTGCTCAAGAGATGGATTTTAAACACACAACCTCCAGAGGGCGTAAGAGGATCCTGATGATCTACAGAGCATCAGCACACTGCAGCACAGGTGTCAGTCCAGCTGAAACATCAACTTCAGACAGAAAGAATCAATCTGAGCAGCTCTTAGATGCTCATCAGCTCAGATTGAAAAGATTTTCCAGCTTCTTCACAAATCCTGAATCTTTCAGCCAACAGGCTTCTGATCTAGTTTCATTAGAAACTCTTCATTTGCAGCTTTTCTCTCCTCTTTCAGGCTCTTCATGTCCAACAGGCTTCTTTTGGAAATGATTTGAGAGTTTGGATTTGACTTTTGATTGATCTTTAGTTTGGGGGCTTTTGGGACGCAGGACATCCACGTGTTGTTTGAAGTCCTGACAGAAACACATTGAAACCTTTTCAAACCATCTGGCTTTTATCTTCATTCTTTTTCTTTACTAGGGCTTTAAAATCAATATGAACTGCTTGATTTTACAAAGACTGAGACAAACTGCTGTCCATCACCTTCAGGACAACGTCTTCCACAAACATTTAAGTACCAACAATAGAGATCATGTGAAAAAAGCTTGACTTTGTTGTCTTTTCATTTGCTTCAAATGGAAATGTGATGAAAACATCAAAGTCCCGCTTTTCTAGCAAGAAGGAAAAGGATTGAGTTTCTTCTCTCATCATCAGACTCCAGTCCACAGAATCCACTTCTACCTCACACACACACACAGACAGAAGTGGAAACAAAAAGTAACAGCTGGAACATCTGGAGGTTCACCTGCTTATCAGAGCAACAGACAAGAGAGTCAATTCCTTTTTCCTGCAGCTGAAAGACAAAAAGCTGTTTATCTGAAGTAGTAACCTGCTTTTGGTTTTCATTCTTCATACATGTTGCACACGCATCACAGTTTACACGCTTGTTAATACCACATACAGGTTTTCATCTTGCTGAAACATCTTCCTTAGTTTCTAAACAATGTTACATGAGAAAAGGAGCAGCAGATTCACTTCCTGCTATACAGATTGTCAGAACTTCTGATTGGTGGCTTCTGCTGTGATCTTCTGGCTTTGGGACAGGTTTCGTGTGGGTCTTATTGTGCTGAGTTTTTCTTTGGAGTCCCAGACTCTCCAAGGCACCAAACCTTGCTGTGGTTTCCAAACCACTGTGACCCCAGGTCACTAAACTCCAGCAATGTATGTCCTTTAATTTCCCTGTCATCCTGCACAGTTAGTCAATAAATAATTTCACACAGACACTCTTTTCAATTTTGACATGTCTGGAACAAGGACCACGACTTGTTCAAAGATTTTTTGGGTTGACCGTGTCTTTTATTCAAGCAAGTTCAGGTAGTTACATCATACAGGGTGTACATAACAGCAAATCAGAAACAATTGAACTGGTTGATAAGGACCTTTAAATCCATCCCCTCTTGCATATTAAATCATGAATAACTACTGGTCACACATGTAAAAAATCTCTGATCACAACTGGTTCTGGCTGTTTGTCCTGAGTTGCAAAACTAGACTTCAACAACAGAAAACAGAAGACAGGAACTGAGACTGGCTGTTCGATTTCATTCCTTCTGACCGCCAGAGGGGCGGTGCTTAGCACCTGGATATCTACGCATGCGCAGCACAGAGGTCGAGCTCATATACCAACAGAGTCATGCCACTGGACGTGACCTGGGTGACATCATGGTAGCCTATATATACCTGCGTCACCCAAGCCACGTTCCCTTTTTCTACGTCTCGCTTCGCGCATGAGGTTCGATTTGGATATTTTCCTTGCCGATCTCGCTTGTAGCCTCACCAACCTTGTGGTCGGAGCTGCGTGTTTTCTCACGTCCTCTGGAGGCTGCGAGATTCGGCTCGGTGGTTTCTTCCCGCTTGACGCCCGCTGTAAGTACGATTTCTTTTCCTCGGCTTGGCGTTACGTTGCTTGTGACTCCCGGGGCGTTGTTCGTTAGCTTCGGCTCGTGCTGTGCTAACTCTGCCCGTTGAGTGCTGGCAGTCAGTTGCGTATTGCAACTCCGCTTCCAATTGAAGTTGCGTGGCCTCGCATTTTTCTCTTTGCTTGATGTGTTCAGAACTCTCCCGTGATTGCGTGCCTCGGACCAGGTGTGAGTGTGCATTGACCGTGATCGTCGGCAGCGATTTCATAGCGGCCGCCATCTTGCCTTGTCTTGTTTTACTTGGGCCATGAGTGTGACCCGCGTGTGATTCCCGCCTCGGACCACGTGTGAGTGTGCATTGACCATGATCGTTGGCAGCCATTTTGTAGCGGCCGCCATCTTGTCTTCTCGTCTTGTTTTACTCGGGCCGTGAGTGTGACTCGCTCCATGCCCTGATTTATTTGGCCGTGAGTATGCCTCGCTCCGCACTGTGTTTGCTTGGGCTGTGAGTGTGACCCGCTCCATGCCCTGTTCTAATTGGCCGTGAGTGTGACTCACTCCATGCCTTGTTCACCTTGACAGTGACTGTGTTTTGTTGCCTGCCTTCGATTCTTTCTCTGGTTACCTCAGGTGAGTATCTTCCTTGAGTCTTGTCTGTTTTTTGTTGTTCCAGTATGCCACGATAAGATGTCACTGGTGAACACCTGTACGGACTTGTCTTGTCCCACTCTCTGCTGAAGATGGGCATTTGCAGTGCCCCTCCTCTCTTGGGGCTGACCACCTGAGGGATGGTCTTACCTCTAACGCTTGTGTTAATTGTGCCTGCATACCGCTAGTTGACAGATCAGCTAGACTAGCTGGGGTGGAGGGCGGCCTCCCCCAGGGGATCTCCACCTCAACCCCTGGCAAGACCCAGAAGCGTCGTAAGCCTGTGTCCTCTAGTGCCCCGGTGGCAAAGAAGGCTCACAGTGAACAGGCCTTGTCAGCTAAATTTGATGCCTTAGCTTCTGACTTTGCTGAGATTAAGTCCTTAATTCTGAGTCTTAGACCTGTTGACCCTGTGGCTCTCCCCCCCTGCGGTCACTGGCCACACTGACCAACTCAACCCCTCCAATGGCGTACAAATGACTGATGCGCTTTCAATTGCTGCCTCTACTCCCTTGCTTGAGGGTGATGATGCCAGCTACAAGGAGGACCTTGAGGTTGCTGAGCGCTCTCCCGTGCCCTCCATGGTGGATTCTCATATCTCGGCACAGGAGTCCCTGTTGGAAGATGGTCAGGGTTTGTCCCCTGTTCAGCAGGCTGTTCACATGGCCTTATCCCGCCTTGGGATTGATGTTCCACCTGCGGTAACATCGCAGTCCAGTAACTTTTTTAAAGTCACCCAGAGGCCGATCTTTCAGGTGCCAGTCTCTGTTCCTTACATTGGGGAGCTTCAGAAATGTTGGTCTGACCCTAAGTCATCCAGTCGCCTCTCCCAGGACTGCAGAGCGCTTAGCTCTATGCAGGATGCAGCTCGCTACGGTTTGGATCGCACCCCCACAGTTGACAACGTTATTGCTAACCTGGTGGTGGTGCCAGCGGATGCCACTCGTCTTGATGTCCGCTGCCCACATCCCCAGTGCAGGGTCATGGATTACCTGCTCAACAAGAGCTACGATACTGCCGCTCGCATTGCTCGCTTTGGCAACACCTTCTCACACCTGGCTCTAGCCCACTCTCAGTCTCTGAAGGAGGCCAAGGTTGATGACGGAACTCAGAGCCTGCACGACACGTGTCTTCAGGCTTTTGCCTACATGTCCAGGGAGCTCGGTAGGCTGATGTCAACCCTCACCCTTGCTAAACGTCAGGTGTGGCTGGCACAGTCCCCCCTTTCAGAACCCTGCAGAGTTACGCTCCGCACTCTGCCTGTCGTGCCGGGCCACGTGTTTGGACCTGCGGCCCTACAGACCCTGGAGCGTCCTGTCGAGTCATGACAACAGTTTGTGGACCTGCTCAGGCCCGCCCGACTGCAGCCCAGTCGTGTCCCAACTTCTCATTCGATGACCATGGTCCCGCCTACGGTGGGGGTGCACGTGCCCCAACTGGGGGGGTGGCGCCAGCCAGCCGGAGGACCCCAAAGGAATGCCAGACCCCGACATGCCTCGTATAACCGCTCCTCTAGGGGCTTCAGCAACCATGGCCGGGGTCGTCGGGCCTGACTCCCGGCACCAGGCCCCCAGCCGTTTTTCTCCAGCCCATCTCCAGCGCTAGGAGGACTTAAGTTCCGACCCATGGGTTATCACCACTCTGTCCGGTGGTTACAGTATCCAGTTCAGGCGCCATCCCCCAAAGTACACTGGGGTGAAAATGACAGTGGTTTCCGACCCAGTGAGGTCTGCAGCTCTGAGACAGGAGATATTGGAGTTGTTAGAAAAAGGAGCAAAAGAGCCTGTTCATGGTCCAGACCGTCTAAACGGGTTCTATTCAATCTATTCCCTTGTCCCAAAGAAGGATGGCGTGTTTCGCCCAATACTCGACCTCAGGGACCTGAACCAGTACCTCAAGGTGCTGCGATTCCACATGCTTTGGATGGTGGATGTCCTCCATGCTATCACACAGGGGGATTGGTTCACATGTGTTGACCTACAGGACACATATTTCCATGTGCCTGTGACTCTGCGCCACAGACAGTTTCTGCACTTTGCCTTCGAAGGTCAGTCTTACCAATTCAAAGCCCTTCCTTTTGGTCGTTCTCTTGCTCCTCGTATGTTCACCAGATGTGTGGCTGCAGCACTAGCGCCCCTGCAGGTCCAGGGAATGCGGATCCTCCCATACCTGGACAACTGGCTTGTGTGTGCTCCATCCCAGGAGCAGGCACAGACCGACACGTCTGCCCTACTAGATCACGTGTCTCGGCTAGGCCTGTCAGTGAACTTTGCAAAGAGTTCCCTGGTACAGAGTCGTCAAGTGACCTTTATCGGGATCGCTCTCGACTCTTTGACCATGACTGCCTCTCCATCCCTACAGAGAGTAGAGGATGTGGTTTCTCTGGTCTCTCGTGTCCTACAGCGTGTGAGATTGCCCTACGGTCTCCTTCTGCAGTTGCTGGGCAAACTGACCGTCATGTCCGTAGTGGTACCTTTAGGGCTTCTGTCCCTACGCCCCCTGCAGGTTTGGGTGAACAATCTCATCCTTTGTCCCAAGCAGCACCAGCACAGACTTGTTCAACTCACCAGTTATGCCCCTTTTCCACCGACAAATCAGCACGGCGCGCTTGAGAGCGGTACAGTATAGCGCGGATCAACTCGCTTAAGGCGGTGGAAACATAAAGCGGACGTAAGTGGGGATAGGGGCGTGCCCATCTGGCTATGAAAAGTGGCGCGCAAAAGTCTTTGTCCGCGACGTCACAGCGCGTGAAACAACAACAACAATGGCGGATATACGTGTGTTTTTGTACTTTGCACTCTGTCTGTGGTTCATTTTGGTTGGTTAGATTTTTGGTTCTTGTGGAGGAAGTCGCCATTGTCCAAAGTCAATTGTATTTTAAAATAAAATATTTGTATGGTTGCTGGGAGTTTTTTTAAAGCCTTTTGCGGAAGCGCTTCTATATCACACCACGTGAACACCACACACAGCGGGGCCAATCAGGGGCTTCCACTACGTAGGTAGTCGTGTCACTGGTAGCAGTTTACTGGACCAATCAGTAGACAGGTGGGCGTGTGGACCCGCTTTGGGCCGCTTCGGACCATCGAGGAGGTGGTCTGAAAAAAGAGGCCGGGTTGGCGCGGAATGACGCGGTTAAGACCCGAGAAAGGCGGTGGAAAAGGGTCCGCAGGGGGCTAAAGTGAACCGAGCCGCACCGTGTTCTGTCGGTGGAAAAGCGGCATTAGTGTCTGAGCTACCTAGAACCCTGGGGGAACAGAGACTTCATCTACAGAGGGGGTCCCTTTAGGCTCTCTTCCCTCTCGTCTGGAGGTTGTGGTCACAGATGCGTCTCTCTCTGGATGGGGGGCTGTGTGGAACCACAGAACGGTCAGAGGCATCTGGAGTCCCCAGGAGAAACATCTGCACATAAATGTTCTGGAGCTACGTGTGGTTCGACTAGCTCTCAAGCATTTCCTCCCTGCCCTGAAAGGGAAGCATGTCCTAGTCCAGTCAGACAACACATCCACAGTGTTCCACATCACCAGGGGGGCACCAGATCCATTCACTCTCTGGTAGAGGCTCAGAAGGTCCTGTCGTGGGCTCTACCCCACCTCCGGAGTGTCAAAGCAGCTCACCTGCCTGGCATACAGAACTCTGCTGCGGATCTGCTCTCCAGGCACAAACCACCCCCGGGAGAGTGGCGTCTGAACCCGACTGTGATCACAATGATCTGGCAGAGGTACAGCGCGGCACAGGTGGACCTCTTTGCCTCCAGCGCCACAACTCAGTGCCCCCTGTGGTTCTCTCTGTCGGAACCAGAGAGTCCATTAGGGCAGGATGCTCAGGCACATCCATGGCCAAACAGGCTTCTGTATGCCTTTCCCCCTCTTCCATTACTGATGCTGACCCTTCACAGGATCGAGAAGAGCAACCACAGAGTACTGCTGGTTGCTCCATTTTGGCCGGGGAGGATCTGGTTCCCCGTGATTTGCAGACTCCTTAACTGGAATCCGTGGTCTCTTCCTCAGAGACCGGATCTCCTCTCACAACTACAAGGGAGCATTTGGCACCCCTGCCCAGAGCGCCTTCGCCTGCACCTGTGGCCATTGAGGGGCCGGACTCCTTGCTAGACTCTAAGTCTACTAGACTGTTATATGACAACAGGTGGAAACTGTTTGTCCAGCGGTGTGAGGGTCGACGGGTGGAGCCAGAGCGCTGTTCGGTACCAGTATTGCTTACCTTTCTGCAACACTTACTAGACAAAGGCCTTTCTGTCTCGACTCTCAAGGTCTATGACGCTGCAATCTTTGCACGTCATATCTTTGTTGATGGTCAGACTGTAGGCTCGCACTCTTTGGTGTGTCGCTTCATGAAGGGCGCTCTTCGCTTGCATCCCCCGAGGCTTGCACGAGTACCCTCTTGGGACCTTCCACTAGTCCTGGAAGGCTTATGCTCCCCACCTTTTGAACCAGTTGGGGATGCTGCGCTTCAGTTTGTATCACTCAAGACTGCTTTCCTCCTTGCAATCTCTTCAGCAAAGCGAGTGAGTGAGCGCCACGCTTTCTCAGTCGCTGATGACTGTTGACGGTGGAATTTGGATGGTTCTGGGGTTACCTTGTGGCCCAACCCATCCTTCTTGCCCAAGAGACTCTCTGTCTCTCATATAAACCAGCCCGTATCCCTGGCTGTGTTTGCCCCAACATCCAGATCACATGAGCCTGTTCCGAGTCCCTTGGGTCCTGTTCGAAGGTTGCAACGTTACATCAGTATTACTGCTGACATCCGTAAGACTGATGCCCTGTTCGTTTGTTACGGTGGTCACAAAAAAGGTCATGCTGTCTCGAGACAGCGACTCTCGCATTGGGTTGTTAATACTGTTTTACAGGCTTACTCATCACAAGGTCTCACACCTCCTAAAGTCAGATGCCAATCCACCAGAAGGATGTCTACCTATTTTTGACCTATTTTGAAGACATAATTTTATTTCATCACAACTTTCCAGGGTCAGACAACTCTTAAAGAGGCCATTTCATACAAACTTTAGGACTTTGTGGTTATTTCTTAAGTATTAACCAGTAATATGAAACATTGTATATCTAACAAACATCAGCAAATACTGATTAACAGACTTTCAATCTGTCTGCATTAAAATTTGGGTGGTTCCGGCTCTTTCCGTCAAGCTGCTTCATCAGCAGCTCGTTCATATTCATTATTCAAATCTGCTGGACTCAGATTGGCTAACAAACTAGCCTATGAGAGCAAAGTATACTGTTTCCTGCACCGCTGCGCATGGCAACGTCAGATGTCGTGTCTTCCGGTTTGCTAAAGCTTTTAAGTGAGCCATATGCTAGGTGTGGTTTCAACTGCGGGAGCTGATGAATACTAATGAACAAAGGAGTTGTGACAAAACAGATACAGGCCGTTCAGACTCGGGAGAACTTGGGTGTTATCACCACCTGCATAGTTTGAGAGATTAAAACTGAAAGAGAAGTTGTTGACCTGTTTTCACACCCACTATGAAGGTAAGGACACCTGTGGAGGTTAAATATTTAACAGAAATCTCAGAAAAACCGTTTTTAATGGAAGGGCCTCTTTAAAGAACAGTGGGTTCTGAACATTTTCACACATCTTTTTTCAATTTATTGTTGTTGTTTTTCTAAACTCATGTGCAAAACTCAGAACAAAAATAATCACATATGATCTTCAAAATACTTTTTACTGACAGTGTTCACAAAAATATCAATACGTTGCAAAAACGTAATTGAAATATTTCCTGTTGAACCCTAAGAAATGACAAAATTCATTCACTAAACTGAACAAAAGTGAAGTTTAACATTTACATGTTATCTGAACTTTTTGGGGATAAATAAGTAAATTTAAATAAATAGAAAAGTCTAATTTAAGTGTGATAATTTAACTGACAGCAGTTTAAATCTTATTTTTCTTTGCAGACTAAATTTTCCCTCTGCTGTTTTAGAACTACAGTTTAATGAACTACAGACTCCAACAGCTGAACTGAGATTATAACAAACACCAACATCTGACGAGGTTACAGATTTAACAGAATTACACCTTCTCACCTGTGTGAGTTCTCATGTGTGAGTAAACTACCTCTCTGAATGAAACTTTTTCCACAGATCTGACATGAGAAAGGCTTCTCACCTGTGTGAGTTTTCATGTGATTGCGTAAACAAACAGATAATAATACCTAAAGTTGGATCTATGCAAACACCTGATGTCTGTTCAAGATTAAAATAACCAAATATTCCACTGGTGCGTCCTTTAAAAAAAACACATTACCCACAATACCTCAGTCTGAGAAAGGTTTCTCACCTGTGAGTTTTCATGTGTTTGAGTAAATTAACTCTTCGACTGAAACATTTTCCACAGGTCTGACATGAGAAAGGCTTCACACCTGTGTGAGTTCTCATGTGACTGATTAAATGACCTCTTTGACTAAAACTTTTTCCACAGGTCTGACATGAGAAAGGCTTCTCACCTGTGTGAATTTTCATGTGATCTTTTAAAACATGTTTGTAAGTAAAGCTTTGTCTACACGTTTGACATGAGAAAGGCTTCTCACCTGTGTGAATTCTCATGTGTTTGAGTAAATTATCTCTTCGACTGAATTCTTTACAACAGGTCTGACATGAGAAAGGTTTCTCACCTGTGTGAATTCTCACGTGATCTTTTAAAAAACATTTATATATGAAGCTTTTTCCACAGGTCTGACATGTGAAAGGCTTCTTTAGTTTTGGATGGTCTACACTGTCTCTAGGATCTCTGGCTTTTGGACATCTCTTATTTTCTATCAGCTGTTCTTCTCCACTTGATTCTGAGTCTTCATTCCTGCTTCCTTCCTGATTCTGGTTCTCAGCTTCAGTACAGTTCTGAGAGAGGAGCTGGCCCTTGTTTGGTTCGGATTCATCGTGGTCTCGTTCCTCCTTAGCAGGAGTCACCATGACAGTGTCTATCTCCAGCTTCAGTACATGCTGCTCTTGGTCCTGACTGACACCAAGTTCCTCCTGGTCCTCTTTTGTCTGTGGACCTTCTGGTTCTTCTTGTGGGAGTTCTGAATCCACTTGTAAAGGTTCTGGTTCCAGTTGTTTCTCTTTAGTTTGTAGAACTTTGTATTTTTCTTGTGGAGGTTCAGATTCCTGTTGTTCCTCTTTAATTGGTGGATGTTCTAATTCCTCCTGGTCGAAACTGGAGCTCCTCTTCTGGTTACAGTCCTGCTGGTATGTCAGAAGCTCCTCCTCCCTCCAGACATAATGCTGTGGGAGTTCTGGACAGACAAAAGAAAAAAACTTATGTCACTGTAAGAAATAACATTTCACTTTAATCATCTGGTGCATCTAATCAAATCAAATCAAAAATACTTTATTAATCCCTGAAGGGAAATTCAAGTGTTGTAGCTCAGTTCTTTTTCAGGGAGCCATAGAGGGTTCTAGCTCTAGACAGGAAGGATCTCCTGTAGAGGGTTCTAGTTGTGGACAGGAAGGATCTCCTGTAGAGGGTTCTAGCTGTGGACAGGAAGGCTCTCCTGTAGAGGGTTCTAGCTGTGGACAGGAAGGCTCTCCTGTAGAGGGTTCCAACTGTGGACAGGAAGATCTCCTGTAGCGGTCTGTGCTGCAGCGGATTATGAAGAATCTTCTGACTGAAGACACTCTGTTGTTGAGTTACTGTGTTCTGAAGAGGATGATGAGGGAAGATGTTTTGAAAAGAACTGAACCCTCAGATTACCAAGTAAAAGGGCTGGGGGTAAACGATTATTTTTAAAACGATTATTCGGCCTATTATTTTAGGAATGCACCGAAATTAAAACTCTTGTCCGAAACCGAAAACTGAAAATAAGGAACATAAAATACATTTTTTAAATTGCTGAGATAGCTCAAAAAGACAAAATTAAGAGAGAGAATATTGTTTTGTTTGTTTATTTAGTACTTTGTATATAAATAAATAAATAAAAAAGTAGGATTTATATTTAGTATGCATCGAACATTGCTTAAGAAACTCCATTAAACAGAAATTTATGGTTTATGGTATTATTAGTGCAAATGCTGGAAGTATTCACACTAAGTGAGGTCCTTCTCAATTCTATTGTACGTTTTTCGGCATCTAACTCGTTCCACAGTTTTCATCCGATTTCATTTTCAAAACGTGCTATGACTTTTGGTATTGATATCGTTTCACCTTATTAAACTTTTTGTGCCTTTCTTTAGCTCCATTGAAATACATTGATTTCTCTTCAAATCCCTTAAGCTTGTTCAGCTGTTAAAAGGAACCCCGGCTACAAAGACTAGTGGTTCTTAAAAGATAAATGTTACTATCAGATACACTATATTACCAAAAGTATTCACTCACCTGCCTTTACTCATACTATGAACTGAAGTGCCATCCCATTTCTAACCCATAGAGTTCAATATGATGTCGGTCCACCTTTTGCAGCTATTACAGTTTCAACTCTTCAGGGAAGGCTGTCCACAAGGTTGAGGAGAGTGTTTATAGGGATTTTTGACCATTCTTCCAAAAGTGCATTGGTGAGGTCACACACCGATGTTGGTCGAGAAGGCCTGGCTCTCAGTCTCCGCTCCAATTCATCCCAAAGGTGTTCTATCGGGTTCAGGTCAGGACTCTGTGCAGGCCAGTCAAGTTCATCCACACCAGACTCTGTCATCCATGTCTTTATGGACCTTACTTTGTGCACTGGTGCACAGTCATGTTGGAAGAGGAAGGGGCTCGCTCCAAACTGTTCCCACAAGGTTGGGAGCATGGAATTGTCCAAAATGCTTTGGTATCCTGAAGCATTCAAAGTTCCTTTCACTGGAACTAAGGGGCCAAGCCCAGCTCCTGAAAAACAACCCCACACCATAATTCCTCCTCCACCAAATTTCACAGTCGGCACAATGCAGTCTGAAATGTACCGTTCTCCTGGCAACCTCCAAACCCAGACTCGTCCATCAGATTGCCAAATGGAAAAGCGTGATTCATCACTCCAGAGAACGCGTCTCCACTGCTCTAGAGGCCAGTGGCGGCGTGCTTTACACCATTGCATCCGACTCTTTCCATTGCACTTGGTGATGTGTGGCTTGGCTGCAGCTGCTCGGCCATGGAAACCCATTCCATGAAGCTCTCTGCGTACTGTACTTGGGCTAATCTGAAGGTCACATGAAGTTTGTAGCTCTGTAGCAATTGACTGTGCAGAAAGTCGGCGACCTCTTTGCACTATGCGCTTCAGCATCCGCTGACCCCTCTCCGTCACTTTACGTGGCCTACCACTTCGTGGCTGAGTTGCTGTTGTTCCCAAACGCTTCCATTTTGTTATAATAGAGCTGACAGTTGACTGTGGAATATTTAGGAGCGAGAAAATTTCACGACTGGATTTGTTGCACAGGTGGCATCCTATGACAGTTCCACGCTGGAATTCACTGAGCTCCTGAGAGCAGCCCATTCTTTCACAAATGTCTTGCTTCACAGTCTGCATGCCTGAGTGCTTGACTTTATACACCTGTGGCCAGGCCAAGTGATTAGGACACCTGATTCTGATCATTTGAATGGGTGAGCGGATACTTTTGGTAATATAGTGTATAATAAAGTGCGATAAAAACCCTTATTTTTGGCTTTATTTTTATAAAATTTATAAAAATTGTTTAACCCGTAGGTCGCCATTGCTGTTAGCGTCGCTATGCACTCTGGGTAGTGACATCATATGGTTGAACCAGCCGGCTTCGCTATGTTCGGGACCCTGTTGCGACTGTTTGTCAACATAAACATGCTATCTGTTCAGCCTTTTCAATTTGAACCCGAGCGAAACTTTAATGAGGAGGACAGCGCTGAGGATGCTTCACAAAACAACAATGAAATGAAGATCAAGAAGGACGGGATGAAGCGAGAGCCGGACAAAACCGGTGGTGTATGTGCGGCAAATGCGTCTCCTTTTTAACCGAGAGAGAGCGTCTGTTGTCGAGAGCTCCCGTTTTTGTCAGCAGAAGTAAATGGTTAGCTATCGTGTGACCAAAGTTATTCAATTTTTAATAATTTTGGAGATTATTAACACCCAGAGCTGCCGTGTGCTTTATAAATAAGAGGGATATACAGTGAAAACACTTTAATCGTTTTTGCAGATATCTCGTGCGTCACAGAACGTTGAGCAAAATAGGTGAGCACTGTATTGATACACTTACAGATTGATTTACTGGCTGGAGAGGTGAAATATCAGCTTCATCTGTGATGAGTGGCGTGTCCGACGGCTCGCCTAACGTGACTGAAGCGGCTACTGCAGGACCAGGCTTGCTCAGGAGAGCGTCCACCGTCTCTCGTCTTTGGCGTTTTTTTCCATGCATTTCACTTTCTTCCCGTGGGCGTTTCGGCTACTTGTGTGGAAAAATGGTCGGCAAAGCATTCGGTTTCAGTCTTCACTTATAACCAGTCGCTCTAGTGAGATCTTTCAGGAGTTGTGGTCGACTATAAGCTTAAAACGCATCCGGAGAAAAATGTCAGGAACACACACAGATGTTTGGGAATTTGTGTCCGTCCACAGGCAGCTTCCCACTGTTTTCTCCTCTTCTTGTCCGTAGAAAAAGCTGTGTAAACTTACGTCACTCCCCATGTTGCTTTTTGACTGGAAATTGCATCCAAAAGCAGCGCAATGTGGCATTTTTACCTAATAATACTGTGAGCAGCACGAAAACAAACAAGCGTCAACAGCTGTTCTACCAAGCGCAACCTATGTACGTCACCCTCAGAGTGCTTTGCGTGTGGAAAACATGGCGGCCTCCGTAGGTCAAAATATGTCCTAAATATTATCTATTTCTACCTCAATGGCAATATGTTATGTGTTTCTAAAAACATATCTTGATACAACAGAATAACTGTGGCAGATTAGGACATAAAAGTCTTCACAGCCGGGGTTCCTTGTCTGGCATTTTGTAAAAGTTCTTTGTTCTTCTACGTTCAGATGGAGACATGTCTGAGATGGATTCACATAATATGCAATACAACACATGAAACCACTCCTTGCCTTGTCCTTATTGTTCGTTATGATTTTAATGTTACATTCTAGCCAGAGGTTGCTCGAGACATAGTTTTTTGTCCATCAGTTTGACAAACAGGTTAAAAAACTTCAGTCATAATCTTTTTTTACTCATCAATTTATAAATCCGGGGGTGGGCTTTGTTTGGTGTCTTAAAGTCAATTACCTGCTGCAGTTCCTGCTCCAAATGGTAATGAAATGCACACCCCTAAATCAAATAAAATATTGAGATTGCTACAGTGGTTATTGACATTAGGGATGTCCAGATCTGATCACGTAGTTTCAGACTTGATTGGAATCTGACTTTACCTCCAGATCAGGACTCGGACATACATGTACCGTATTTTCCGCACTATAATGAGCACCTAAAAGCCTGTAATTTTCTCAAAAACCAACTGTGCGCCTTATAATCTGATGTGCCTTGTGTATGGATCAACATTGGTTAGGCTACCGTAGTCAGGGGGCTACGGTACAAGTTAGAAGCACAATAATTCGGTGCTTGCCGTCATTCCAGTTGGATTGACTAAAGAACTCCAGCCACTGGATACTGGGACAGGGCTGTCAAAGCTAGACTGCGAACTGCATGGGAGCGGTGGATGACCGAAGGTGAGTACATGTTCACCAAGACGGGAGACAGTGCTGCGCACTAATATATCAGTCTCAACTGTGGTCCGCGCTTTCACGAGGGCAGGAATTGTCACTGAACTGCCAGGGAACAGCAGCAACACTGAGCGACACTGACACTAATGACGAGTTTGACGTGACGGAACCAGCTGAATGCCGCACTCGCCCAATTGTTAAACTCGGACACTGAAGATGAACTACAAAGTAGCGGTATCAGACTGTTTCTTTTCCCTGATTCAGTAAACACGGAAATTTCCTCTTCACGTTTATGAATGCACTTACTATGTTGGTGTATATTCTATTACGGTCATACAGTTTGCATAACGCAACCCCAGCCACTACAGTAGCTTCTATTCCATGCGCCTTATAATGCTGCGCGCCTTATAGTGCGCAAAATATGGTATATATATTCTCATTAGTTTTTAACGCATCTATACATCTTTTCGTGTGACGTCAGTATCCAGGACACTTTCCCTCGCAACCTGCAGCCGCCATTTTAAGAGGGGACACGTTTCGTTGATGACCACAATGTATCTGAAAATGTGAATATCTTAAGAGTCCTGTAGTCTACACAACAGTGGAGAAGATGAGGACTTATAAAAGGGGGTAAGCTTTTTTAATTGGCTTGGTGGATGATGTGTTAAGAATGTTGCCACGTTAGCTCCACTAGCTACGCTAGCCACATTAGCATGAGTTCCAGTGTTAGTTTATAATCATAAAATATCCCTATGATATTATCTTAAACTCGTTCATGGAGTGGAGGTGATCACTTACTGCATGCAGAAGACAGCCCATGAACATGTCACTCTTTCTTGAGTGCCTGCCGCTCTGATCTGCTTATTACATAACGTTATTATTTTATTTAATAACATATTGTCCGTCCACCGGTTTGTGTGCATTCGGACTGTTTGCGTGCTCATTATAGTACAGAAATGCACTCTCGTCATGTTCGTTTTTACACACACAAAAAACAACTTCATGACTCCCCACCGGGAGGAAGCCCAGGGAAAACCCCAGGATGCTCTGGAGTGGCCGCAACCGGCTGTCCTGGTCCCAGGACTGCTTGCTGTCCTGTCCCTGCAGCTAAATATTAAAATAGGGTGAATTAAATACAAAATAAGGAACATCCTGGATCTGTTTATTTGTTTTTTTTTTTTTTCTTTTTCAAATTGATTATAGATCGGATCAGGACTTGGTAGCAGCAGATACTCAAAATCAAACGATTCAGACTTGGACTTGAGGGCAAAAAACCTTGATCGGGACGTCCTTAATTGACATTTATGTTTGCCTCAGACAGATGTACTCTCATGAGGGTTTAGATCAGGGGTCTCCAAATTCAGGCCTCAAGGGCCGGTGCCCTACCAGTTTTAGATCTGTCTCTGCTCCAACACAACTGATTCAAATTTTCAAACTTCCTCCTCAGACTGGCAAAGTTCTGCAGAGGCCTGCTAGTGAGCCATCATTTGATTCCAGTGTGTTGAATTGGGGAAATAACTAAAACATGCAGGATACTGGCCCTTGAGGCCTGGGTTTGGGAATCCCCGGTTTAGGGGTTGTTCTGCTGAATCTGCGCTACTCTATTATTGGCTATATCTTTTTTCAAGTTTTTTTTTTTCTTATGTGGTGTGAACCTCACAGTTTTCAGGCCCTCTAATGAAGTACTGTGAAGCAAGTAGAAGAGGAAAAACTGGGACCACAGGTTTTAAGAAGGAAGACTGTAATTGATTCGTTATATTGATAGTTCATTTGTTTTGTTTTTTTCATTGGTTCCCCAGAATGTTTGACCAGAAATTAAAGGTGGTATATGGAACGTGGGACAGAATAACACAGCATAAAACCTTCAGCCATCTGGGTGCCAGACTCGTTAACCCCCCCGAGCGCGCACTCTGATGCTGAGGTTGACCAATATTATTCACCAAACACACTCTGATCCCCAATCCAAGCAGGACAATAAAATATCACGAGTTCAGCTCACTAATCATGCTCTCCAGCCCCGCTGATCACACACTGACTCTAATAAAAGCAGCTCAGTCATTGATTCAGTCTGTGGCAAAGAGCTCATAGTTGTCCCGCGGCTCCAAAACTTCCTGCAGTCCCTCTTAAGATCCTCTGTCCTCCTCACACATCATCCTGCACGCCCCACTTATCCAATAAATAAAAAAAACAAGAGAATCCTCCGTGGTGTGTCTTCCAGTCGAAGAAGTGGCCCGAAGTGTTCATCCACTTCAGCAACATGTAGCTACGTGTTAGCTAGCAGCTAATGAAAAACTTGTTCGTCACATGGGAAACCCTCTACGGCAAGCAAATAATGTATATAATCACCACATGTCCCTGATGCTTCCAGCTGCTGACCTGCAGACTTCCCAGTACCAGCCTCACTGTGCTGGATTATTTACGGTATTAGACAACCCAAAATGGTGCCCGCTGCTCTGCCAGCTATTGGCTGGTAGATGTAAACAAAATGCCACGTCGTGCCCACCAAAATTAATATTTTATAATATTTTACTTCAAATATAATTTTTAAAGGAAATGCTCTATTTTCATTCTACAACCCTCTAAACACCCCGTGGAGACATTATTTTGTTAAAAATATTGTTTTTTAAAAAAATATTCCATATACCACCTTTAATGAATGAATGAATGACTGAAAATTCAAGGAGAAGTGTTATTTTTTTTCATAGTGTAACGTGATCAATGTTATGGTACCTGGTCTGATATCATTTTGAATGCAATACAGATTTAAATACTTAAAAAATTAAAATATCAAGGCATTTGTGTAAAAACAAGCTATTTAGGGTGTACTAGAATAATACTGTGCTGTACAGTTTGACATAGATCTTCCTCAATTGTGATTTGGTGTTTGAAACATTTGTAGCCTAATAGCTTCTTCTCAATTGTATCTTTTGAAATCCAAGAGAATAACTAGACCTCCACATGTCTTTTAAATATAATTTGGGTGCAATTTGCAATTAAAATACAATAAGATTCTCTTTAATTTTAAATTTAACAAATTCAATCTTTTTATATTTATTAATTTAAAAAAATAAACATTTGGTCTGATTTGATGTTTGATAGTAAAAAAGTGTTTTTGTATTTTTATTTTAAGTATATGTAAATATCTGATTTCAACTATACGTATATTTGATGTTTGGCTTGATTGTTAGAATGGAGAGTGAGAGAGAGGACGAGAGAGTGAGAGAGAGGAAGAGAGAGTGAGAGAGAGGACCAGAGAGGAAGAGAGAAGAAGAGAGAGTGAGAGAGAGGACCAGAGAGTGAGAGAGAGGAAGAGAGAGTGAGAGAGAGGACCAGAGAGTGAGAGAGAGGACCAGAGAGGAAGAGAGAAGGAGAGTGAGAGGGAGGACCAGAGAGTGAGAGAGAGGACCAGAGAGTGAGAGAGAGGAAGAGAGAGTGAGAGAGAGGACCAGAGAGTGAGAGAGAGGAAGAGAGAGTGAGAGAGAGGACCAGAGTGAGGAAGAGAGAGTGAGAGAGAGGAAGAGAGAGTGAGAGAGAGGACGAGAGAGTGAGAGAGAGGACCAGAGAGTGAGAGAGAGGAAGAGAGAGTGAGAGGACCAGAGAGTGAGAGAGAGGACCAGAGAGTGAGAGAGAGGAAGAGAGAGTGAGAGAGAGGACCAGAGAGTGAGAGAGAGGACCAGAGAGTGAGATGGAGAATGAGGACAGAACAGAAAAGGAACAAGATCCAGGTGAGAAAGACACAGTTAAACACAGCTGTTTGTCCAAACTCATTAGAACATGTTCACTCATGCAGACTTTTTTTTTTGTGCAAAACTTGGCTAAATAGTTATATAAATAATGTCGTTATTTGGCAGGATTCAATAATATTTTAGGCTTTTATGTTCACAAAGCTCAAGCCTTGAAGATACAGTCTCATGTATCTATAATAAAGAGGTGTTGTCAGTGTAGTGCAGGTCTATGATGACTTTCAGTGCTACTATCATCTAGTTGTGATTCTGGTTCTGTCTTGGTTCAGTCCTGTTTTAATCCTGGATCAGTTTTAGGTCTGGTTTAATTGGGGTTTAATCCTGGTGTCTTGATCCAGTCCTGGTTCTGCTCTGCCTTGTTGCTTAAACAGGCCATTTCATACAAATTTCAGGACTTTGTGGTTATTTCTTAAGTATTAACCTGTAATATGAAACATTTTATATCTAAAAAATGTCAGGAAACACTGATTAACAGACCTTTCAATCTGTCTGTGTTAAAATTTGGCTGGTTCCGTCAGGCTTCGTCAGCAGCTCATTCATATTCATTACTAAAATTTGCTGGACTCTGATTGGCTAACAAACTAGCTTATGAGAGCAAGGTATACTGTTTCCTGCCCCGCTTCGCATGGCAACAGCTCACATACTCTTTTGCTACATTTTATGCTAACAGCTTTTAGCCAGCAGCATGCTAGGCGTGGTTTCAACTGCAGGAGCTGATGAATACTAATGAACAAAGGAGTTGTAATGAAACAGATACAGGCCGTTAGAACTCGGAAGAACTCGGATGTTATCACCACCTGCGTAGTTTGAGAGATTAAAACTGAAAGAGAAGTTGTTGACCTGTTTTCACACCCACTATGAAGGTAAGAACACCTGTGGAGCTAAAATATTCATCAGAAACCTCAGAAAAACCGTTTTAATTGAAGGGCCTCTTTAATAATCTAGTTTAAGGTGTCCTGCATGTGTGATATAATTTGTTTTCTTATATGAAAGTCTGCTTGTGTATTTATTTCTAATTTGAAAATAAATAGCAAAAGTTTAAGTAGGTTCTGTGTGTTTGTGTTCTGCTTCTCTCTCTGTTAATATTAGATCTAGAATATGAACAAAACAGTTTTAACATAAAACATGTTGTTAAATAGGATTCAGGTTACAAAAAATGATTGACATTTCATCACATTAATGTAAGACAGCAGGGAAAAAAAGTCGAAGCTGCCAAATCCCAATACACGTCATTCAGGGTTGTGTGCTGTTTGTGTCAACTGTCCCAGTGATGTTGCCGTACCCTGCTGTCCATTGGATAATATGTTGAACCAATTATATCCAGGGATACAGTGGTTATTGGCATGCGCCCAGGACAACCTCCTTACTGACAAAAATACCTACTTAAAAAATGTGCATGTGCAAGCAGTTCTTCTCCTTGCAGTCTAAAATATTGCCTAAGGATTCAGGTTAGAAAATGGCACAATATACAGTGGGGCAAAAAAGTATTTAGTCAGCCACCAATTGTGTAAGTTCTCCCACTTAAAAAGATCAGAGAGGCCTGTAATTTTCATCATAGGTATACCTCAACTATGAGAGACAAAATGAGGAAAAAAAATCCAGAAAATCACATTGTCTGATTTTTAAAGAATTTATTTGCAAATTATGGTGGAAAATAAGTATTTGGTCACCTACAAACAAGTAAGATTTCTGGCTTTCACAGACCTGTAACTTCTTTAAGAGGCTCCTCGGTCCTCCACTCATTACCTGTATTAATGGCACCTGTGTGAACTCGTTATCAGTATAAAAGACACCTGTCCACAACCTCAAACAGTCACGCTCCAAACTCCACTATGGCCAAGACCAAAGAGCTGTCGAAGGACACCAGAAACAAAATTGTAGACCTTCACCAGGCTGGGAAGACTGAATCTGCAATAGGTAAGCAGCTTGGTGTGAAGAAATCAACTGTGGGAGCAATTATTAGAAAATGGAAGACATACAAGACCACTGATAATCTCCCTCGATCTGGGGCTCCACGCAAGATCTCACCCCGTGAGGTCAAAATGATCACAAGTACGGTGAGCAAAAATCCCAGAACCACACGGAGGGACCTAGTGAATGACCTGCAGAGAGCTGGGACCAAAGTAACAAAGGCTACCATCAGTAACACACTACGCCGCCAGGGACTCAAATCCTGCAGTGCCAGACGTGTCCCCCTGCTGAAGCCAGGACACGTCCAAGCCCGTCTGCGGTTTGCTAGTGAGCATTTGGATGATCCAGAAGAGGATTGGGAGAACATCATATGGTCAGATGAAACCAAAATAGAACTTTTTGGTAGAAACTCAACTTGTCGTGTTTGGAGGGGAAAGAATGCTGAGTTGGATCCAAAGAACACCATACCTACTGTAAAGCATGGGGGTGGAAACATCATGCTTTGGGGCTGTTTTTCTGCAAGGGGACCAGGACGACTGATCCGTGTAAGGGAAAGAATGAATGGGGCCATGTATCGTAAGATTTTGAGTGAAAACCTCCTTCCATCAGCAAGGGCATTGAAAATGAGACGTGGCTGGGTCTTTCAGCATGACAATGATCCCAAACACACCGCCCGGGCAACGAAGGAGTGGCTTCGTAAGAAGCATTTCAAGGTCCTGGAGTGGCCTAGCCAGTCTCCAGATCTCAGCCCCATAGAAAATCTCTGGAGGGAGTTGAAAGTCCGTGTTTCCCAGCGTCAGCCCCAAAACATCACTGCTCTAGAGGAGATCTGCATGGAGGAATGGGCCAAAATACCAGCAACAGTGTGTGAAAACCTTGTGAAGACTTACAGAAAACGTTTGACCTCTGTCATTGCCAACAAAGGCTATATAACAAAGTATTGAGATTAACTTTTGTTATTGACCAAATACTTATTTTCCACCATAATTTGCAAATAAATTCTTTAAAAATCAGACAATGTGATTTTCTGGATTTTTTTTCCTCATTTTGTCTCTCATAGTTGAGGTATACCTATGATGAAAATTACAGGCCTCTCTGATCTTTTTAAGTGGGAGAACTTACACAATTGGTGGCTGACTAAATACTTTTTTGCCCCACTGTATGCATATGGCAAGATTCTAATCCCATACATGAGTGAGCCAGTTAGGCAGCCAGGTCACTGGGAAAACTCCCAGTGCTCCCAACGGCCTGTCCGCGGCTGGAGTCAGCTTACAAAAATTAAGTTGTAAATGTCATCTGATCAGCCTGCTTTGATCTATTTTGAGAACTCTGATCAAAACCGATATCGGCCCTATTGATGGGTTTCACATGACGTTGCGTTGACGTCACCAAATGCAGATGGGGGTCAGGAAGTAACCGCCGCTGCACAGAACCCTGCTGAACTCTGCTGATTTGGCTTAAAAATGCCCCAAATCTGTGCGGTCTACGGTTGTTGCAACCGCTCTAATCGGGAGAAAGACGAACGTTTTTTTCGTGTCTCGAAAGTCGTGTGCCACAAAGGTCTTAATTTTAAAAAACTTACAGAAAGAAGACGGTAGAAATGGATCACTTATCTCGAGCTAAAAACATGAGGCGCAGAAACGGACAATGCTAGAGTTTGCAGCGATCACTTTCTAAAATGTTTAATAAAAGGGTTTAATAAATGTTCTAGTGTTTTAGTGAACATTTACTTAGAAACACATCTACAAAAATGGCAGATAAACAAGTTTTTCTCTGGCCACAAACCATGTTTTAATGGGGGGTTCTGTTGATCTCTGTGAATGGTTGAACTACATTATAGAAATATATAGAGAGAAATTACTTAAAATCAAACAAATCTAATAGAAATTTGGGTTTAAAAAGGCATAATAAAGTATTTACATGTAGATCCTAGCACATAAACACACTCGTTATTAGCATTAGCAATAGTATTATTATCACGAATTAAAAGTAGCACAACTCACGACTTACCCGTGCAAAAACAAGACGACAGCCATTTAAAGCTTCTCTGGATCCTAAATTGTTGACCCAAACTGATACAAAATAGTTGTAGGCTTCCAGGCTTTTGAAGGCTTTCATTTGATTTGCTGTGTAAAAAGACGTATGCAGGACGAGAGTTTAAGTCGATAGCTTCAATACAGGGTAAATCCTCCAGACTGTATTTAAAGTCCGATTTTTTTAAACTATACGGGTCATAACCTAAATGAAGATATATTTTTTCGCGATATCGCGTCTGTGCTAGTCCATTTAAAGCCTTACTATAGTCGCTTTCTGACGTCGCGCTGTGTTGTTGTGGCCAAGTGAAACACTTCCTGACCCCCATTTGAGTTTCACTCGGCTTCCGAGTCACGTGAGTGAAACCCAGCAATAGGCTGATTGCGATCAGATGCCGATCAATCAGTGCATCTCTATGTAAAACCCCTTGCAACACACTTTAATCAGACACACATTAACTGTACCTGCTACTTAAAAAAATCTCACAGAAGTAGGAGGGGCCCTGATGAACAGAGGAGCATGGCTGTGTAGAAGACGAGTGAGGGAAGGGGGGTGTGAGATCAGGAGGACATTAGTAACTAGCTTAATTTTACACTGAAACATGGACAGTGACTGAAGTTACGCTGGCAGTTTTGTGACTGATTGATCTGTTGAGGTGGATGATTTCTCACCTTCGCCATCACCAGAGGTAGCGGAGCCCAGTGACCCCAAGCCATATCAATTTGAGCCTATCCATCCATTCTCCTCCACTTATACGGGCCGGGTCACGGTGGCAGCAGCCTGCAGGGAAGCCCAGACTTCCCTCTTCCACGCTATATCAGCCAGCTCCTCTGGGGGAATCTCAAGGCATTCCCAGGACAGCCGAGGGACTTATAGTCCGTCCAGTGCATTCTGGATCTTCTCACAAGCCTCCTCCCAGTGCAGCGTACCCAGAACAACTCACCAAGTACTGGACGACTCATCGCTGCTGCTGACCAGTGGAGTCGAACGTGCGCAAGTAGCAGCCATGATGGGGAGCTCCCTCCTTCATCAGTGTTTAAGCTGCATGAAGTTTTTAAAAAAACTATAACTTGCTCAAAATTTACACCAAATTTCAGATGGTTTGGGTTTTTATAAACAGGGGTGCACATAAGTGGTCCGCAGGTCCGCACACACTGTCAAAATATAAAATGCGCACCAGATGAAAAGTTGCAACACGCGTTTGCGTACTTAACATTGGTTTGGCTGAGCTGCGTGAATTTTTAGGTTAATCAGAGGCGGTTCATTGTCAAATAAATGAAGAATCCCGTTGACTTCTTTTGTTTGACTGATATGTTTCTCAGCCAGAGCGCCGAAGTTCCAGCTGATCAGCTGATGCTGCATCTCTCTCTGTGTCTGTTTGTGTCAGTTGTGTCTGTGAATCAGTTTGCCAGTGTGACGGTTTTTCAGTCAGTCAGATCAGTGCAGCTGACTGCAGGATTCTGCATCGCGTCAAAACTGAAAAAATTCACTGAATAAGACAAATAGACCATCGTGGCCCCAACAGCTGACTAATACATTTCAACACCAAACTGTTAAATGTAGATTAAAGTGAACAATCAAACCTGTAAACAATCCAACCTGAACTCTGAAGGTTTTTTTTTAACAGTATTTTTATATTTTACTGGTTTCTCTTGATTTTTTCAACAATTAAAGGATTTTTATTGAAACAAATATAGAGCCAGGTAAAGTAAACAGACTGAATTTGAAGCTTGATGAAACCAAAAACAAAGCAGAGGAGCTCGGAAGAGACACAGCGAGACACATTTAAAAATGTGAGGACCAAGCAACAACCCTAGGTTCTCTTCTGAGAACCAGGCCAAAAATATTATGTGCACCCCTGTTTATAAACATCAGAGATGTAGTTATGACACTACATACTTATAATTATATAGTATTAATATTGAGAATATTTATTCCCAAAATTGTAACCATGGACTCATGAAAATACACAGATGCAATATAAACATGCACAAGGTTTTTATATAAAATTAATATTGAGTAGAGCTGGGCGGTATAAGATTTTTTCAGATATGTTTTTTTTCATTTCAGGCGATAACGATATATATCACGATATAAGCCAAATAACTATATTTGTAAGATTTAAATGTGCGGTTGCTCACAAGTAAAATGTGAAATAATCAGCAGCTTGTTTTGATTTAGACATTTATTTCCTATAAAAAGTTCAACAGGGCAGATGTACTTAAGGAACATGAGACTTCAGTTTCAGATAAATAAAAGCAAATATTGCAAACTACACAAAAGGTTGCCGCTACGTCGCTATGTCTCTTAGCTTTTTTGTCATATGGTAAGACGCTAGAGAAAGCCGACTTATTTGACTGTTGCTGCATCGCAAGGATTCACCAGGTTGTTTTCAATGACGAATTAATGCTTTCAGTCAAAGATTGAGCATAAATAAAATAAATAAATAAGGTTTGTTGTATTTCCAGACTTTGTGGGAACATGCTTTCGGCACAATTTACAATGCGCACTACTCTGTTTTTTGTCAGACTTCAAATAGCCGAAATACCTCCACACTACAGGAACTTCTCTGGCCCTTCCTTTCAACAATCTCTCCAGCATTGGAACTGTCATCTGTGTTCTCTTCAGTAACCTGGTCACCCAAACTCTCGGTTGACTTTTTTCTAGTTGGCACACTAATTTCCTCCATTACCCGAACGGCACGGCCGCTGGCTGCTTCCCAAACAAATACACATGCGGCTTGGCGCTTGTGCTGTACGTAACAAGTCACGTGACACTGCGGCTGTTATTGGATCGTCTCTGCGTTACTTAATGTGGATTGACTGTTCTTGTATGTTTTTTTTTAAGAGAGGTTAACACATAAGAATAATAGTAATAAAATATTTTGTGTTTGGTTTTAACATGTAACATTTCAATAAATATTTTAAATAAATATTTTTATTTTGACATCACATTATAGTAAATAATAATGAAACATTCTTTTGACTGAAATATCTAGGACATTAAAGTGACAATTATTTGAAAAACAAAATAGGTACAAGATTTCCTTTTATAAAGATACAGGAAGAAATACAGTTTTACTATGTTATCTTATGTGATCTTACATATAGTCATGTGCTTTTCATTACTATATTTTTGACTTGAATTAAAGACTGTACTTTTAAATGTGTAAGCTCACTTTCCTATCAGGGTGTTGTGTGCAGAACTCTCAGTGGAAAATTACTGACACTATTTCAGTTTCACTTTCCTTAAGTTTCACTTTGACACTCCCTTGCTGGCACCTAATAAAACAGGCAATACAAGGAAGGCAGATAAGATCTCTCTGGTGCCCAGCGAGGTACGTGCATTGATCTCCAGAATGCATTCTGTACTTAACCAGTTAATCAGTTGATCCTGAACTCTGTGAAGTCTTTGGGTCAGACTTCAGCAACACCCAACCCCATATATACCCCCCCCACGTGTGCATGCTCTGTATCTGAGAACCTCTGTGTTAAAGATGGAGTTGGTAATCCTGTTCAGAAACACTTTTTTTTATACTGGGTGAAAAGGTCCTTCCATACTGAGACTAGTCAATGCATTGTGTATTCATAAAAAGGAGCGAAAAAAATCAGACCTCTCTGAGACTTGCAAGCCTACAATAACTCTGACCAACCACGGTCATCCGCACCGGATGGCAGTGATTGGTCATTTCCAGAGAAGAGGAGAGGAACCAATCAGATACCTTGACTGCACCCCTTCTATTACGCCCTCTCGCTCCTGGCTACTTGTCACGGCTCGCCCCGCTAAACTGCCAAAAAAAAAAAGAAAGTCAGAAGCAGAAAAAGCTTTGAGGTAGGTTCTTACTGAGTGTTAAAATATCATCCTGTTTTTGGTTCTTTTTAAACTCAGAGTTCATGAGAGGTGTATTACCTGTTGCTGACATGTTTCGGCGTTTACTTCCGCCTTCTTCAGATCAGATTCCGACTCAGACTCTTCAGATTCCGCCTTCCGTGGCTCTGAAGAAGGCGGAAGTAAACGCCGAAACATGTCAGCAACAGGTAATACACCTCTCATGAACTCTGAGTTTAAAAAGAACCAAAAACAGCAGAAAAAGCTGCTACGAGAAAAGCTCTGGATAAAACGAAAGGACAAACGAGAGTCAACATTGGTAAAGCTGAGTACCCTGCTGAGTTCTGCCGGCCGATGCAAGTTCCAAGTTTAGGGGGGGGGGGGGGGGGGGGGGGGGGGGGGGGGGGCGCGGCTTGAAGCAAGTCCATGGTGGGAAGGGAGTGGGGTTTAGAGGAGCTGCTAGTTTTAAATCTTGCTAGCTCTCGAACATTACCAACTCCGGCTTTAACAAGAGGTAGAAAGAAGCAAAATGAGTCTCTTATAGAATGTGAATTCAAAACAGAAGAAGCATAGATTGAAAGAGGTTTGTACAATAAGCTGTTCATCAGTGATTTACCTATTCTGTGTAGGTTTATTTGTGGTTTCCAGACGATATCCAGCAGTCTGCGCTGACGATCCACCTCTTGTTCATAATGAACGATGGTTTTTTCAAACAGGGTGAATATTTCTTCAGCAGCAGCAGATAGTCGCGCGTTGATAAACTCTCTCAGAGACTGAACTGAAGACATTGTTCCTGTAAACACTCAAATTTTCACTTCAAACACCTAAACCGTCTCTAAAATAGGATAGACACGAGGAGAGCTAACGCTGCTAGCGCCACACACGGAAAAAGAGGAAGTCGCTCTTCTTCTTTGTTTTAAGGCAGACTTGACGCTTCAGAACATGTTGCTGCCACCTGCTGGTCTGCTGTTTTTTTTTAGACGCGTTACCTTCAAATACGTACAGGTGTTGGTCATAAAATTAGAATATAATGAAAAAGTTTATATATTTCAGCAATTCCATTGAACAAATGAAACTTGTATATTAGATGTATGCTTTACACAGACTGATTTGTTTCAAATGTTTATTTCTTTTAATTTTGATGACTGACAACAAATGAAAGTCCCAAATTCATTATCTCAAAAAATCAAAATATTCTGAAAACCTTTAATATTGAAGATACCTGGTACAAAACTGTAATCAGCTAATGAACTCAAAACACCTGTAAAAGCCTTTAAATGGTCTCTTAGTCCAGTTCTGTAGGCTGCACAATCATGGGGAAGACTGCTGATTTGACAATTATCAAAAACACGACCATAGAGACCTTGCACATGGAGGTCAAGGTCAAGAGTGGAGTCAGTGCTTCCAGAACCACCACACACAGACATCTGCAAGACATGGGTTTCAGCTGCCACTCAAGAGACAGCGTCAGAAGCGTCTTGCCTGGGTTAAAGACAAAAAGGACTGGACTGCTGCTGAGTGGTCCAAAGTTATGTTCTCTGATTAAAGTAAATTTTGCTTTTCCTTTGGAAATCAAGATCCCTGGAGGAAGAGAGGAGAGGGACAAAATCCATGTTGCTTGAGATCCAGTGTAGTGTCCACAGTCTGTCCACAGTCTTCTTGACCCCACACACCTCATCAACATCTGCTGTTTTCAAACTGACTGCATGATTTGTAGAACATGGTGAGCGTGATGAATAGAACACGTCACTGGGCTGGTTTGTTTTCTTATCAGCACGTATCAAACATGTTACGTAGCTCCTTCAGTTCTGTTATACTTTTAGTCTGAGAGTCTCGTGAACCTTCCAAGGTTGGTGACATGAAAACTGGAACTGAACTCAATTTTTTATCATTTTATTTAATTAGATGTTGCTACGTTACCAACAGCTGGACACATTAGTTGACAGTTAGACCTCTTTTCTGAAAAAGAAACTTAATCTGTACTAATATAAAAGGGTTAATTTATTAACTATAACATCCTTCTCACCTGCCTGATACTGAGATCCCTCTTTAGTCTCGTTTGTTCAAGGTCAAAGTGTGAACAGAGGTCATCTGGAGGAGTTCTGGAGACTCTTGTACAAGGACTTGGTGAGAGATCTGATGGGATTATTCTGAACCAATCAGGCTGCAGCGTTTCAGACTTGCAGCTTTAAGCAGTCGGGATGCTTCACATCTCACATTCTCTATTTGTGAGATCTTTCATGGTGTCAGGTGGAGCACCAGCCATCTAATACAACCTGAGGAGTAGAAGAAGCTGCAGACCACAGAAATAGCAAAAGAACATCATTCCCTGTACTAAAAAAGTCGTCATGGCAACGATGCTCCCAAGAAAAGTGTTGAATCAAGGAGCACTTGATGCTCGAGAAGGCCTGAGAGCATTTTGCAGCAGGTTCTGATCCGAGGAGCGAGTCTGTGCTTGAAGTATCAAACATGGATGAAAGTTCTGCATCAGAAACCCGCCTGTGTGTTACAGTCTGAATCTGAAGAGTACAGAGAACCAAGACATCGGACTGATTGATACATTTATTTATTGTCATGTACAAATTGTAATTTGGTGGTACAAAGCTGTCGTAAGACTTCAGAGCTCACCTTCCTGTCGTCGTTATTGAAGTAAAAAAACTGAAATACCAGATGATGAAGACTGAAGAGGTTGTTTGGCAAATATAAATTATGTTGAAAAGGCGAGCGTACATGTTGAGCAATGAGAGGGAGAAAAGTATGTTGAAGTATTAACACACAGCTTCAAGGAGCCCTCGATTAAAACCAGTAAGAATCAAAAACAAGAATAAAATACAAATATTGTATTCTATACAACATGCATTTAAAACAGGTAGATACGGGATCTTCCTCTGCGTCTGACCCAAACTGCACGGTACGATCTCATAAGGTGTCAAAATACAGTTTTACATAGTTGTGAGAGAATTTTACATGTGCATGTAAAACGTGAGCGCTAATGTCTGCAGTTACAGGTACAGATTCTATCAACTCTAACCCCCTCTATCACTGACTCAAGACAATAAAACATGTTTGTGGGGGTGCAACACAACAACATTTGGCAAAATAAATCATTATGGGTGCCGAGTTGTGGAAGGGCCACGGTTGAGTGGGACAAACTGCAAATACCTCAGTGTTCTTGTTGGACACGTGTAGCCATGATGGGAAAGTGTGACGAATGTCTGATGGAGTTTCCACAACAGAATCTAAAGTCAGACATGCCTTGAAATGAGGAACTTACAAGAAACAATGTTCAGAAGGACAAGTGGGGAACTGGACTTCACCCTACAGTCTCATTTTAGAGGTATTGTTGTAGAAAGTGTAGCAGCATTATCTCGTAGTGCTCTCCAGATTCAGGGCAGCGAATACTGTGTCGCTCGTTGGGGTAGACCTGGAAAAATCAGAGTTTAAATGAACAACATTTATTCTGATGAGACTACATTAATCCTCACAATAATCCAGTTTATGAGACTATACCAAACAGATTTAATCTGTTCAGACAGAAGAAATAAGACGCATCTGGTTGATTTTGACACTAACCTGAAGCTGGTAAGGCTTTCCAGCACGGATTATCTGGGACACCAAGAAATTGGTGTGGAAAAAGTGCACATTCTCATCCAGAAACCCGTGAAGGATGAGCAACCTGTTGGGCCTGCAATGAGACACGGGCTGCATGAGGACAGGACTCACTAACACCAGCCAGGTGTGACTGTGTGACGTCTGAAGTGCAACTTTAACTGACCCCTCCTTTAAACTCGATGCGTCAGCAGCTCGCAACGTTTTGCTCGCGCAATAAACAGCACGTTCCTTCCTACCGGGAGTGCTTTACACATGTGAATGACTCGCGTAGCGTTACATCCAGTTGGTCTTGGAAGATCACGAAATCTCATGAGAATAGCAAAAAAACGTCAGTACGCACAACAACGTGCAGGGAGAAAGATGACAACATGTATCCAGAAGGTATGCGGCTTATTTTCACACCACCTACGGACTTCAAACCCGCCACAGGTACTGTACTTTCACGTAGTCTCGCAAAAGGAAGTCCTTTTATTTTGAAACTTCCAGGTACGATAGCATAATTTCCTGTCTGGTCGCAGCTAAACTGATGAACTTGATGTGTTTTAGAAGCGTACTGCGTAAAAAATAGAACTGCAAGGTAATGCTCACGACACTATGCTTCTGGGACGCGTCTCATGCGCACTGCTCGCGCGCAGTGGGAAAGGTCCCATTGACTTTAAAGGTGATATACCCGATTTCAAATAGCCTAGCTTAGAATGTCAACAAATGTAAACAAAGTCACAGAACTCTTGCCCCTCCCATTGGGTAGAATTCCTAAGCCACGCCCCCCCCCAGGTTTGGAAACACGTGTAGCCCCAGAAGACGACCGAGTGCAAGACACTGGTCCACAGTTCATTCAAATACCGTAACATGGCGCAATCACCGGTAAGTGAAAACAATATAACAACAAACAACTGACATTAATTGTTACTTTGTCCTGAACCTGACGTGGAACCAGCCGGCGGCTGTTTCTCCTGCTGTCACATGGTAGAGCGGTGAACACTCCCAGCAGTGGTGTGCGTCTGTTGCGCATCCAGTGGAAAGGAGGGGTAAAGTTTAACTAAAGTTATCAGTTCAAACTGAATTTGAAATGAACATATGAGTTTAAGTGTATGGAAAACAAATCTGCTGCAGTGAGTGTGGGAACCAATTAGTGCTCTACTATAAAAGAGGAAGTGGAATGCAGGGGTGTGTGTTTAGACTGGAGAGGACTAAATTGGTTTTGACCACTTCTATGTGAACACGCTGTCAAATGCAAATGTATGCTGTTTATTAGACATTTCAATGGAAAGAAATGAGTGGAGAAAATCAATCAGTTATACTATTTTAACTGCAAGGATAGCGCCTGGGCAGTTTTTATACCATCCAAGGCAATAGGAAAAGCACGTCAGACCTTATTCTGGTCACAAACACTATAGTGGCTTTAAGCATTGACCTATGCTACGTTCAGACTGCAGGTCTTAATGCTCAATTCGTATTTTTTGTAAGATTCGATCTTTTTGCAAGGTCGTTCATATTGCCAGTGAAATGCGACCTGAATGTGACTTCCTGTCTGAACGGAATGTGTCTTGAATGTGTAACGCATGCGCAGTAGAGGGAACAGTGTTCCTCCTTGCATTTGGCTCGGAGACTTTTTATTTTTTTTTAGCATTGGAGCCAGGTTCATTTAAACCCGCGTTCTGCTATTTCTTTGGTAATGTTTTCAAAAACCGCACGGTTTCGATAACATCCCTTAAGTTTGGCCTGAACAGAGTTGTCTCCCCAAATATTAATTACCTCAGACACCTCTATGGAACAATCTCCCTCTCCCTCAAATAAAAAAACCATCACTTTAAGTTAGCTTTTGGTTACTGATGTTATCTGTTGTGTTAACATCCTATCCCTGATTTTACATAATGTCTTTTATTTTTCTTCTTATTTTCTGTTTAAAGAATCCCTTCCATTAAAACAGTTTTTCTGAGGTTTCTGTTGAATATTTTAGCTCCACAGGTGTTCTTACCTTCATAGTGGGTGAAAACAGGTCAACAATTTCTCTTTCAGTTTTTAGCCAGCATGCTGCTGGCTAAAAGCTGTTAGCATAAGACGTAGCAAACAGTAAGAGAGAACGTCTAATGTTGCCATGAGCAGCGGGGCAGGAAACAGTATACCTTGCTCTCATAGGCTAGTTTGTTAGCCAATCAGAGTCCAGCAATTTGGAATAATGAATATTAATGAGCTGCTGACAAAGCCTGACGGAACCAGACAAATTTTGCCGCAGACAGATTGAAAGATCTGTTAATCAGTGTTTCCTGACATTTTTTAGATATAAAATGTTTCATATTACTGGTTAATAATAATAATCACAAAGTCCTGAAATGTGTATGAAATGGCCTCTTTAAGTATTTGTGTATTCTTGTATTTTTCTTTTTGCATTATCGCGCGATTTGTTGTACAGCACTTTGGTCAGCTGTCATGCTGTATGTTAAAGTCCTCTAGAAATAAACTTGACTTGACCTCGGTTTCTCATCATTGAATGTTCTCTGCATCTGTTGTCTTCTTTTCGCTTCTGCAACAAAGAATAGTCATGTATGTTGCGTATTGATGACATACAGGTCGGATGGAAGCGACCTGGTGGTTCAGACTGAAGTCGCGTGCCAAAAGATCGGATATGTATCGGATTTAGGACCACATGCTGAAGATGCCTGGGTCGCATTTGAAAAAATTTAATCTTTGTCGTTCAGAATGTCATAAAAAAAATCAGATACAGGTCAGGTGGGGGCAAAAAAATCAGATTTGTTAACTTAAACCTGCAGTGTGAACGTAGCCTTAGCCTTTACAGTGAGAATGAATGTGCACGTGTGATGAACCAGCTGTTCCAGATGTGTTACTGACTCGCTGGGCAGCTTGTCCACGTGCAGCGCCACAGATCCTTCCTCATAACCCTGCTGGTTGTTCTCCGGTACATCCATGTAACGCTCCGTGTAGCCCGTGTCGTAGGCCATCCACACCGTCACCGGAGCACCTGCAACAGCCAGCTGGGCGGGACAAACAGCGTTGTAAACAGGAAAAGAATTTTAAGAATTTAAAAGACAGAATGTCTGCTTTCTGCCACCAGACGCAGTTTAGTGACATTAAATGAGGTTTTATACGAGCACGAAGGTAAAAACTATGTTACAGAATGTAAAGTTATTCAGCTCTTTGAGATAAAATCCCATGTCCTGTCTGTTGATGGCGGTAGTTTGATTCCACCAGGAAAGAAATGAGGACAGATTGTGTCGGGTTTTATAAGTCCATGTTAACATGTTGTCCAACACAGAGACCAGTGGTAGCTGGCCAATAGAGGGCGCTAGGGCACCGCACTCCCTACCAAAAACATGATGTGGCAACAAATAAGAAATATTTATTTTTATTTTTTCTAATTACATGTATTTAGAGTTAAAAACACTCATATGTATATTTATACACTGAGAAGATTGTATAAATGATTTCTAAAAGACAGAAATTGCTTTGTAAAATATGATTTCCTGCTTCTTCACTTCTCATATGTCTAGTTCAGCTCTAGAGGCGGGCTCTTAGATCGAATTAGCCAATAGCAGGTCTGCATTGCCAAACGGAAGAACTTCATTTAGCCAATAAACGCTGAGAAAATAACTTCACGAAGGGCGATTTTTGAAGCGCCCCAAACCACGTTAAAGACCACGAGATTATCTGCTATCAAACAGCCGGTAAATGAGAAATGAAAGCAGTCGAGGCTTCACTCGGAGCTAGCTGGATGTAGCTATGCTAACTCTGTTTGTGTAAAACAAGCAGCTCTGATCCTGGACTGTTACAGGAGTGAGGAGGGAAAATATAAAGAAGAGACACCAGGAGACACACGGATAACAGAAGTAAGAACAATGTTTTTTTTTTTTGTTTTCTGGTAGAATAAAACTGAACAGAAGGGAAACTTGTTAAACCCAGTGATAGAGAAGTCTGTAAAGAAAAACAAGTTGTTAGGAAGTTTAATATTCTGACTAGTAGATGTCTGTAGGTTTATTATAATGAAAACCAGTTTTCCAGGTGTGTGACACCGTCCTGCTGCAGATTCAGGAGTGTTTTGTCTTCACTCAGCATCTCGTCAGTGTGACCTGCTGCATGGAGAACTGTCTCTACAGCACAGTGGGACGTTTCCTGAGACACACTGGACACAACTGTGGAGGTTTATCCAGTACTGGACAATTAAAATGATCAAATATATTTAATGTTTATATTATATTTGTAAGAAAAATATGTATTTGCATTTAATCTCATCATGATTTTATTATTATTGACTCTAACATGTAAATACTTCAGCATTAGTTTAGTACATGAGAGCTATGAACAAAGTCTCATCTCCACTACAGGAGTGAAAAACTTTTATTTACAGGACTGAGTCACTCCAAGGACACTCTGGTGGGAACTCCATAATAATGTTACTTTATCTACCAGGAGGCGGAGCTCTTCATTCTCTTTATAATGATGAAACAACTCTGTATGATTCAGTGACTGAATGCTGTAAGTCTAGCTTCATTCACTCCTTGCTGCAAGTAAACTTAAAGAAAACTTTATATCCCTTGTCTGTGATTCTTCTTCTCTTGTCTGAGGGTTTAAACTGCGTTTTGGTGTCGAGGAACAATTTCCCTAACAATATTAAATATTACTGTTTGGCTGACTAGATGAACCTGTTCTGGAGATTATTTTTTATTTTACAATTGAAAACAGTCTTTGTTAAATATTTAACTGAAGTTGAAACTGATTTTTTTAAACAGGGTTTACATTAACTCATCTTTACAAATGTTTTATTGACCGCCACTTAATTGGATTTATGCAGCTCCACCCAAAATCTATTTCACAAGCCGCCCCTGACAGAGACCGTGTGGTTGTAACAGGAATGATGAAACCCAGATATCTGAATGACTTCTGGTACTTCAGGGATTCATGTATTAGTTCAGTTTGGAGTATTAAAACAGGACGTTGTGGTATAAGGTGACAGCGGAGGGGGCGACGTTTGAGTTTTTGGGTTTTCCTAACCTTGAAGATGTTGGGTCGCTGGATGAGACCCATAAGGGAGAGGAACCCGCCGTACGACCAGCCGTGAATGGCGACACGACTCAGATCCACGAAGGAGAACTTCTCTGCCACGTACTGCAGCCCCTCCACCTGGTCTTCAATCTCCACCTGACCCTGCAGGGTTACAGGTACTCACATGTTCTCATGGATTCTACAAACACCAGATTTCATTTGTGGTATTTCACTCTACCATTTTGTTTTTCAGCGCTCCTTCAAACTCAAGACCCCTCTGACAGGAGCCCCTCCCATCAACAATGACCACAGCATAGCCAAGAGACGCCAACGTGTTGAGGCGGAGATACTTCATCCCCTTGAAGGAATTATTGACCAGCTGCACCTGAATATATACAGACATAACGTTCTAAATAATTAGTAGAAGTTTGAAGTCCAACACAAAAGACACTGTGAGTTGGACTAACGATCTTTTAGAACCATAATCCAGACCCACCTGTGGGCCACCGTACACGAAGAGGACCGTGGGGTGTTTCCTGCCGGGCTGCAGGTTGTGAGGTTTGTATATCATGCCGTACAGCTGGAAGCCAGACCTCCCTGTAAAGTCAAAAATCTCTGGTGGATTGTAATCTCCAGGGCAACCTGAAAGACACGATAACGTATGTTACATGACTAGACACTGACAGCTTGACCTGAAGGTTTACAGTGTGGTTTACAGCTCACTTGACACATATTTCGTGTCCTGCTCTTCCTGTATCTGCTAGCTCTGCCAGGGCTAATCAACAAATCGCTAAATGAATAGCAGAAAGGCTGTTTTTTTAGCTTACCTGTGTGTTTATTTCCTATTTTCAGTTGCTAACCCTCCATGACTAAATAATACTCTCTCTGAATCAGTTTCAGATCAGAACATGTGATCAGGACAGAGACCAGGCTGGTTTTGACGGGGACCTGATGGGTCGTCAGACTCTACGACCCTTTTGGGAATGAACTGAGGGACAGTCTGGGCCCCTGACGAACTACCATTATAAAAACAATGACCTGCTCCTAGATGGGGTTCCTTATTCCAGAACTGAAAAAGCCTTTTGGATGAAAGGCGAAAAACACAACAGTCCAGTTGTTTTTATTAACCTTTTACAAGATGTCTACGTCCTGGACGAATGAGAACCTACACAAACCTCTTTCTTTGACATGAGAGAATCAAGAAAAATCAACCAAAACATCAGGAGAATAATTGTAGACCTCCACAAGTGTGGCTCAATTTTACATACAATTTGCAATTAAAATACAATAAGATTCTCTTTATTTTTAAATTTAACAAATTCAATCTTTTTATAATTATTAATTAAAAAAAAAAATTGGTCTGATTTAATGTTTGATAGTAAAAAAGTGTTTTTGTGTTTTTATCTGAAGTATATGTAAATATCTGATTTCAATTATATATTTGATGTTTTTGATGTTCTTGATGGCTTGATTGTTAGAATGGAGAGTGAGAGAGAGGACGAGAGAGTGAAAGAGAGGACGCGAGAGAGAGAGAGGAAGAGAGAGGACGAGAGTGAGACAGAGGAAGAGAGAGGACGAGAGAGTGAGAGAGAGGACGAGAGTGAGAGAGAGGAAGAGAGAGGACGAGAGAGTGAGAGAGAGGACGAGAGTGAGAGAGAGGACGAGAGAGTGAAAGAGAGGACGCGAGAGAGAGAGAGAGGAAGAGAGAGGACGAGAGAGTGAGAGAGAGGACGAGAGTGAGACAGAGGAAGAGAGAGGACGAGAGAGTGAGAGAGAGGACGAGAGTGAGAGAGAGGAAGAGAGAGGACGAGAGTGAGAGAGAGGACGAGAGAGTGAAAGAGAGGACGCGAGAGAGAGAGAGGAAGAGAGAGGACGAGAGAGTGAGAGAGAGGACGAGAGAGTGAGAGAGAGGACCAGAGAGTGAGAGAGAGGAAGAGAGAGTGAGAGAGAGGAGCAGAGAGTGAGAGAGAGGGAGAGCGAGGACCAGAGAGGAAGAGAGAGGACCAGAGAGTGAGAGAGAGAGGAAGAGAGAGTGAGAGAGAGGACCAGAGAGCGAGAGAGAGGAAGAGAGAGGGAGAGAGAGAGAGAGAGAGGGGGAGAGAGAGGGAGAGAGAGAGAGAGAGAGAGAGAGAGAGAGAGAGAGAGAGAGAGAGGGAGAGGGAGAGAGAGAGAGAGAGAGAGTGAGAGAGAGGAAGAGAGAGTGAGAGAGAGGACCAGAGAGTGAGAGAGA
>SSNP01000092.1:1226541-1269921 GCA_006937955.1 Pachypanchax playfairii | reverse complement strand
ACCAGAGAGGGAGAGAGAGGAAGAGAGAGTGAGAGAGAGGACGAGAGAGTGAGAGAGAGGACCAGAGAGTGAGAGAGAGGAAGAGGGAGTGAGAGAGAGGAAGAGAGAGGACCAGAGAGGAAGAGAGAGAACCAGAAAGTGAGAGAGAGGAAGAGAGAGTGAGAGAGAGGACGAGAGTGAGGAAGAGAGAGTGAGAGAGAGGACCAGAGAGTGAGAGAGAGGAAGAGAGAGTGAGAGAGAGGACGAGAGAGTGAGAGAGAGGACCAGAGAGTGAGAGAGAGGAAGAGAGAGTGAGAGAGACGACCAGAGAGAGAGGACGAGAGAGTGAGAGAGAGGAAGAGAGTGAGAGAGAGGACCAGAGAGGAAGAGAGAGAACCAGAGAGTGAGAGAGAGGAAGAGAGAGTGAGAGAGAGGACGAGAGAGTGAGAGAGAGGACCAGAGAGTGAGAGAGAGGAAGAGAGAGTGAGAGGACGAGAGAGTGAGAGAGAGGACCAGAGAGTGAGAGAGAGGAAGAGAGAGTGAGAGAGAGGACCAGAGAGTGAGAGAGAGGACCAGAGAGGAAGAGAGAGAGTGAGAGAGAGGACGAGAGAGGGAAAAGAGTGAGAGAGAGGACCAGAGAGTGAGAGAGAGGAAGAGAGAGTGAGAGAGAGGAAGAGAGAGGACCAGAGAGGAAGAGAGAGAACCAGAAAGTGAGAGAGAGGAAGAGAGAGTGAGAGAGAGGACGAGAGTGAGGAAGAGAGAGTGAGAGAGAGGACCAGAGAGTGAGAGAGAGGAAGAGAGAGTGAGAGAGAGGACCAGAGAGTGAGAGAGAGGAAGAGAGAGGAAGAGAGAGTGAGAGAGAGGACGAGAGAGAGAGAGAGAGAGGACGAGAGAGAGAGAGAGGACGAGAGAGTGAGAGAGAGGACGAGAGTGAGACAGAGGAAGAGAGAGGACGAGAGAGTGAGAGAGAGGACGAGAGTGAGAGAGAGGAAGAGAGAGTGAGAGAGAGGATGAGAGAGAGAGAGAGAGGACGAGAGAGGGAAAAGAGTGAGAGAGAGGACCAGAGAGTGAGAGAGAGGAAGAGAGAGTGAGAGAGAGGACCAGAGAGGAAGAGAGAAGAAGAGAGAGTGAGAGAGAGGACGAGAGAGTGAGAGAGAGGACCAGAGAGTGAGAGAGAGGAAGAGAGAGGACCAGAGAGGAAGAGAGAGAACCAGAGAGTGAGAGAGAGGAAGAGGGAGTGAGAGAGAGGACGAGAGAGTGAGAGAGAGGACCAGAGAGTGAGAGAGAGGAAGAGAGAGTGAGAGAGAGGACGAGAGAGTGAGAGAGAGGACCAGAGAGTGAGAGAGAGGAGCAGAGAGTGAGATGGAGAATGAGGACAGAACAGAAAAGGAACAAGATCCAGGTGAGAAAGACACAGTCAAACACAGCTGTTTGTCCAAACTCATTAGAACATGTTCACTCATGCAGACTTTTTTTTTGTGCAAAACTTGGCTAAATAGTTATATAAATAATGTCGTTATTTGGCAGGATTCAATAATATTTTAGGCTTTTATGTTCACAAAGCTCAAGCCTTGAAGATACAGTCTCATGTATCTATAATAAAGAGGTGTTGTCAGTGTAGTGCAGGTCTATGATGACTTTCAGTGCTACTATCATCTAGTTGGGATTCTGGTTCTGTCTTGGTTCAGTCCTGTTTTAATCCTGGATCAGTTTTAGGTCTGGTTTAATTGGGGTTTAATCCTGGTGTCTTGATCCAGTCCTGGTTCTGCTCTGCCTTGTTGATTAAATAATAATCTGGTTTAAGGTTTCCTGAAAATGTGATATGATTAGTGTTTCCTAACGTTTCTTAGAATTAAAATGTTTCATATTACTAGTTAATACTTAAGAAATAACCACAAAGTCATGAAATTTGTATGAAACGGCCTGTTTAAGACATAAACATGTAACCCGCCCACTTTTACTTCATACCGTAGAAACAAAAACTACAAAGATCTGTTTTAGCCGTCTGTCTGGATTCTCTTCATCCTCCTAGTAAACTTAGATTGTTAGCTGAAATACTAAATATTTTAGAAAGTTATAAATGATATCAAAGAAAAATACAAGTTCTGGAAGAACCTTTAGTTAAGCTATGGATTTTCCTGTTGTCACAACCTGGTGGTGTGACGTGGGGGGTAGTGTAGATGTGGGTCTGAGTCTAACAAACACAACCTGGATATTACCTGGTGATTCCATCAAACTGGCCCAGAACTCTGGAACCACGTGTAGTGGATCATCTTCAACACAGCTGAGTTTGTATAAGTGAACACATGGAGGCGTGCTCACGTTGCTGTAGTGACTCACGAAGAAGTCAAAGTTCTGGAGGGTGAGAAAACACAGACTGTTAAACCAGCTGAAGCTGATGATGATGCGTGTGAATGGAATGATGGATGGTACCTGACTAACAGAGCAGCTATGAGAGAAACCAGGTTTGGTTAGTCTGACTACGTCTCCAGGTGACTCGTAGCTGACCATGTACAGGTGGTGCTCCAGAGGCGTGTCCCTGGTGCCTTGGAAATACACCAACTTAGTTCCTTCATTTACCCAGATCTAAAAATCAAACCCAACAGAATGATAAACGTGGTTTTATTTACTTTAGTTTGTGTTAATATTCTCTAGAAACATTTTTAAATTTAAAAGGTACACATTTTAGATATTTACAGTGTCAGTGGTTAAAAAAACACACAAAAACATTACAATTTTTTATTAAAATTGCTTTCATTTATAATAACAAGATATACAGCCAGGTCCATAAATATTGGGACAGTAAAGAGAGCACATATGTAAACTGTTGTAATTCCTATACCGTTGACCTGATTTGGATGTAAATACCTTCAAATGAAAACTGATAGTCTGCAGTTATAAAACATGATGTTTGTTTCATTTCAAATCCACTGTGGTGATGTACACAACCAAAAATGTTTGAACTGTGTCGATATCCTGATATTTATGGACCTGATTGTGAACAAACAATTTTTTAGAACAACAATCTTGTTTCACTGTTTATAGGTGGAAATAAAAGCTGCACAAAGTGCCTTAAGAAGTAGAAAACAATACAGAATATTATTTATCCAAATAATTTACTAGATCAGAACACGCAACGGGCCGATTTCTATCCAGTCTGTCCGAATATTTTGTTTTCTCACTCGTGAATCTTAAAGCTGATATTCCTGGTTTCAGATTGTTGAGAGTCTAAGCTAGGCAAAGTCACAGAACTCTCAGCCCCTCTCATCGGGTAGAATTCCTAAGCCACGCCCCCCCAGGTTTGGAAACACGTGTAGCCCCAGAAAACGACCGAGTGCAAGACACTGGTCCGCAGTTCATTAAAGTACCGTAACATGGTGGAATCACGGGTAAGTGAAAACAATATAACAACAAACAACTGACATTAATTGTTACTTTGTCCTGAACCTGACGTGGAACCAGCCGGCGGCTGTTTCTCCTGCTGTGACACGGTAGAGCGGTGAACACTCCCAGCAGTGGTGTGCTGCGGTAATATGTCTCAGTTTATTAGGAGCACAGAAGTCAAATAAATTTGTGGAAGTCCGTATGTCTGGAGAGACTGTCCAATCATTCCTTTAGGACCGAACCATTTGATTGGTTGATGTTTTGAGACAAATACGGGAGAACCACTTAATTAATTTTTTTCGGTTTTTTTTATCTTCACAACATATTTTTCTCCATGCTGTATTAAAATGTTTTTAATGAGCATGAAAAAAAGCATGTTAAGCTAATTTGTTATGCAAATTAAGTATAGCAGCTTTAAAGGTTCGGGCTGAGATTATTTATAAAACTACTTTGAAGACGTTATGATACACGACCAGAATTTAGATTATAATCTTATAACTCATGATCTCAGTGTGGCTCAGAGAGCCTTCCAATCAGAAGGTTGGTGGTTCAATCCCAGAGTCAGGTGAGAAAGTTAAAGCTCAAGAGCAGTAGAAAAACAACCCTGTTGGGTCTCTCGTCCAGGTTGGATTCACTCAGATGAGATGGTATGAGAACGGAGCAGCTCACTCACGTGATGACATCACACCAACACCACATTAAAGTGAAACTTTAAATGAAACATTGTTGACTGTTTAAAAGTCAGTCGGCCATTTTGGGTTTCTGTTATTTTCTGTTCAGGGTCACAGGGAGCTGGGGCTGGTTTTAAACATTGCAATCTATATTTTATATCATGATAAATCATAGCAGTTTAAGGCCATAAGGTCCAGCTCTATTATACAATCATTATGTTCTGATTAAACCAGGACAGACTTCCTGTCTGACTCCAAACATCTCCAAGTTGAATCAGGATTTTAAACTCCTTCATCCCAGTACTGGTTTTGTAGCAGATGAAATGTTTTTTTCATGCACTCAGACACCTGTGAACACTCAGTACAGGTGATGATTTATGTAACAGAAGCTCAGTCCTACCTTGGAACCATGTCTTGACAGGACCTCCCACTCTCCACTGGTCAGTGTGACTTCCTCCTTGATTGCACATTTAAAGTTTCCTAAAGAATAAAACAACAGATAAGAGACTCAGCATGACGTAACAGCTGAGGTGGAAGAAAAGCATCAAATTTAAATGTATAATTATAATATTTGAAATGAATAAGTTCTGGTTATCTCCTACCTTCTAGGTGATGGTAGCCCTCTGACCAGCGGTAGCAGCCTGGTTGTAACAATGAAGTAATTTTATACAAGTGGCTGAAACCTGTTTTAGACTCATTCACCCAAATGAAAGTAAACTCATCTTCTGATGTTTGAATAAAAGGATAGAATATATCATGAACCTGTGGAGAAACAAACGTTTCTGTTTACAAACAGTTACTGAAGCCTTAAGCTGGATTCATACTAACGCGAAGGTAAATGTGCTCCCACACGGCGGCGTACTGACGGAGACAGTTTCTGTTCATACTACTCCGACCCTGTTGCAAAGAAATTCTCCACCAGGACAACAGGAGGCGTGTTCCTTACTTAGAGGTCTCCCGGTGGTTTATGTGTGGTTCTAACCATGAGAGGAACAAATAAAAAGCAGGGACTTTACGGCCACCGGCATCGCCACTGCTGCCCTTCAGACTTTTTTTAATACAGACAAATTTATTCCTCATTTTCCTCCGTCGCTTCGTGCACTCCCCAACCTCCAACTCCAAGGTTCCAGGAGTTGAAGCTAAATGATCGTACTTCCTCACTTCTTCTGCGAGACGTTCTTCGATCTGCTCCATGTCTTCAAGACTGTCAACACTCGCGCTGTTTACAATTTTAAATGGAAGTTACGTCGTGCCGGAAATGATGTTGGGTTGTTTGGCTGACCAATCACAGACGTGCGTCATCCGACGTCGGAAAGTTAGAAAATAGAGCGTAACTCCAACTGACCTTCCGAGGCAGTTGGAGAGCCCATATGACGTCGTATCATGGTGGTGTGTGCCGTCGGAGCTGCGTTAGTATGAATCCAGCTTTAGTGACTTTAAAGTGTCTCTGACATGTTCGTGTCTCAGTAAAACATTTACAAACATTATAAATTTGTTTAATGAAACAAGGTGCAGGTCTATGTGTTTGACCCTTTAAGGTAAATATGAAATGTTTTAATGGGCTTCAGTGTGAAACAGGAAGTGATGAAACAGGAAGTAGCTCTTTGTTTCCATCTTACATGGACATTAAAGGGGTTATGACATCAAAATGCACTTTTTTGAGTTTTTTGGGGTATATCATGATGTGTTGTGCACTGATGAGGCCGTGTGAACGTCCAAAGCGAGTATCAAAGTTCCCGTTTGTGGGCGGTCCGCTTTGTTTCATATTTAAAAAACGGTTGAATCGGAAAGCACCATTTTTTCCTACGTGGCATTTCATCCTACGTATTTCATAGCGTCCAATAAAAGTGCACAGTGAAGTAAACAGTCCCCCACCCCCAGCCCATACACCGGTAGCTGCGTTGCGCTAGCTTGTGCTGCTGCTCTTGAGAAGAGATGACTACGCAAACGGGGACCTGTTGTGTCCAAGGATGCTCAACCCATGCTGGAAGTTTACACTCACTCCCGAAGGATGAAAAAACAAGAGAAGAGTGGCTGAAGTTCATTTATGGAGAAGTGCCACGCAGTTATAACCTCAATTTGAGAATATGTTCAGCTCACTTCACGGAGGACTGCTTCCATAACTTGGGTGAATTCAAGTTGGGATTGTCAAAGAAACTGATTTTAATTAAAAATTCTTTACCAACCCTGAAGGAGGCGACCACATCGTCAATACCTGTAAGTTTATTTATTTAATAAAATGCTGCCTTGCCTGATAAACGTTTGTTCGTGGTCTGAAGAGTTCATGATGCTAGCATGTGATAGCCGCTCTAGCAACAATGTCCGTGAGCAACAGGTTTATCATACCATATTGTGAATCTATTTTCATTGATAACATCTGACAGCACTGTTTATTCGCTCATGTGATTAGTTGAGTTTTATGTGTTCACCCCTCCGTCTTCCTCAGAAGACGTTTCAGGCTCGAACATATACGGTTGTAAACGTCCACTCGCCGTGTTACTGGACTGTTGACGGAGCCGAGAAGAAAGGCTTGCTGCGGGCAATGGTTGTAGCCAATCAGAGCGAAGTCAGCCAGGGAGACCCACATATCATTAATGAAAGGAACCGTGTTGCTGAGAAGAGGATTCTGACCTGCCCGTACACCCCCGCCCTGTTAGTTTTTTAATCAAATTCTTTTGTGAGTTGACATATGCGGGCATATCTACTACATGAAATAGCTTTACGCCAGTTTAAACAGTGATGTCATCACACCTTTAAAAGTATTAGTGATCTTGTGTTTTCATTGATAAAATGGTGAAACTCTGTATATCAGCTGGTTGTAACAACACTGATTCATTAATGTCTTTCCCTAAATCAGACCCATTGAATGATGACATCACTCACACAGAAATAAAAGACTTGATGATGTTCTGACTCAGTGGGTTGGAGTTTGATCGAGTCATTTTCACTCAGCAGAGACACGAGTTAAACATCAAATATCATTTCTATCAACAACAACACCTGTAATCTGATACTGCACAGAAACAAAGCAACACGTGGAAATCCTCTTTACTGAATGTCTCACTCTCAACACGCAGAGTTCTTCTGAGAAACATGAATGTTCTAAATAAAAAGGGACTGGAGTTTGAAATGAGCTGCAGGTTAACAGGCATACTTGCCAACCCCTTGATTATCCCGGGAAAATCTCAAATTTCAGTGCACCTCTTGAAAATCTACCAGGGTCACCATTCCCTCCAAATTTGTCTCAATTTCCTACTGGAGACTAGAACGCCAGGCGCCATTTCTGGCTGGACAGTAATAACCGTTATAACTCTAAGTCACCACCGTTTGTTGCACGAACACTGTTACTAACAACACCCCCCCCCATCCCCACCCACCACCCCCACCCCCGCCCGGTTCCCCGGCTTGAACGTCTCCCAAATTCTGAGGTCCCAAGGTTAGCATGTATGTCAACAGGGTCTTTCTGTGAGACCAGCTGTAACGTTCGTTTACATCCACGATGACACTGAGACTGACTGTGTTTGATCATCAGAACTGGTTCTGTTCACATCGTCTCGTCTCCTGAGTCCATTTCTCCTTCAAAAACACACAAACACTCAGAAACCACAGATTCTGGTTCTGATTCTACATGCTCTGTTCTAGTAAATCACTTTGTTTATATCTCATGTTCCTGAGTTTCATCACTTCCAGTTAATGTGGCTTCCTTGAAATTGTGTAGTGAGATTTTATAAATCTGCAAATTTGAGACTTTATTACTGAAAATCTGCACATCCTGGTTTATGTGGAAAAATTGTTCCTGGACACAAATATAATACTGATTGATAGTAAAATAACATAAAAATCACATTTCAGAGACTCTTTAAATAATTCTCATAAACAAAGATCATGCTGCAGAATAATACTTTACATTTATCCAGACATCCGTGGTCTCCTCATAGATGATGTACGGCTGTGTGTTAGTGGGCACAGCCTCCAGATTGTCCTGCCTAACAGCTGGATCTTCTGTGACGGGGATGAAAAGGGCTAAAGGCAGCAGAACCAGCTGTAGTTTCCTTTGACTGCGATCCAACAGTACCGCCCAACCACTAGGAGAACATAGAACAGACGAGACTCTAAACATTCAATCGCTTTAGATGGAACTCTACAGTAAAGAGAACACACATTCAAATAAGGTACATATCAAAACATTAAAGTCCTTCATTTACTAGTTTATTTCAAAACAACAGCAATCATAAAAGAAAACACGTACTACTTTCCATCATGTGTCCATCCCACTCTGGCGATGTATTCTGTTCCAGGAAATAAAGAGCTGAACGGGACGACCAGCTCTTTATCTTGTGTGCTTACAATCTATATGTAGATAAACACACAGGCATGTCTGAGTAAAATCAAACCAAAACTCAGGAGTAACAAGCAGCACAGTTTCAACTCACTCTGCCATGATGGTCTGTCTTGATCTCTGCCAGTTTAAGTGTGGCCTGAGGGTTTTTGCTTCCTTTATATTTGGAAAAACAGAATGTTTAAAAAGCTTAATGAAAAGATTAACTCCGTCATTAGACAGCAGAGGACTGACCTGTACGAGGATATCTGTACGCATCTGCTTTCCTTTCCTCCAGCGCAGGAGAAGGAACATGAATAATTTCTACTTCTGTCTCATCCACCTCTTCATACAGAAGGTACATTGTTTTACCTCCATCAAGGTCTAAAGAAAGTAGATTTCATTTGAGAATATTTGTGAACATACTGTCAGTAGAATTCAGTTATCAGAAGGCAGTTGTGTTCTTCAAACACAGAAAGTTATTATGTGCTGACCTTCCAGTGCGGAGGGATTCCACCAGTACCCGGTAAAACGGTCAAACTCTTCCTGGATGACAAACGTAGCTACACCTGCAGACTTGGGGTCATCTTTAACGCTGTCTAAACCTGGAAGGAAAACATTTAATATTAGTGTTCAGCCTTAACAGTTCAACGTTACGTGTATCTTCTTCCAACTCCAAGGTCTCACTCATCTGAACATAAAAACACACCTGGTCCTTAAGGGTCTTAAAATGAGGTCAATCCTACAGAGATATTACACCAATTCATTATTTATTTACCAAAATCGATGCTAAAATGCAGCAGCAAACTAAACAGATACTCTGAAAGAAAAGAAGAGCATTACAAACAGCAAAGAGCTGCTAACCAGCTGCTGTGACCACCATCTGCTGGGCACAGAAAGAGTTCTACGGTCAATTAAAAACAGTTTGAAAAGATGAACATATTGTTGGCGATCGAATCCCAGAAGCTCTGTTTCAAATTCTACACTCCTCAGTTGTCATTTCCAACATTTACCTTCAGTGAAACAATTAGAATACAGACTGAAGATGTGCAGCTCGTTTAATAAGAGACAAAACGTCTCCTTCCTGGAAAACATACTGCAGTATTTACAAAGAACTTGTTTAAAACCACAAACTTTCTGAAACAAATTCTTTTAGACACGACCTACTTTAACCTGTAAAGACCAAATGACTGTTTTTATTATGTCCTGATATTTTGGACTGAAAGAAGACATGCTGCCTTTATACCATGACAACAAACGAGCTTGAGTCATTTCAGTTTCATGTGATGGAACACGACAGAATGTGATGAACTCAGGAGTTTATTTAAAGGCCCATTCTGATGGTTATTGTTTTTCATGTTGTTAGCATGTTCTTCTGGCATGTTTCTGATACTAGAGGACGTATCTTAAAGACGTCATTTCACACATATTTCATGACTTTGTGGTTATTTCTTAAGTATTAACCAGTAATATGAAACATTTTATATCTAAAAAACACGTCAGGAAACACTGATTAACAGACCTTTCAATCTGTCTGCGTGAAGATTCGTCAGGCTTCAGGTTGCAACTCATTAATATTCATTATGTGAATTTGCTGGACTCTGATTGGCTAACAAACTAGCCTATGAGAGCAAGGTATACTGTTTCCTGCCCCGCTGCTCATGGCAACATCAGACGTTCTCTCTTACTGTTTGCTACATCTTATGCTAACAGCTTTTAGCCAGCAGCATGCTAGGCGTGGTTTCAACTGCAGGAGCTGATGAATACTAACGAACAAAGGAGTTGTGATGAAACAGATACAGGCTGTTAGAACTCAGGAGAACTCGGGTTTTACCACCACCTGCGTAGTTTGAGAGATTAAAACTGAAAGAGAAGTTGTTGACCTGTTTTCACCCACTATGAAGGTAAGAACACCTGTGGAGCTAAAATATTCAACAGAAACCTCAGAAACACTGTTTTTAATGGAAGGGCCTCTTTAAGAAAATAAAGCTAAAAATTGCATTTCTAAGTGTTTCTGCATTCAACTGCGCTGGTCACAAGTTCCTGCTCCACTAGCTTACAGCTAGTAGTAGTGCTAGCATAAACAGAGAGCTCTCAGCAATGAGGAGGGCGGGGGGATCCTCTAAGCAAATGGAGAGGTGAATTGCTAATGAGCTTCTGCTGCTATGCAGAAACTACATCCTAGAAAACGGCACAGGTTTTGTGATTTTGGGTAAAAACATCCTAATCCTAATTTAAAGACCAATGAGATTAAAATACTCAAAGGATAATCAGAGTGGGTCTTTAAATCTCTTATCAAATCAACACAGTTTCTCATCAAAGCTACAAACCTTTGTGACAGCATGTGAGTCTCCTCTCCTCGCCTGTCTTTATGTTAGCTATCCACAGGTCGTTGTTGTTGATGAAAGCTACAAAATCAGGTTGTCCAGGGCAGATTTTGGGATCCATGCGGGTGCCTGAACACTGGCTCTTGATCTCCACTGGCTTTACAGGAGCAGACTGCTGAAAACAGCATGCAGTCTTAGTCAAGGGCAAAGTGACAAAATCCAACACAAGCATTATAAAACTACAACTTCTAAAACAGAGCAGTGAATGACGTCCTGCATGAAATAATACTTAAACTGAGACCCAGAATCCCTGATGAGTTGAAACAATGATGATGTGGATGCAGAGCAGGAGATCAGAGAGAGACAGAGGTTTTAGTTGGAGTTGAACAGCCCACAGCATTCTGGGTAATAGTGCTGACTTTAACAGCATGTCCTCTAAATCACATGATGTTTCACTTTGTGGGAAAATTGTTATGTCTTTTAAATAAAGCTCAAACAAAAAGTTGATCATAACTGCATTTGAACTTCTACATCTTGGTATTTTGTTTGTCATTTTTATGATAGTAAAATTAATGTTATCAAAACACTACTGTGGATTTAAACACATAAACTGTGCAGATAGTCGACAGGCTGGACTTCTGACACCATGTTGGGTTTCAGAGCAATGTTTCCACACCGTACTGACCAGTCAGCACAAGTGTAACATATTTAAACCTATTTTACACTATTTTGTATAATATAGTATTTTTTTGTATAATCTAAAATTATGTCGACATTATTTTCAATGGAATAATAAAAGTACCTCCCCAGTCATGTATGATGCCTGACAGGAGCTTCTATGTTGAGACTGGTGGGTAAATTAAATGAAATGACCACTTTATGAAGAGAAGGCACGAATCATTTTGGTGGGGGGGGGTTGAGGTGGAGAAGGACAGTGTATAAACTCTGCTCAAAGAGAACGAGTGAGAACCCAGACGGAGGGAGAACGATCACATGACCCAGACTTTTTAATTAAACTCTGGAATAGTCTGCAATAAAAACTGCAATAGTCTAAACATACTACACCACACAGTTAACTTTAAAAACCTAAACACTGAATGACTCCCAGCTCTGTACTCACAATGAAACCGTTGCTGCCTCCATCTCGACAGTAGAAGAGACTGTTACTGGCTTGGAAGAGGAAAAGGCCGGTTTTCACATGATAGTCATATGAAGTGATGCCAAATGCACCCAAACGTTTACGCTCTCTGAGAAGCTCCTCCTCTCGGGAATAAGCTCCCTGGTGTGGCGTGGCCTGAGGAGAAACAGATGCAAAAGGGATGTAGCATTCAACAAATCTGGTTTACATGTTTGTTTGTTGAAGATATTTTTGAATTTAATAACATACAGTAGCAACAACAATCAGAGAGAGAGGCCGAGATCTCTGGTTTACCGTTTGTGTAAACCGGCATTTGCCACTCCGATCTGAAAATGGTTTTATAAAAGGCCAGTGGCAATTTCCGTTTTATAATTGGTATTCCATTTCTTTAGTGGCCAAAGCAACTCCTCAACTGTAAATTTATACATAACTAAGGGTTGCTACATTTATGTATAAATCTAGAGTTGAGGAGTTGCTTTGGTCACTGAGGAAAAGGAATACCGATTATAAAAAGGAAATTGTTATAAAACCATTTTCAGATCGCAAATGCCGTTTTTCACAAAACGGTAAGCCAGTTGCTGCTTTCGGCTCTCGGCCCTACTGCCAGAGTCTCCTCTTACCTGTCTACAGTCAGTCAGACTCACCTGCAGCCAATACGCATCAGCTGGATTCTAACATTCACTCTCTTCATTAGTAGCAGCAGAGTTTAACTTGAATGTTTTGTGTAAGGGTTGTTTTTGTTTACTACTTAATATACTAACAACATTTTCTAAAGTTTTTCTTGCGAGTACTTATCACCGTAAAAGTTAATACTAAAGAAAATGAAATTAATAAGATAATATACAGTAATGAGATATTTACCTGGAAGTGATCCAGCATCTGTTTCCATGACAACACTAAGAGGGCCTCTTTCCGAACCTTTTTGGGGATTTCTGAGTAGAGTAGTGAGTTCTCTCTACTTCCATAAGGCATTCCTAGTAGACACATAGTACAAGTGGACACGGCACACAAACTGATTGTCACACTGTGACATCAAGAAGCAAAACACAACCAGGGTCAAATGTAGGAAGCAGAACTGAACAATCTGGTGCATGTTCATCCAGCTCCAGTCAACTTACCCAGATAGTACAATCGATGGGAGTGGGGTCCATTCTCATCTGTCTTCTGCACAAACTGGAAGTCATGGGGGGCCTTGTTGGCAATCATACCCGAGTACTTCCTGCTGCAGTGGATAATATCACGAAGGCCCTCCCAAGAGTGTTTCTCTACAAAGAACTGAGATGGTACGTCCTCCATCTCCACCACCTCTGTGCTGTCTGAAAGACCATCCACGGCCATCATGCTCACAGTTCCACAGCTGTTGACATCACAAAGAACTCAGGAGTCGTACGATAAAGAAATCAATAGATAATAATACCCAAAACAGTTACTGTAACATAAATACTGAAAGCAGTAACTAACTAAATACAGTGGTTGACGCTTATTTGCACAAAACTGCTGGGCACGTTCCTGCGTCATAGAGAATCCATATGCTTATATGCACAAAACATTTGGAGGTATCATACATGCATCTCACTAAATCTCACTGTTTCTCACTAATTACTTGACTGTAAACCTCCGCTGGTGTTCTCACACACACTCTTGCTGTTAGGTGTGTGGAACTAGACTGCTCTGGCGTTTACACATGCGTGTCTGGCGCGTCTACCTGAAGCTGTCAGACGGTTGCCAAAAAATAATCACCGACTTCTTCAGTATGAAATAGTGTCACATGTAACATTTGTTCTAGTTTTTATTGCCTGATCATGAGTTCTTAATATCTGATATAGAAAATCGTTCTGTTCTGTTACTAACTGTAACTTAATCTGTGTCGTTACCGTGGCATCGATGCACGCGTATCTGGCGCATCTGTTACCAGTGTTATATTGGATCTTCTCTACGAGTATATAACTCAGTCTGTTTGAGAGTTTTATTCTCCTAACACATTTTAATTGGGTTATTACCTAATTTCTGATTATCTGTTATTAATACTGAACACTTCTACCCGTGTTTATAGTTCAAATGACGACCGACGGATAAATGCACACAACGCTTATATGCACAAAACTACTGGGCACTGAGGTCGTGTATATAACCGTCAACCACTGTGCTATAAACAGCTACTGTAACATAAATACTGTAAGTATTTACTGTAACATAAATACTATAAACAGTTACTGTAACATAAATACTGTAAACAGTAACTGTAACACAAATACTGTAAGTATTTACTGTTACATGAATACTGTAACAGTTATTGTAACATAAATACTATAAACAGTTACTGTAACATAAATACTGTAAGTATTTAATATAACATGAATACTATAAACAGTTACTGTAACACAAATACTATAAACAGTAACTGTAACACAAATACTATAAACAGTTACTGTAACATAAATACTGTAAACAGTAACTGTAACACAAATACTGTAAACAGTAACTGTAACACAAATACTGTAAGTATTTACTGTAACATGAATACTGTAACAGTTATTGTAACATAAATACTATAAACTGTTACTGTAACACAAATACCGTAAACAGTAACTGTAACAAAAATACTGTAAACAGTTACTGTAACATAAATACTGTAAACAGTAACTGTAACACAAATACTGTAAGTATTTACTGTAACATGAATACTGTAAACAGTTACTGTAACACAAATACCGTAAGTATTTAATATAACATGAATACTATAAACAGTTACTGTAACACAAATACTATAAACAGTAACTGTAACACAAATACTATAAACAGTTACTGTAACATAAATACTGTAAACAGTAACTGTAACACAAATACTGTAAACAGTAACTGTAACACAAATACTGTAAGTATTTACTGTAACATGAATACTGTAACAGTTATTGTAACATAAATACTATAAACTGTTACTGTAACACAAATACCGTAAACAGTAACTGTAACAAAAATACTGTAAACAGTTACTGTAACATAAATACTGTAAACAGTAACTGTAACACAAATACTGTAAGTATTTACTGTAACATGAATACTGTAAACAGTTACTGTAACACAAATACCGTAAGTATTTAATATAACATGAATACTATAAACAGTTACTGTAACACAAATACTATAAACAGTAACTGTAACACAAATACTATAAACAGTTACTGTAACATAAATACTGTAAACAGTAACTGTAACATAAATACTGTAAGTATTTAATATAACATGAATACTATAAACAGTTAATGTAACACAAATACTATAAACAGTAACTGTAACACAAATACTATAAACAGTTACTGTAACATAAATACTGTAAACAGTAACTGTAACACAAATACTGTAAGTATTTACTGTAACATGAATACTGTAACAGTTATTGTAACATAAATACTATAAACAGTTACTGTAACACAAATACCGTAAACAGTAACTGTAACAAAAATACTGTAAACAGTTACTGTAACATGAATACTGTAAACAGTAACTGTAACACAAATACTGTAAGTATTTACTGTAACATGAATACTGTAAACAGTTACTGTAACATAAATACTATAAACAGTTACCGTAACATAAATAATGTAAACAGTAACTGTAACACAAATACTGTAAGTATTTAATGTAACACAAATACTATAAACAGTTACTGTAACATAAATACTGTAAACAGTAACTGTAACACAAATACTGTAAGAGTTATTGTAACATAAATACTATAAACAGTAACTGTAACACAAATACTGTAAACAGTTACTGTAACACAAATACCGTAAACAGTAACTGTAACACAAATACCGTAAACAGTAACTGTAACACAAATACTGTAAGTATTTACTGTAACATAAATACTGTAAACAGTAACTGTAACACAAATACTGTAAACAGTTACTGTAACACAAATACTGTAAGTATTTACTGTAACATGAATACTGTAAACAGTTACTGTAACATAAATACTATAAACAGTTACCGTAACATAAATAATGTAAACAATAACTGTAACACAAATACTGTAAGTATTTAATGTAACATAAATACTATAAACAGTTACTGTAAGCAGTAACTAACATACTGTACCTTTTCCACATATGATGGTTTTTGTTACAAAGTTTGACCTTCTTGGCTCTTTGCATTCAATAGCCAGCACACTTTCCAATTCTGTAAACAGATGAGAAAACCCATTTAGAATGTCAGTGTTCAATTCATTCCTATAGAGCTTCACAGCAAAACATTTTACACCACAGACAACTGACCAAACAAAAACAGTAAAAAGACCACAAGAAAAAAGTATTGTTTCATTTTAGAAAGATTTTTCAATTTGATCCATTTAAAATGTGAGTTTGGAGAAGATTTTACAGGCAACTACAATAACCTTAATATCAATCAAATCAAATCAAAAATACTTTATTAATCCCCGAAGGGAAATTCAAGTGTTGTTGTAGCTCAGTTATTCTTCAGGGAGCCATAGAGAGTTCTAGCTGTGGACAGGAAGGATCTCTTGTAGAGGGTTCTAGGTGTGGACAGGAAGGATCTCCTATAGCGGTCTGTGCTGCAGCGGATTATGAAGAATCTTCTGACTGAAGACACTCTGGTGTTGAGTTACTGTGTTCTGAAGAGGATGATGAGGGTTTAATTAATTAATTAATTAATTTAATTAATATTTTTAGCCAGATGTAATTGAAACCCTTAACAGGCACATTAGTCCTCTTACCTGACACCCCGCCTGCTACATGAATGATGAATGATACAAAGTAAATCAGGTTGTTTAAAAATGGCCAGCTGAAGTCAGACTGGTGCTTCAGGAGCAGAAACTCTGGGTTTCAAGAAGAAAACCTTCTCTTTCCTCTCTCTATCCATAAACTCTGGGTTCACTTACCCACATAACCTGGTTTCTGAAAAATCTCTCAAGTGAAGATCTCAGATGAGCAAAATCCTTCAATTATCGTTCAAGTTATAGAATAAAACAGGTGGGCCATTTCACAGACTTCCGTTTTCCAAGACCTGCCCCCCCGTTCAGCCCCGCCCATAAAATGCATCACCTGCAGCCCGTAAAGATACACGATACTTTTCCAGTTCACAGGCTTGTTTAGATCAAGACCTCTGGTGCTTTTCTGTGGCTGGTCGTTGATGAAGTATGGGATTTAACGACACTTCGTTAAGGAGTTTTTTTTATCCCGTAAGTTAGACCCGATCTGCATTTAGCTCCTGAACCAGAACCCTCCTGTCTTTAGTTCTACTCGGTCACGGTTTACTATACGAAAAGGCTAAACAAAATAGAGATCAGATTTCCACTGGGCTATTTTTCTTAAACACCATGAACTGAACTTGTCAGAAACTTTTCATCTTTTAGCACAACAGGAAACGCAATTCGCTCGTGATCGTTAAAAAACAAAGAAACTCAATGTCCTCCTTTAAAAATTAAACATATTACAAATCTACTTTAACCATTAATATATTTTTAATATGTTCAAGGAAGCTAGAAGGTACAATGGATGAAAAGTAAAGGGAAAAGCCAAAACGCCGGTGCCGCCGTTACCAGCTGAATCGAACCCGGAGATGAATCTTTGTTCTCGGTTGTAACTCTTGTGTAATACCGGCAAATTCAACTTGATGTTTTCAAATGAAACACTGCCAAGAACAGCTGACAGCAAATGGGAAATACTGGATATAAAACCAGTATTTAAATAGATATTTCTTTGTATTTGCAGTATTTAAACAGATTCTCCTCCTGTGCTATTTTCGTTGTCAAGCTAGCTACCAAGCTAGAGAGCTGCTAAGTAGCGGTTTTCCTGAGAACTGGTGCAGTGAGAAAAAACGTGTCCCTCACAGAAACTAAAATATCAGACTTACCAGTCTGGCTGCAGTTCCTCTGACCAAGCTTCTAGCTTGGTGTCAATAAACAGATTCTATAAGTGCTAAAGATTGAATCCATGGCCGAGAACGGCCACACAAGATGCAGCTGGCACTCGGGAAGAGGCGGAACCTTATTCCAATCTGTGTTCACTCCGGGCGTTTCACACAGGCGCACTGGAACTACTTCCTCCTACCTGCACGACGTGAAAACGATCCAAATGTTCCACTTATGTCGGATTACACCTGTACGCTCTGATTTTCATGTGAAAAGACTATAATAAAGTTATCTAAACGATCTCACGCGTGACTTTGAAAACAAACCGCCCAACAGACACTTTTTGAATATAACATTTCTGCTAGCATCTGCTGATGTGAATTTATTTTAGTCAGAAACAGATTTTAAACAGGCAGTCTAAATGCCCTTATTATATGACCCTGAAAACTTATAATTTCAATAAAGACACAGTCATGTTGAGAGGAAACTCAAGTTTATTTGTATTTTTACAAAGAGAACAGGTGTTTTACTTGAGGGGGATGAAACGGGACGAGTGTGTGGCTCCAATACCTGGACGACCGTGTTTCACTGGTTTGTAGGTGATGGAGAACTCACCCAAGTAGTGACCACACATTTCAGGCTGTGGAGAAAACACAACATTAGTGTGTAAATGGATTGAACTAAGAGATTCAACATTCACACAATCAGATTATATGAGAAGAATTAAAACATTGTTTTGTGATGTTTATCATAAGTCACTGTCCAAACACTGAACATGGTGCATTTCCACAGGTCTGCTCGAGTCTCCTGGAAAACCTTCCTAACTGCAGTCAAACATTCACACTCTCAGTAACCGACAGAACTGCAAAATGTTCGTGTTGATTTAAAAAAAAAAAAAGACATAAAAACTGCCTGTGCACAATAGGGCAATCTAGACCAGCGCTGCACATGTTGCAGCTTGTTGGAATAACTGTATCTTCTTGCATGTTTTCCTTTTGTCAACATCACCTTTATTTTTATTCTGGTTTTGGATTCTGTGCAGATTGAAGAATTAACTTTTTTTGCCTTTTATGATGTGTAACCATAGCAACGATACTTGTTTACAAGGAACAACAGCTAATGGACATTTGTAAGGCTCAAATACTAAAGCTGAGACCCCCAAAACATTGATGAGTTAAAAAGAATTTGTGGATGAAGTTTGAACCTTCTTCCTTCAGTCATACTGATGAATGTGAACATCTGCAGCCACCTGAAGGGGGCGGAGCATCAGAGAAGGTGAAGTAAAGATGCTGAAAAAACTGATAAAGGCCTGATTCTGTTCTGGTCTCTCGTGAGTTGATTGTGCAAAGGAGGATGAAGAACATAATGGAGAACCCTCATCATCCTCTTCCTCTTCGCAACACAGTAACTCAAAAACAGAGTCTCTTCAAATCATACACAGATTACTACAGGAGATCCTTCCCGTCCACAGCTAGAACCCTCTACAGGAGATCCTTCCCGTCCACAGCTAGAACCCTCTACAGGAGATCCTTCCCGTCTACAGCTAGAACCCTCTACAGGAGATCCTTCCTGTCCACAGCTAGAACCCTCTACAGGAGACCCTTCCTGTCCACAGCTAGAACCCTCTACAGGAGACCCTTCCTGTCCACAGCTAGAACCCTCTAGGATGACTAAAGAAACACTGACTTACTCCAAATTTTAATTTCCCCATTAAATACCAAGAAAAATCTGGACTGGACGTCTTGTCCTTCTTCCACTGGGAGACACCGTACAGAGGAACCTTCATGTTGCATCTCTAGAGTCAGTGCATCCACTGATACACCTGCAGTCCAGCTCATAATCAGGTTTGGGATTATTAAAGCTTTATTGCAAATAAATGTGTAAGAAATATACAGTGGGGCAAAAAAGTATTTAGTCAGCCACCAATTGTGTAAGTTCTCCCACTTAAAAAGATCAGAGAGGCCTGTAATTTTCATCATAGGTATACCTCAACTATGAGAGACAAAATGAGGAAAAAAAATCCAGAAAATCACATTGTCTGATTTTTAAAGAATTTATTTGCAAATTATGGTGGAAAATAAGTATTTGGTCAATAACAAAAGTTAATCTCAATACTTTGTTATATAGCCTTTGTTGGCAATGACAGAGGTCAAACGTTTTCTGTAAGTCTTCACAAGGTTTTCACACACTGTTGCTGGTATTTTGGCCCATTCCTCCATGCAGATCTCCTCTAGAGCAGTGATGTTTTGGGGCTGACGCTGGGCAACACGGACTTTCAACTCCCTCCAGAGATTTTCTATGGGGTTGAGATCTGGAGACTGGCTAGGCCACTCCAGGACCTTGAAATGCTTCTTACGAAGCCACTCCTTCGTTGCCCGGGCGGTGTGTTTGGGATCATTGTCATGCTGAAAGACCCAGCCACGTCTCATTTTCAATGCCCTTGCTGATGGAAGGAGGTTTTCACTCAAAATCTTACGATACATGGCCCCATTCATTCTTTCCTTTACACGGATCAGTCGTCCTGGTCCCCTTGCAGAAAAACAGCCCCAAAGCATGATGTTTCCACCCCCATGCTTTACAGTAGGTATGGTGTTCTTTGGATCCAACTCAGCATTCTTTCCCCTCCAAACACGACAAGTTGAGTTTCTACCAAAAAGTTCTATTTTGGTTTGATCTGACCATATGATGTTCTCCCAATCCTCTTCTGGATCATCCAAATGCTCTCTAGCAAACCGCAGACGGGCCTGGACGTGTCCTGGCTTCAGCAGGGGGACACGTCTGGCACTGCAGGATTTGAGTCCCTGGCGGCGTAGTGTGTTACTGATGGTAGCCTTTGTTACTTTGGTCCCAGCTCTCTGCAGGTCATTCACTAGGTCCCTCCGTGTGGTTCTGGGATTTTTGCTCACCGTTCTTGTGATCATTTTGACCCCACGGGGTGAGATCTTGCGTGGAGCCCCAGATCCAGGGAGATTATCAGTGGTCTTGTATGTCTTCCATTTTCTAATAATTGCTCCCACAGTTGATTTCTTCACACCAAGCTGCTTACCTATTGCAGATTCAGTCTTCCCAGCCTGGTGAAGGTCTACAATTTTGTTTCTGGTGTCCTTTGACAGCTCTTTGGTCTTGGCCATAGTGGAGTTTGGAGCGTGACTGTTTGAGGTTGTGGACAGGTGTCTTTTATACTGATAACGAGTTCACACAGGTGCCATTAATACAGGTAACGAGTGGAGGACCGAAGAGCCTCTTAAAGAAGTTACAGGTCTGTGAAAGCCAGAAATCTTACTTGTTTGTAGGTGACCAAATACTTATTTTCCACCATAATTTGCAAATAAATTCTTTAAAAATCAGACAATGTGATTTTCTGGATTTTTTTTCCTAATTTTGTCTCTCATAGTTGAGGTATACCTATGATGAAAATTACAGGCCTCTCTGATCTTTTTAAGTGGGAGAACTTACACAATTGGTGGCTGACTAAATACTTTTTTGCCCCACTGTATCTGCAGTTGGTTTAAACATACTGCAGTATTTGTATTTACAATGTTTTAATAACCTGAACTTGGTTAAACGACTTGGGAAAAAAAACATCTTGAAAAAAGATTTTTAAAATAATCAATTTTTTTAACAATAAAATTACAATTAGCAACATTATTTTCTTTTTGAACCCAATTAGCATGTTACTGATTCAACCAAACAACTTGCCAGTGTAAAAACACAAGGATTTAACAAAAATAACATTTCTGGGTTGTTGGTTAGATAAAGATCAGTAGCTACATTTACATGTGCTAAATTTCCCCGATCTGATTAAAATCTTGGTCGATCGGAATTCCCAAATCCCTGTTTACATGGACACTAACTGAAATGATCTGATCATGTCATGAGTACACATGCACCAAGCACTCAATCAGGTTAAATGAGTTGAGCATGCGCACAGCGAGTTGTCTTTCCGCGGAAGAAAAAAAGTAAACAAACTCCGTCCTTTCTGCACTTCTTTCCCGCCCCATCGTGTGCTCGATCTGACTCACGTTATCCCCAATATGGACCTTCTGCAGGTGATTACCTTTATGTTTGGGTTTTTACTGGTCGCATTAACCAAGCTAGAGGCTGAATACATATTGCTACTGCTCCTCCGCCACAGGAGAGGAGAGCAGGATGACTGCACCAGCAGACCACTTCTGTTTACCTCCCGCTATGTTTTCTACTTGGATCTGCGAAAGCAGAAAGACGTCACGCTGAAGTTGTACGCATGCGGAGTGGGCTTTTTACACCCCTTCATTCCGAATGGGTGTATACATGCACGTCTATCCGAATGAAGATCGGACAAAACCACCCCTCTAGATCGGAAGTAAATTTCATTCTGATCAGGCTGCATCGGATCAAAACAATCTGATTGACATGTTTACATGACGTCTTTTTTATCCGATTGGGCGTTTATTCCGATTAAATGTGCCCATGTAAACGTAGCTACTGAGTCGGATCGTCAACACGTCTGATATTTTAAACACTTCAATGATCATCAGCTAGCAAGTCTTTTAGGTTATTTAGGTCTGACATTGATTTGCATTTTAATGATGAGGTGACCAGTGGGCATGGGCTGAAGAGTTTCTCACTCTCCTCCTTTAAAAGATCCAGAGTGTCGTGATACGGATGTTGCTACCTCTGATCAAAGTATCACACACACACACACGGGTCATTAAAACCCTCATCAGCTCACCCTGTTCACGGTTTTAGAGGATAAATACTCTGCAGTAACCTCATAAGTACTTTTTCCAAAGTAAAAGAGCAGCCGGAACTTCCTGGCCGATGAGCAAGCACCTCACCTTGATCTCAACCTGGTTGAAAGTCTTTCCATTGTACACGCCGACCATGGAGCCAACCATCTCTGGTAGGATGACCATGTCCCTCAGGTGAGTCTTCACCACCTCGGGTTTCTCCATAGGCGGAGCCTCCTTTTTGGCCTTGCGCAGGCGCTTCAGGAGAGACTGGTGCTTGCGACGCAGGCCACGGTTCAGCCTCCTTCTCTGGCGAGCACAATACAGCTGCATCAACTGCTCGCTACAAAGAGAAGGTACAGAACAACATCAACAAACAAGTAAACAACCAGGAGTCCAACGCAGGAAACACTCAGTCAAACTAAAAAAAATCTCCACACAAACTGATTTTCAATGTGTCTCTCATCAGGTTTCCTCTGACTGTGTCCACTAGCAGAGACCAGGAGGACATGGTAAAAGACAGTGTGTAATTGAGACAATGGACAGGACACGGGGGGGGGCATCAGAGAGCAGAAGAAAAAGGGGACAACAGGACAGACACCAGAGACAGAGGACATTTGTCTTTACAACACAAATGGTTCAACCACATGCTGAAATAAATGTTCTTTGAGAAAAACCTTGATTATCTGTCCGATGTGCTCACACGAGCGCGCGCACAGTCTCTCTCACACATCTGTCATGAAGACATCTACAGGTGACTGCACCCAGCCGTGTTTATATCAGGACTTACTAAGACATGTCCAGGAGCTGGTCCAGGTCCACTCCTCTGTAGGTGAACTTCCTGAAGGTCCGTTTCTTCTTGATCTCCGTGTCCGCCTGAATCAGACGAGCATAAAGCGTCAACACACTCATTCACTTCCACCATTAATCCTTCATATTTATGTTTAACATTTAATTTAACGGTCAAAGACTTTTCACGCTGCGCTACATCTCGTCTTCTCGTTGGTTAGCTTAGCCACAGTTAGCCTGAATTAAAACCGCTTCATCTGCCGCTCTGATCAAACATTTCTCTCTTAAATGATCCTGGATCGATTAAACAGTCGGATCACACCGACCCCTGCTGCAGTTAATGTTCTAACAGCTCAGATGGTTGAGGATTAGAAGCTCCTCAGATGAACACCTACCATCTTGCCCGACAATCCGGTGGAAAAGACCGTCCTGAAGTCTCGTTAGGCCAAATATCGTGTGATTTGGAGAAAGTTCCTTCCGGGGTATCTCTCCTCTGTGACCAGCAGGGGGCGTGTCTTTGCAACGAGGACCACAGAGATTGAGGAGCGATTCCATCATAAAGTCAAAGGGTTTTTTTTAAATGATGCTTGGATTACCTCGTTTTCATGTTTGTCGGTCTATCTACATTGTAATACTTATGTGACTTTGTTTTAACAAATAAACAAAGAGGAGACCTAAAAAGAAAATATGGAATTGTTATTTATAAAATTAATATAGTTTAATAAGACTAATTGCTTACTCAATAACTTGACAAAACACACAAGATGATGAGTCACAAATGTATTCATGTTGTTAGATTTTTTTACACAAGTAAAAAATACAAGATGTTTGATAATGAAAATAACTATTTACAAATGATTATGATAATGGTTCTTATTACTCCAAAAAAATAACAACAACAAAATAGAACTGTAACAGTCTTTTTACAATGTCAAATCAGGATTTAGTAGCCCAGGCTTTAACAAGTGGTCCATTTTGGTAGTTGACCAAAATGCAGGCAACAGCAAAAAGCTGATTGATGCTACCAGTGAGCGAAAGGGGAATGACTGTACTGAACAGTTTGTGTTCCTTCACCTGTCGAATGATTTGCTCAACGTGAACTCTGAGCCTTGCAATGGACTGTGTCTTCTTTTTCAGAAAGGCTGGTTTATGAACTCTGCAAGGTACAATATCTTCAACCTTAAAACGTTTGTCAACCATGATAGCCATTGATGGGTTTAGTAGTGAGACCAGACCAGACTGCTTCAGAATCTCCCTGTCACTGATGCTGCCTTCGTACAGAGGAGACACAAACATCACGGGTCCATGAGGGGCTATTCCGATCAGTCCCTTGAATGTGCAGTAGGACTTGTAGCTTGAGAAGACTTCGCTCTGCAGGAGCAGAGAGTCAGGGGTTTGACAGCGGAGTTCAGTGCAGTCCAAGATAACGTAGGTGTCTGGATGTTGGCGGAAAACCTCTGGCATCTTCTCTCTGATGGTCTTCTCATCCAGCCAAATACCCACAGCTCCGAGAACATTGTAAAGAAAGTTAGCCCAGGTGTTAATAATTTGGCTCACAGTAGACGGGTGGATTCCGAATCTATGGGCCAAATCTATCTGCTGCAGCCCCAAAGACAAGTAGGTCATGAAAAGGAAAAACTCATCGATGGGCTGAAGTGACTGTAAAAACAGTAAAGATTGATAAATGAACACATAACTGTGTAATCAGATCCATTCATTCAAGTCACTTCAGTGAATTTTAGTTAAAAAACTAAAATCAAAATCAACTCACTGTTGGATTCACAGCTTGGCAGACATCATCAGCTTTGGTTGCCGCTTGAGCTCTTGTCACACGCACAATATCATGTACTGCTGACTCAATCTGGCTCCAAAAGGACATCAGGTGGGCATAACTTGCAAACCTGTGTTTGAGACATATTAGGTAATTGGTTCATCCTGCTGCTCCAGGAACAGGGTCAAATTTGATTTTTCTTCTACAATTGTAGATTCATGTTCATGTTTTTAAGAGCAGGCTCAAGACCTACCTTTTTAACCAAGCTTTTAACTAATTATTATTTATTAATATGTTTTACTGGTCAGCATATTTTACCTGATTTAATTTTTAGTTTAGCGTTTAACTGTTTATTTATTAATCTGCTTTGCATTTATATCTTGATTCTATCTTATCATTGTTTTATACTTTATACACTTTATATTTTAACTTATTCTTTCTGCATCGGGGGCGGTGGTCGGCTGTGGCTGCCTGGTGCCCCACAGGTAGTGCTTGGGTGGAGGTGGGGGTACCAGCCCTCCCTCCTCTGGGGGGACGGGGTCGGGGCCTTGGCAGCTGCTGCTGATCTGCTGCTACCGATGCAGATGGCTCCCATGATGGCATTTCCTGGCTCATCTGTGCTCAGCCCGCTGTTCCATGTAGCTTTTAAGTGTGTATGTGTGTATATATACACTCACCGGCCACTTTATTAGGTACACCTGTCCAACTGCTCGTTAACACTTAATTTCTAATCAGCCAATCACATGGCGGCAACTCAGTGCATTTAGGCATGTACACATGGTCAAGACAATCTCCTGCAGTTCAAACCGAGCATCAGTATGGGGAAGAAAGGTGATTTGAGTGACTTTGAACGTGGCATGGTTGTTGGTGCCAGAATGGCTGGTCTGAGTATTTCAGAAACTGCTGATCTACTGGGATTTTCACGCACAACCATCTCTAGGGTTTACAGAGAATGGTCCGAAAAAGAAAAAATATCCAGTGAGCGGCAGTTCTGTGGGCGGAAATGCCTTGTTGATGCCAGAGGTCAGAGGAGAATGACCAGACTGGTTCGAGCTGATAGAAAGGCAACAGTGACTCAAATAACCACTCGTTACAACCAAGGTAGGCAGAAGAGCATCTCTGAACGCACAGTACGTCGAACTTTGAGGCAGATGGGCTACAGCAGCAGAAGACCACGCCGGGTGCCACTCCTTTCAGCTAAGAACAGGAAACTGAGGCTACAATTTGCACAAGCTCATCGAAATTGGACAATAGAAGATTGGAAAAACGTTGCCTGGTCTGATGAGTCTCGATTTCTGCTGCGACATTCGGATGGTAGGGTCAGAATTTGGCGTCAACAACATGAAAGCATGGATCCATCCTGCCTTGTATCAACGGTTCAGGCTGGTGGTGGTGGTGTAATGGTGTGGGGAATATTTTCTTGGCACTCTTTGGGCCCCTTGGTACCAATTGAGCATCGTTACAACACCACAGCCTACCTGAGTATTGTTGCTGACCATGTCCATCCCTTTATGACCACAATGTACCCAACTTCTGATGGCTACTTTCAGCAGGATAATGCGCCATGTCATAAAGCTGGAATCATCTCGGACTGGTTTCTTGAACATGACAATGAGTTCACTGTACTCAAATGGCCTCCACAGTCACCAGATCTCAATCCAATAGAGCATCTTTGGGATGTGGTGGAACGGGAGATTCGCATCATGGATGTGCAGCCGACAAATCTGCGCCAACTGTGTGATGCCATCATGTCAATATGGACCAAACTCTCTGAGGAATGCTTCCAGCACCTTGTTGAATCTATGCCACGAAGAATTGAGGCAGTTCTGAAGGCAAAAGGGGGTCCAACCCGTTACTAGCATGGTGTACCTAATAAAGTGGCCGGTGAGTGTATATGTGGGTTGGGTTGGGAGGGGGATGTAGTTTGCGATGATGATTTTACTTTTGGTTTTTGAAGGGGGGGCTTGGGGGGTCATTTTAAATCTGTAAAGCACTTTGAAAAACTGTGTTTGAAAAGCGCTTTAGAAATAAAGTTTTGTTGTTTGTTCAAAGTTTGGACTGTGGGTGGGAAGTTACTTTTATTTAATCGTGCAATGCGTAAATCAACGCTTTTTAAAATATTGGTCATTTATGTTAGATTATATAAGGACAAAAAGACTGTCTATAAAACATTAAATCACTTTATAGGAGATCTTCAGCAAGCGAGCCCTCATCCAGCAGCTGAAATGTAAACAATGTTGAGGCAACCATTTCTACCAAACTGAAAACATTCCTGTTTAACCGTAAATGGAAAACAAATATATACATAAAGCACCACATGTTTACCTAAACCTGTCCCCCACATCCATGTATCGCTACGTTTTAGTATTCTATTACTATTATTATTATTACTGTAAAAAGCTATCCGAGCTAATGCTAACAGTTCGCAATGCTAATTTCTGTTAAAAAAACAAACACTACTACTACCTCCTGGCTTACCTTGTATAAAACCTGATATCATCATCTGAAGAAGCAAACCGCTCCAAACCAAACTTGCAGCTGACTGCCATCTCCTCCGCCTCCCTCCGGAGCTTTGAGAGCTCGGACCGGAGTTGTTCCGTCTCATCCAGGGCTAGGTCCACTGCTGCTGGCTCCGTGGTGTAGCAGTAGTCAACCTCCATCACTGGCTCCTCATCATTAGGGAGAGGAAGGGTGTTTGGTCGCTCTGTTCGATCCCAAACACCAGGACGAGTTGCAGGTAGAGAGTAGCTGTTCCACTCAAACAGGACTGGTACAGCCCCCTTCTTCAGAAGTCTGCGTCTGCCTGATGTAGCGGGCTCGATCAGATCAGCAGATGAAAAATGACGACTGCAGACTCTTGTATGGACTGTGATCTTGAAGCAGTCTCGTCGGATGTTAACTAACCACTTTTTCTGTAACTCACCATCTTTCGGGAAAGTGTGAAAACTTAAAACAGAGTTAAACCTTGAAGACGTTGTGCATTTTGGTACACAGCAGTAGTAGCTAGCTGTGCTGTCTTCTCTCTTTAGAAAGGTAAACTTAGTCCTCTTGGATGTCATCCTGTACACACACACGCGCGTGTGTATAATTTAAAGTTAAACAAAATGAAAAACAAGATAACCGAAGTAGTTGGAACAATTATGAAACTCAAAGGGACAGCACAGGCTAGCTTTCAGCAGGACCGGAAAAAGTTTTTTTTTATTATTAACTTTATTTAGAACAATAACAATGACAATCTCAAACAGACAGTCGGAATGTAGATTAATCATAACAATCTACCACCTATCCTTTTGTTTTAGTAACAAAAAAACACGGACCAAATATAATGACAAGGGGAATCATAAAATCTATAAAAGAAAGGACTAAAAATAAACAAATGAATAAAAATAAATAATACATAACTTGGATGGGGGGCTAACCTAACTTAAATTTTTCTAACCATGTATGCAGTTTAATTGCTAGGGGCTTGTTTATTAGCTTCAAGGATCTACTCAACAAAAAAAGTTCATTTTTAAAAGCTGGCCATGAAGGGGGCATTTAGCATATCGGCATTTATGAATGTAATATTTTGTTATAATAATAAGATTGTTAAATAAGAAAATAAGATTGTCACACACCCATAAAACACATGCTCTGTAGTTTCCATAGATGTTTTACATATATAACATCTCTCTGATTCAAATTTAAAACGTTCACTCATGAATTCGTTAGAAGGGTAAATATTATTTATAGTTTTAAAATGAACTTCTTTGAATCTGGGGGGGGATTGGAAATTTTAAATATTTGGTTCTGATTGATGAAATCTCAGATTTGTTATAATCTTTAAGGATAGGTGAGTGTTTAGTTCTACCGGCATATAATGTGTTAACCAAATATCTTCTCAAAAACTGATTATTACATTTTACATTCACAAGGTCAAGACCATCTAATTTAATCTTATGGAAATTTGGAGACACTAAATTTGAAATATTGTTCTTTATTATGTTAATTAAGTCTACTGGGATTTTTTGTGTAACTTTTTTATAGAGCTCAAATGAGCAGTTCAAACCATATTCTTCATTAAACCTGTTTAAATTAAGTATGTAGCCATTTTCATCTAATATATGTGTAACAGACCAAATTTGTTTTGTCATCCATTCTTCCACAAACAGATTTCCCCCGACTCAAAATAACCCTATTATTCCACAATGGAACGTTATGGGGACTAAAATTATGTTTAAACATTAATTTCCAATTTAGCAAAACTTGTTGATTAAATTTGTATAGTTTTATGGGCAATTTAGAAATTTCAAAATCACAAACTAATAAAAGTTTGATTCCCCCTACTTTGTTGAAAATAAGAGATGGTATCAAGAACCAGATTTCGTCCTTATTTTTAAGGAAGGATCAAGGAGCCAATTCATTTTTAACGTTCCATTCATTATTTCAAAGTCAATTGCTTTTAAACCCCCCTCTTCATATTCTTTTATAAAGTCCCTGTATCTAATATAATGATGTTTATTCTTCCAAATGAAGTTAAAGCTATAGTGCGTAACTTCTGTCGCCCCCTAGCGGAATTTTGCGTTATTACAACAATGAAGCTGGCGCTTCCATATGACCTACGCCCCCCCACCACCACCACCCCCCTTCCCCCAACCGCTATCCCTCTGCCACTGTGATTCGCGATTCCACAACATTTTTATTCTGTTTGAATAAGGACAGCTGTTGAAAAAGAACTTCCAGATAAGTGTGTCTTTGGCTTCTCCGCCATGTCGCTTTCCCATTCTGCCTGCACTCTGCCTCCTGCTACGAGACTCTCCGCTCGTCCTCCCCCTCCCTTCTTGTTGTGATGTAAAAGACGTAATTTCCTGCGCGCCAGCGCGGGAATGATATATATTGAAAAATACCGTGAGATGTTTGAGGAGCCGATCGGCTTAATCTGCATTGTGTCATCTCCTCTAATAGTGGCTTGGCTGAAACGGACATGTAAAAGTTACGCACTATAGCTTTAAAGTTAACCTTATTAATTTCTTTTATAATTCTTGGTGGGATGGCTAGGGAATAAGCTGGATAGATTAATCTAGATAAAGAATCAATTTTAGATAACATAGTCCTGCCAAACAATGTTAGATCTCTTTGTAGCCAATGGTTTCAATTTTTTTTCCAATTGTCAATCGTGTTCTGAATATTCTTTTTTTCACTATCAGCTATGCATTTAGTTAACCAAATTCCAAGATATTTGATTTCATTTTTGACAGGTATATTGTATAAATAAGAGTGAGAACAATTTTGAATGCTCATAAGTTCACATTTGTCCAAGTTTAGGCGTAATCCAGAAGCATCAGAAAAAGACTTTATTGTGTCTAAGGCCACAGGAATTTGTTCTTTATTCTTTAGAAAAATTGTCGTATCATCGGCAAGCTGACTTATAATTAATTTGTGATTATTTATATCTATTGCTTTGATATTTGAATTTATGACAGTAATAGCAAGTAGTTCAGTGGCTACAATAAATAGAAGAGGTGAGATGCTACAACCCTGCCTAATGCCTCTTTCCACCTTGAACCTGGGGCATGTGCCTTCTGAAAGAGAAACGCAACTGTTTATATCAGTATATAACATACTGATATCCAGAAATGCATCTCCAAACCCAAAATGTTTAAATGTCTTAATAATGAAAGCGTGTTCGATAGAATCAAATGCTTTTTGGAAGTCCAAGAACAACATAAAGCCATGGTCTTTGATTAAATAATTGTAATCGATAAGGTCCAAAACCGAGCGGATATTATTATGGATCGATCGTCCCTTGAGAAAACCTGATTGTGCAGGGCTAATTATTTTAGAAATGCCTGTTTTTAATCTTGTTGCTAAGACTTTTGTAAAAATTTTATAGTCTGTGTTTAAAAGTGTGATGGGTCTTAGATTACTTAGTTTTTTCTTATCTTTTCCAGGTTTTGGGATCAACTTAATAACGCCTTGTTTCATTGTTGTCATAAGCTCCTTTTGATTAATACATTCATTTAGCGCTTTAAATAAGAGCAATTTTAAGTCTTCTCAAAAGTGCTTATAGAAATTAGTTGTAATTCCATCTGGTCCCGGTGAGCGATTAGATGCCATACTCTTAATAGCTAAATCAAATTCTTCTATAAGTAGATCTTCCTCCCAAATCTCTTTAAAATTATCATCAATTACTGGAATCCAGTTACTAATTTTGTCCAAGAACGAAGTGACATTTTGTTCTGAATATGAAGACTTATAAAGGTTACTATAAAAAACAAATACTTCATTTGAAATGCGTTTAGGGTCTATACCTTCCTCTTCGTTGATTAGTAGATTACATATGGAATTCTATTCTTGTCTACGTTTTTCTAGATTGCAAAAATAGGCAGTGTTTTTTTCACCTTCTTCTATCCACTTGGCTCTGGATCGCAAATAAGCACCTTTGGCTCTATAAAGGTACAGATTATCCAATTTAGATTGCAAATTATTAATTTTTCCTTTTTCTTCTTCAGTCCAATTCAATTTGCCATAAAAGGTTCATAAGATCTTTTACTACATTTATTTCCACTTCTTTCCTTTGTTTATTTAATCTTTTTCCAAATGCAATTGAGAATTTTTTTATTCTAAATTTAAGATATTCCCATTTTGATATCTGTGTACTAATAGCATCATTGTTTTGAACATCTAAAAGTGATTTCTCAATAGAATTGCAATACTCCTCATTTTTCAGCAGCTGGGAATTAAATTTCCAGTAATCCTTAAATGTGTTATTCTGGTCTTTGCATTCTAGTTTTAGAATAATGAAGCAATGATCACTTAAGGGACCGTTTGAAATCATTGTTTCCTTGACATATTGTAAAATTGAATTAGATACCAACCAATAATCAATATTACCAACCAATAATCAATACGTGACCTATGTCGACCATTAGGTTTGTGCCAGGTCAATTGTTTGACATCTTTGTTTAACAATCTCCATACATCTATTAATTTATTATCATTAGCAACATTTTCCAATATTGAGTTTTTATGTTCATTTGAAAATTTTGAAGGCCATCTATCCATCCAATCATCAGGAGTCAAATTGAAATCACCTCCAACTACTATATATTCAGTGGGAAATTTGGAATAAAGTTCCTTTATGACTGTAGAAATTTGATGCAGTAAGTTCTTATTCATTTGAATATTGTTGTATCCATAAACATTAATTAAAATAATCAGACTATTGTCAATATTTAGCACACAGGCAACCCAATGTCCATCTTTGTCCGCCATGTTGCACAAAAACTTACCAGGACATTTATTAAAACAAATAGCAACCCCAGCCGACCTGTTTGTACCATGACTAAAAAATATCTTATCTCCCAATTGCTGTGACCAAAACTTCACATCAGATTCATCAGAATGAGTCTCCTGGAGAAAAAAACAATTTGCCTGTTGCCCCTTGCAGAACAAAAAAACAGCTTTTCACTTAACTGAATCTTTAAGTCCCCTTGTGTTAAAAGAAAAAAAAGAAATGTTAGTTTTTAGTTGGAACACAGAACACATGAACAACGTTAAAGAGAAAGTTTTTAGGAGGTGGAGTAAGAAAGACTTGAGATAAGAGTCCCATTATGCAAAATGATCCACTGCTTATTCCTACACTCTCAGAAATAGAGGTACGAGACAAGGACATTTTTGTACCTATAGGTAAATTATTTTAAAATGTTCCCTTAAAATTACAATATTGGTCTTTAAAAGGCCAGAAATGCCCCTTAGAGTGTTCAAATTGATATAAAGTACAAATTTGTACCATTTCATCTGCACCTGCAACCCTGGTCAAGGCTGGTTAATCTCCATTTTATTAAGTTTCTTCCATCATTTTCAATATTATGTTTCAGAATGTTGGTTTTAGACTTCAAAACGGGGCATATTTACAGTTTTAGTGGAACAAATTCATAAGGTACAAAAATGGACCTGGACTACAGGGAACACCCCCAGCGACAAGAAGGGTACAAATTCTTGTCGCTGGTGGTGTACCGCCATCTTCCCGAAATCCCCAGGACCGGAAAAAGGTGTGCGATCTGAAATTCTTCCGGAAATACATCACGTGGTTCTGTGCATAGAGCAGAACCAAACAACAGCATGAAGGAGCTCTTTGTTCCTTACAGGTGGAGTTTCATTTGAAGAAACTTCGACTTTAACATGCACAACTTGAGTCAGCTGCTTTTCTTCTACTTTCACACAAATCTTCACTAAATTTCAGTTCGTTTATCTGTATTTGACTTATTTAACACGAGTATTAAACACATACAGATTAACAAGAAGATAATATGATGTAATACAAGATATTTTATTTGTCATTGTGAAAAAGGAAGAATAACTCTCTTGTGCTTCTTCAGCAGGTTTGATATACGATAGATGTTCGATGTTCGTGAACATGATTGATGTTCTACACAGTCTCCACTTCACCATTTAAATAACATGATATTTGTGGTATTTACTGGACTTTTAGATAACTGGAATCCATACTATACCATACTATATATACACAGTAAAAAGCCCCCAACATTTAAATCACATAATTATGAATAAAGTGCCAAATTGAAAACATCTTTTTATACATATTCTAATCCAGTTAAAACTTTATTTAATGAACTGAAATCCAGATAACAGTCCTCCTTTATTAAAACTCTTTATCTATATAGATTTGATCATATAGTGAGTTCTTTTCCTCCAAACAAGCTTATAGTGCAGTTGTTTGTTGTTTACATGATTTCTTCTTTATGTTATTATGAAAGCAGCAGACTGACACCTGGAGGTGTCCTCAGCTTTAGAGTCAAGGGCCAATCAGTCAGAACACACATCTTTACAAAAATTAGTTCTTTATTTATCCAAAGAAGTTCAAAATAAGAAGTTCATTCAATTTATTAACAATCTGGCAAAAAAAAACACCTTTATTGAATTTAAGTTCCCTAGAAAACCTGCAACTATTGTGACACAATGATAGTAGTTAATCCCAAGCCCAAACTCCACTGAGTGACACACCTGCTGACAAACCGACTCTGGTAATCAGCAGCTTCATAGTCCAAAACGTGGCCTTAGAGACACCAGAGACCAGAGTCAGATGCTTTCTGGGGGCCAGAACAGGGGACACGAAGGCCACTTGAAACTGCTGGCTGAGGATAAGTGTAAATATGATAAGATTGTTAAAGACAGACAGTTACACCAATCAGAGGTCATTACATTTAATAATGCTTCAGTATGAAACTTCAAAAACAATGTCAGACTCCAAATCTTTCTCTGGTTTTCTCCTAATCTGACTAATGATAGCTGCATGTTTTCATCTCGTGTCCCTGCAAAGATGTGAGCTTCACTGATATCTGTCAGGTGTTCATCACACCACTGATCTTAAGTCTGTCTGATCATTTCTTAAATAATCTTTGAGTTGATAATGACAGACTTCACAGTCCCAGAGAGAAAATATAATTATCGCAGATACTGGTGTCCATGTCCGATCACGTGATCAGAAATCAGACCCGATCACATGGTTTCAGACTCGATCGGAATCGGACGTTACCTCCTGATCAGGACTCGGATATATAAAAGTGAAGAATTTATGTTATTACTTGATTGTTAAAGTGACCTCATAGAAGTGCTCTGTTTGTGAATTAAATAAAAATAAAGAACATCTTGGATCTGTTTATTTGCTCTATTTTATTCTTTTTTAATGTATTATAGAAGTATTGGATCGGGACTTGGTGTCGGTAGAAACTCAAAATCAAATGACTCGGACTTGAACTTGAGGGCGAAACCATCTGATCGGGACTTCCTTAATCGCAGACGCTTATCAGAAAATACTGTAACTAAACTGAAATAATCTGTTCCTGATCTTCTTCAGTCTCACAGCAACATAACAGAGAACACCCACCGAAAATTTACTAACTCAAAAATGGATTTTACTGACAATGTTAGAGCTTTAATCTGAACTTCATCATATAATGTTGCTCCTCTGAAACTGAAGGTCATCAGTCATTTCATATAGAGCTGCATATGCTAAAAACTACAAGAGAGATAGTCTGCTCGTATACAAGAGTCCTTCGTAGGGTTAGAGCTGAGTATTACTCGTCCCTCAGAGGAGAACAGGAACAATCCCAGGTTTCTGTTTAGTACTGTAGTCAGATTAATAAAAAACCCAACATGGTTCTGTTGAACCGTGTATCCCTGTAACCCTCAGTAGTGATGACTTCATGGAATTCTTTACTAATAAAATAGATTCAATTAGAGAAAAAATCTATAATGTCCTTCCCACTGTTGTCTCTGTTTCGTTGTCCAGTGAAGCAGCTTTAGAATCTGAATCATGTTTAGACAGTTTCTGTCCAGCTGATCTTAATGAGCTCAGAGTCCAGAGTCAGTCATGGAGTTCCTCAGGGTTCAGAGCTTGGCTCGATCCCCTGTACTATTCAGATCTGAGAACCTTAGGAACAAACTGTGTAATTAGTGACTTATTTTTTGTGATGGCATTAATTTGGCCTCCAACAAGAAGATAAAGAACCTGGGTGTTATCTTTGACCAGGACATGTCCTTTAGTTCTCATATAAAGCATGTTACCATGACAACCTACTTCCACCTGCATAATGTTGCTAAAATGAGGAGCATTCTGAATCAGAGTGATGCAGAAACATTAGTTCATGCATTTATTACTTCTAGACATTATATATAATGTGCATGTGTGTATATATAAATAAATAAATGAGAACATATATTCAAGAGAAAACAACAAAGTCAAAGATGTCAAACTTTATTCAAAATCAGGATAGAAAATGACTTCCCTGTCGCATCACAAATACATATAAATAACATCATGATTGGTACATGCTAATCACTAATTAAGAGATTTACGTAAGCATACGGTAAAAAACTAAATCCAGTATTGTTGACGGGAATGTCTCAGAGTATTTTCTTCACTAGATGAGTGACACAAAGAGAGCAACTTGTTCCTCCAGCTAAAATAAAAAGTCAATGAACAAAAAGACAAAATATTCAACGAATAATAGAAATATAATAATAAATGTTGTTCCAACCAACCAGATCCATTTTATTTATTTTTCAGTAAAACCCAAACTAACAGTGAGCAACACTGGAGGAATGACGATGATACTGACAGCAATAAGAAATGTAGATTCACAGGATTTGTTGTTTAAACACTACAGAACCATCAGCCATTATAAAACTACAGCAACAGAGGACAAGGATTCCTAAAGTGGCACATTCTCCTTAGAATCTTAAAAAAACTGTGCAATATTTTGCTTAAAGTTATTCTTTAAAAATTTTCAAATGTCACGATGAGCCAGCAAAAACAACTTTAGGGGAAAACAACAAAAAAAAAAAAGAACAATGGCACAAACAACCCTTATAACAGCTGAATCTGAGACAAACAGCTGGCTGTGTCACTTTAAATACTCATGAGAAGAAACAAATACAGTTTATATGATGTGTATCAATGCTTTTGCAAAGTTAGAGCTAAAACATATTTTATACAATGTTAAAAAGGATGAGACGTAAAACATCCCGTGGATATGAAACTAACCTGCTGCCTGCCTTGACGTTTTCTTACATAAGTCACCTTCAACCAATCGGCTCGTCTGTCCCCCCCCCCATCCCCACTTTCTTTGGTTGTTTCAGTGAGCTGTTCCATCATCTTCATAGAACTGCTCTCCTTCCTGGTAACCTTGGTAACCTTCATCCTGGTAATCTGGGATGCCTGCTCCGTTTTGGTCAGTGGGAACCTCGTCAGCTTTGGGACAGTACTTGGCATCGTAGATCTGTCGTCCCAGGCCAAAGTTCTGCCCACTCTGATTGGCTCCCTGGCTGTAGCCCATCTGTAGAGACATGGTGGTGTTGTCACACTTGTCTGTGCCCATCTTGTGATCGTAAATGGCTCGTCTTGTGCCTGGAGCGGTCATTCCAGCCTGCAGCAGAAAGACCAGCAGATTTTATTTCATTTCTTCCACATCAAACACAAAATACAGTTTATAGTAGCAGAAGGACAGGAAGTTAAAATGCAGAGGAGCCTAAAACTAGTTCCTTCTACAGTCCTATAATACTGAAGTTATAATGAGGTTCTCGCCTTAATCAGAACCCACATGAGACCAGATGGTGTCTTTACTTCATGGTTACGTATCTCTGGTTTTTAATGTTGCTGCAATTAAACTCTTATTGAAGAAACCTGATCTTAATCCAAGTAATTATTCACCTGTTTATAATCTACCCTTTATTTCAAAGTGTGTTTGTGGAGTTTCAGTCAGGATTTAGATCATCAGCACTGGTGAAAGTTTCTAATGATCATGTCCTCAGACAGTGGACTTGTGTCTTTACTTGTCCTGTTAGAGCTCAATGCTGCATTTGATACTATAGATCATAAGATCCTAATGAAGAGGCTGGAAAATGAGATCAGGATTCAGGGAACTAAACTCAATTAAATCATGTTTTTCAGACAGATTCAAATTTGTTCATGTAACTCATGAATCTACTTCATGTACAAGACTCAGTCATGGAGTTCCTCAGGGTTCAGTACTTGTATATACACATATGAGACATTCAGTCTGAGTCAATCTTGTTCTGGATAATTTAAATTATGATTCAACACAATCTGCTTGTTTCTAATTGGCCTAAAATTACTTATTGAATCTGATTATTACAAATAGTTGAAATGTTTGTATAAAACTTTGAATCTGGACGTATTTCTGTATTGTACCTTGAAATGACTTGTTATTATCTCAGTAAAACTGAATGAAATGGACTGCAGTTCTGCAGCATTACCTGACTGGCTCCCTTGTTAGTTCCCATCTGCAGACTGATGGTGGTGTTATCCATGGGGGGTTGGATGTGAGCTTTAGGGTCATATAAATGCCTCCTGGTGCCATATGCATTCATACCTGCTTGACTGGCACACTTGTTGGTCCCCATCTACAAACAGAAACATTATTAGCTGGACTTGGAAAGCAGAAACGCTTGTTAATGGCTGATTGTTTGACTTCATCATGGGGAAAACCACAAACCCACATTCAGACAACAGTGAACAGTCTGCCATGGCAACACTTAAATGATGAGTTGTTTTGTCAGCGTTCATGTATCACACGTGACTGTATGACAAAGGAAGCACTAACACAAGCCCAAACAGACAACAATGAGCAGCACTGACGTGAAGCCAGCTGGCAGAGCAGGACCGGTACCTGTAGGCCAATCACACACTGTCCAGCCTTCATCTTCTCCTCGTTAAACGCTCTTTCCTGCTTTTCAGCGTACTTCACTCCGATGTCGACTCGTGTCTGGCAGCCTTTGGTCTTTGCCTGCCGATCAAAGAGAGTTCAGTTTGATTCTAAATGCAAAGTGACAAATTTAAACTAAACGATAAGACTTTTAAGTTACAACACACAGGTGCAGATGACATGCATTAAAATTATTTTATTTTTATCTCTCCACACGATGACACAGCAGCTTGCAAAACTGCTGTTTTCCACCGTTAACATGACCACAGTTCCTTTCTACTTGCTGCTTCCCTTCTATAGAACGTCTTCTTAAAAAAAAAAAAAACACACCACAAAGATTTCAGGACTTTGTGGTTATTTCTTAAGTATTAACCTGTAATATGAAACATTTTATATCTAAAAAACGTCAGGAAAAACTGATTAACAGACCTTTCAATCTGTCTGCATTAAAATTCGGCTGGTTTCGTCAGGCTTCGTCAGCAGCTTATTAATATTCATTATTCTAATTTGCTGGAATCAGATTGGCTAATAAACTAGCCTATCATAGCAAGGTATACTGTTTCCTGCTCCGCTGCGCATGGCAACATCAGACGTTCTCTCTTCCTGTTTGATACGTCTTATGCTAACAGCTTTTAGCCAGCAGCATGCTAGGCGTGGTTTCAACTGCGGGAGCTGCTGAATACTAACGAACAAAGGAGTTGTGATGAAACAGATACAGGCCGTTAGAACTCAGGAGAACTCTAGTTTTATCACCACCTGCGTAGTTTGAGAGATTAAAACTGAAAGAGAAGTTGTTGACCTGTTTTCACCCACTATGAAGGTAAGAACACCTGTGGAGCTAAAATATTCAACAGAAACCTCAGAAAAACTGTTTTTAATGGAAGGGACTATTTAAGAACATCTATGATTGGAATAAACTCCAGTTTAGCGCCACTTGAATGGTAGTCTATTAACCAGATGCTTACATTAAAAAAACCTTAATGTTATCCCAAACCCGCCTGTTCAGAGATGCAAGTTGCAGCATAACATTTGTTTTTGGTATTGGCGAGGAATTCAACAAACCTTGTACGACTGTTTTATAGGGATGCAACAATACTACTTCTTTCAAGCCGATACGATACCGATACTTGGATCTGAGTACTTAACGATATAGAGTACCAATGCCGAAACTTCTACCACACAAAAAATGCAATGAATTGGAAGACATGTTTTATTTTCTTGTCTGAAAAATTATAAAAATGACCACAAAACAAAAACTTCAAAAATAAAAATTTTCTATGAAATTCCAGACTTTCTACAAATTTAAGTATCGGTTCATGGTATCGGTTAACTGATACCAATACATTAGAATGGTATCGGTTCTGATACCAGTATCAGTATCGGTGCATCCCTACTGTTTCATACTCCGTGTCGTTTAAAAACTCACCATGCTAGCGAGAGCAAGCAGCGTTGTCTGGACCTGCGTCATGTTGCCATTCTCAAACAGGTCGTTAGCCTCAAAGATATCGTGGGGCTTCAAGCCGTACGTTGTGATGGCTTTAATGAAGTTCGTTAGGTTTTCCAGCTATGGACATCAAATTCAACAGTTTTAATTTGGGTTTGCATTACCTTTGCAGGTAAACATACTGAAAAACCAGCTTTCATGTGATACCTTTGCAACTAGTTAGAAATTAAACTCAGTTAAAGAACTGAGTAAACCTGTAAACAGGAAGGTAAATCTATAATGGAGCGTGACTCAGTTTTACAGGAAACTGTTAACTACATGACGCATCACGTTTCAGGACAAGTTCTGGAACAAGGTCACACCTTCAGGTGGATCTGCTCACTCACCTGATGCCAGTTCAGAGATGACTGGTTGATCTTTTTCACAGAGCCTGGTTGGAGTTTATTAACAAGTCTGTAAAAAAAGGAGGCGGTTCAACGTGGTTCTGGTAAAGAAAACATTAAGATATGTGGTCCAGTTCAGACTTTAAACAAGTTCTCTGCTTACTCGCACAGAATGACGCCATTTTTTAAACCTTTCTGGAAGTCGGGGCCAATGGAGCGACCAGTGATGTCCTCAATCCAGATCTTAAGCTCCTCTTCCTTTTGAGGGTCATACTTCTGTGCAATCTGATTGGACAGAGAGGTCAGAGGTCATTTGGTTATTGTTGGCAGCGCTGGAGACTAATCTGTTAAGTGTAAGCTCTCTGACGTGAAATAACTTTACTGATAATCATGTTGATTCAAAGAGTTGAGTAATTCTGTCATGAGTGAACTTCATTATTTGTTAGTGTTGTAACTCATCTAGTCACTGTGGCTTTTGTAGTTCAGAGGAAAAAAAACAAAAAGGTGAAACACACACTGACACTTCCTGTTGGTAAACTACCAGAAGAATGAAAGCTGGAAACTGAAAGAAGTGGGAGGGGCAAGCCTGGCAGTCCAGCCTTGGCTCAGCTCATTAACATGTGTCTACCAGCACAGAGGAACAATCAAGGTTGGGTTCAGGGAGCTGGTCTAGAAGACCTGGACTGGTCTCGTCATGAAATGAGGCAGAGCCTGAAGATTTGGAGGGGTTGGGGAGGGGGGTTATTTCATCCCACTGGCCATCAGCAAGGCACAAGGGATGAGATTCACCCTTACACACTGACAGCTCTGGATGTTGTGGGGATGTCATGCATGATACATCTTCAATGGTCACATGGAGGACTGAGTCAACACCTGTGGAGTGGCAGACTGAAGTACTTGTCCTAATATTCCAAAAGGGGACAGGAGAGTGGACCAGATCTTCACCCTCGACTTGGGACAGATCTTGGAGAAAGTTTACAACCTGATCCTCCTGGACATTCTGTGGAGGGTGAGTGTCCCAGGCTGTGGACTGTCCAGTCCCTGTAAATACAAGAGCTGTGTTTACAGTCACTGTACCAAGCTGAGCAGGTTGGACTTCTCTTGTCCCTGATCCTGTTAGTGGTGTTAGGATCCCGAGGTGTAGTCACATTTTATATCTAAAAAACGTCAGGAAACACAGACCTTTCAATCTGTATGCATTAAAATTTGGGTGGTTCCGACTCCTTCGGTCAGGCTTCAGTAGAAGTTCGTTCATATTTGTTCATTATTCGAACTTGCTGGACTCTGATTGGTTAACAAACTAGCCTATGAGAGCAAGGTATACTGTTTCCTGCCCCGCTGTGCATGGCAACATAAGACGTTCTCTCTTCCTGTTTGCTACATCTTATGCTAACAGCTTTTAGCCAGCAGCATGCTAGGCGTGGTTTCAACTGCGGGAGCTGATGAATACTAACAAACAAAGGAGTTGTGATGAAACAGATACAGGCTGTTTGGACTCGGGAGAACTCAGGTTTTATCACCACCTGCGTAGTTTGAGAGATTAAAACTGAAAGAGAAGTTGTTGACCTGTTTTCACACCCACTATGAAGGTAAGAACACCTGTGGAGCTAAAATATTCAACAGAAACCTCAGAAAAAATGTTTTTAATGGAAGGGCCTCTTTAAGACATGATCTTCCGTGTGGCTTGTAGTAGAGCTTGTAGAGTCTGGAATGACTCAATGGCCTCGGACCTGGAAACGATGTGGAACAGACTCTTCAGGCTGGTAGTGAGTCTTTGTCTTAAGCAGATGAGTATCCTGACATCTCGTTCATGAGTGATGTTAGGATGGCGCATCATAGGATGTCGGAAGGATCTGAGCTGAAGGGCAAAGCTCTTCATTTACTGTCCATCAGCCCTCATCTAAGGTCATGAAACTGGACTCATGACCAAAAGGAAACGATGCAGGCAGTTACAACAAGCTTCTACTGTAGAGACGCCTGACTCAGACATCAGGTTAGAATACATAAATAATGTTGAGTTATTTATAGTAACAAAGCAACAGGTCTGATGAGGCAGCAGTAACGTCCCAACCTTCACCATTGTTTCTTTGCCCACTTATAAAAAACTGTTTCTGTAGATCTGTACATCTAATATTCTCCTTCTTAGATCTTTGAGTTCTTTGGACTTTCCTCTTGTTCTCAGCACGTTTCTGTCTAATGACTGCTGTCTGGTAGAGAGAAGAAATCCAGTCTGTCCCAGACAATCAAACCCCCACCACCATGTTTGACTCAAGTCTTCACCAGGGAACTTGGAGGACGACCACAGGTCTCTGACATCAGTCGTTTATATAAAGCAGGACGGTTTTAATCCTCTGAAAGTCCACCATGCTGAACAGCTTCTGGATTTCCTCCTGTATGCTGACTCGTCCCTACTGGGCTAAATCTCACCACTTAGTGACTCTGTTACCATCTAGTGATTTTTCTGCTGTTTCTGAGACTTTCAGATGTTTTAATCCTCCTATAGAGAGGCAGCAGTTTGTAGAGGATTGTGTTAAAGCTAACACTTAGCACAGCGTAAACGTCAAAACTCTGCTGTGTTAGAGAAAATAGACATTAAACTGTCCAGGAAAGCTGTTAAATGACCTGCGTGCAGACTCCAATGGACTAACTAAATTGAAGAGTAACTTACTTTATACATAGAATCTGGTTGCACACAACTGCTTATACTTTTAAGGAACTTCTACCTTCTAATTAAAAGTTTCTGCGTTCAGTCAACCACATAAAAACAACACTGGTTATTTGAATTGTCCACAGTGAATCCAACAGATGTAATTTATAGTGACAAGCTGAAGGCAAGGAATTTACCCCACAATGTTGGAATAAAAGAGCTGAATGAGACAACAAGGGAGCAAGACTGAGCACGCTGAACCAGCAAATGAGAACATCCTGCATCAACACATAAACATGATACAGCAGCAGTATGACGTCAAGCTCAGAGTCTAAATGTTGGACACGCCAGCTGAAAAGCATCTGATTAAAATCACAGAGGAACACTGAAGAGAAGTGATACACGACTGAAAAGATTAATGAACTTTAATGTTGATACTGATATAAAATCATCTTCTGGAAACAGGATTGTTTCTTCTTTTCATAACGGACAAATGTTGGTTATAAAAATAAAACACCTAAATCTTTAAAATCTTTACATTAATGATCTTTTTCCATCTACGATCCTTAAACTGGCTCCAACCAGACCACGCTACCCTCATCAGCAGGTCTCGACTGGTGTCGTTTGTCTTAAAGAACTTATTGTTTGACAGCACTGACATCTCCAACGTAACCTCAGGAAATTAACTCAGCTCAGGGAGGAAAAAGCAGCGGTGGAGCATC